>RJVU01060737.1:2795171-2834726 GCA_003731715.1 Anabarilius grahami
CTTGAACCTTCAAAAGTGCCATAGGCATCTGGTCTGACTTAGTCTGAGTAATTATCCACGTCTCTCTCTGTAAGTTCTGCTGAATTATGAGCAGCTCTGGGGCCCCTGCTCTGTCTGCTTCACGCTTATTTCAGAAGTGTTGAATAATGAACACCAGGACAGATGAAGGTGAAATCGGAGCTGTGAAGGTGTCACTACATTGTGCTGATTTCCTTTGAACACTCTAGCTGTATTCTCAGTGAAAATACAATGCAGTGATGATTTGTACATTTTTTCTACTGACGCTTCCAATTTCAGCTGCAATAAATATGTCTGTAAAATAAGTTCTAGAAAGATAATACAATCCTTAAAGGTGTTATAAGAAATGTGAGCAGTTTTGTGAACTTCCACCATTTTGCTAACTTCAATGACACACCCTCTTTCCAAAACCCCGCCTTCCAGTACTTGTTAGCCAACCCAATGTCAGCAATCCTGAACAGACAGAGCATTTCTGATTTGCATGCAAACATTTTTTACAGCATATTTATATAGCATAGTATAAAATGCTCTATAATTTTTTGGTTAAATCATAACATCTTGCTCTATAATATATTACTAGCATGCTATCACAATCGAATCACATTAGTGTCTATGCATGAACAAATACTTTGATTTGACCATTCAGACTAAGATGCAAAAGAAGCCCCTAAAGGGACATAGTGAGGGGCAAAAAATGAGATGAGAGGAAATATTTTCACTATTATTATTATTATTTTATATATTGCTTGCAAAACCTTTGCATTCTCCAAGAATCTTTGCATTCATTCTCAAAACCTTTGCTTACACACAAAACTTTTTGTTCCCTTGAGAAATTTAGCATTCACTCACAAAACTTTAGATAAAAAAAAAAAGAAAAAGAAACTCAGAACTGCTGTAAGAAACTCAGAAGTGAAGACCAGGAGACTCGGGTCAGGTGTATCTTCAGGGGGATTCTTTGTTGAGAATGTGCTGCTTGGTCGCTGCAGTCATCAATTCCGACTAAGGCAGTGATACATTGTATTTTATAGGCATTCAGTAGGAAGTCCTTAAAGGTATTGACCGTACACAGCCTCAGAAGTGACCACTTAAAGAGAAAGTTCACCCAAAAATTACAATTCTGTCATCATTTATTCACCCTCAAGTTGTTCCATACCTGCATGAGTTTCTTTCTTCTGCTGAACACAAAAGATATTTTGAAGAATGTTGGTAATCAAATAGTTAGCCATTGATTTCCATAGTAGGAAAAAAATTATTGAAGTCAATGGCCATCAGCTGTTTGATTACCAGCATTCATCAAAATATATGTTGTGTTCAACAGAAGACTGAAACTGATACAGGTTTGGAACAACTTGAGGGTGAGTAAATGAGGACAGAATGTGTGTGTATATATGTTTTATTGTACGTTGGTATTGTGTGTGTAATTTTATTTATTTATGTTGACCTGCCAGGGGACTGTGGGTGAAAATTAGCCTTTGGCTAAACCCGGTACAATGCATGGAATGAAAACATTTATGTTAAAAATTGTACATAAATACAATTTTTATGTACAATTGTCCCTTTACAAATAAATATTTATATATATTAAAAAAAAAAACATTTTTTGGTGAACGGCATTTTTTTTTTTTTTCTCAGAATCGCGTGATATAAACTCGCAATTGCAAGTTATAAAGTCAGAATTGCGATATAAATTGCAAGAAAAAAGTCAAAATTGTGAAATAAAAAGTTGCAATTATCTTTTTTTTTATTCCATGGTGGAAACAAGCTTCCATACATAGATCTTAAACAGATTTTTAAATTTGTAATCCCACATTGCCCATCACAAAGTAAATGTGCTCAAAAGAAACGCTGCCTCTCTGTGAATCTTTATCTGCTCTCAGGGTTGCCAGATTTTCACAACAAAAACCAGCCCAATTGCTACTCAAAACTAGCCCAATCGCGTTTCAGGGGGGTCCCATGGTAAAAATCGCGTTCCGGGGGTAAAATCTACGTTTTTGGCGGGGCTCCCCTGGTAAAATTCGCATTCCAGGGACTAAATATCATGTTATCTGGGGTCGCTTCAACCCACAGACATGAAAACAACCCTCGACAAAAGTGTAAGTAAAAAAAAGTAGCCCAATTCCGCGGGAAAACCGTAGACTTGGCAACACTGTCTGCTGGTGTCACTGTTGGACATCAAAGTGTTACTTTAGAAAATAATGTGAATAATATTCTTTTTGTATCATAATAATTTTTTTTACTACCTTTACCTCAGAAAATGCTGTGAAATCCTCTTGACACTTTTCTTTTCAGCTGAGACCTCTTCAGAAGTTTTTTTTTTTTCCCCCTTCAAATCAAGTATTAAAGCAGCTAATTAAAATAATTACTGCTTTAATGGAACCAATTATGCACACTAGTCTCAAAGATGGGCGTCCCACAGAAACTCCTGATAAAAGGCTCGTCAGGACCTCATTCCAAATTGAGGGAGAAAAAAGTTTGCAATTCAGCACTGTGCCACTCATTCCTCTCAGGGGACAAATAAAGATACACTTCAGCAGCAGCATATTGTTTTCCTGCTCTTCATTTGAGCGCTGTTGTTCCACATCATCCTCTAAAACATTGATATTATTAGTAACATTTTATAATTGTTTTGTAATCATAACAAACCATTCCTAGATCAGCATAATCTGCACTCCGGCCTCTCACCTGCTCTTCTCTTTGCTGCCCCCTGCAGGTTGTGGCGTATCACTACTGTCAAGCAGATAACGCCTACACCTGCCTGGTGCCGGAGTTTGTGCACAACGTGGCGGCATTGCTGTGTCGCTCGCCACAACTCGCCGCGTACAGAGAGCTGCTGCTGAAAGAGCCCCACATACAGAGCATGCTCAGTCTGCGGTCCTGCGTCCAAGATCCGCCCACTGCCTTCAGACGAGGGGTGCTCGAACCACTGGATGCACTTTATAAAGGCATTTACATTTATGCATTTAGCAGATGCTTTTATACAAAGTGACCTGCAAAAGAAGAAACACATGTCTAGATTCCACAAAGTTTGTGATTGTAATTGTATCTTGAATATAAAACTGATGTAAAATGATGCAAAATGTGTTTAAAAGTTTGTATGTTGTTTTTCTCAGAGAGGAAGATCACTCCGGATGAAGACCTCATCATTCTCATTGATGGTCTGAATGAGGCTGAGTTTCACAAACCAGACTACGGAGACACAATTGTGTCTTTCCTCTGTAAGACCATCAACAAGTTTCCAGCCTGGCTCAAACTGGTGGTGACTGTCAGGACCTCCCTGCAGGTGAACACACGTAACCACAGCTCATTTGTACCATATAAATATTTTAACAGAATTTAGTTTCCAATATTTTTGCCCTCTGGAATTGATTCTCAACTTTATGAGGTTATATTTTTCTAATTGTACATAGTGTGTCACCTGTACATGCAGTATACAATTTAAGGTGTCTGAATAATTAGATCTCATATATTAGGGGTTAAAATTTATACCCAGACTAAAAATCGAATATTAATGTTCAGAATGTTAGGATAAGATTTTTTAATGTTTTTGAAATAAGCTCTTATACACACTTTGATCAAAAATATAGTCAAACAGTAATATTTTGAAATATTATTACAGTTTAAAATAAATGTTTTGTATTGTAATATATGTTAAACTGTAATTTATTCCTGTGATCAAAGCTGAATTTTCAGCATCATTGGATCACATGATCCTTCAGAAATCATTCTAATATGCTGATTTGCTGCTCAAGAAACATTTATGATTATTATCAATGTTGAAAACAGTTGTGCTGCTTCAGAATTGTTTGATGAATAGAAAGTTCAAATGAACAGCATTTGTTTTTTTGTAACATTATAAATGTCTTTACTGTCAATATTGATTCATTTAATGCATCCTTGCAAATTAAAAGTATTAAATTCTTTTAAAGAAAGAACTAATCTTTGAACTTTGAATGGTAGTGTATTTCAGATTTGTAGAAATGTAGAAATCCTGTAGAAATTTGTTTGTATGGGGGCATTTTTCTAACATATTTTGAATTTAATAGACATTTTTGTCCTAAACCCTATTAATTTCTGATCCTGTTTTGATGACATAGGAATATTTATGCTTTGAAACGATCATTTCACAATTTTACAGGTGTAAATGTGTTTTGCTTTGTTTTGTTTTTAATCCCCCTTTGCATTGTTGGTTTATTGATTTGCATGTAAATTTTCTTTTTTGGTTGAAAAAGTCCAAATTATCGAAACATTTACTATTTCATTGTACAGCACATTTTATCTGTACTCAACAGCCCAAAAAGCAGCTGCAAATTCAAATACAAGCATGAATTTTGAAAGTTACTGAGCTCTCGCCTCTACCTTCCAGGAAATCACCAAACCTCTCCCCTTCCACCAAATCTCTCTGGACGCCCTGGAGGAAAATGACGCCATTGACCATGATCTCCAGGGCTACATCCTCCACCGCATCCACAGCAGTGCGGAGATCCAGAACAACATCTCCCTCAATGGCAAGATGGACAACACCAGCTTCGGCAAGCTCAGTTCCCACCTCAAAGCCCTCAGCCAGGGCTCTTTTCTTTACCTGAAGCTCACCTTTGACCTGATCGAACGCGGCTACCTGGTGCTCAAAAGCTCCAACTACAAGGTGGTCCCGGTCAGTCTAGCTGAAGTGTACCTTCTGCAGTGTAACATGCGCTTCCCGACGCAGTCATCCTTTGAAAGGGCCCTGCCGCTGCTGAATGTGGCCCTGGCTTCCCTGCACCCGCTGACCGATGAGCAAATCTACCAAGCCATCAACGCTGGCTCAGTGGAGGGCACTCTGGAGTGGGAAGACTTCCAGCAGAGGATGGAGAACCTGTCGGTGTTTCTGGTGAAGAGACGGGATGGAACACGCATGTTTGTGCACCCGTCCTTTAGAGAATGGCTCATATGGCGGGAGGAGGGAGAGAAGACCAAGTTCCTCTGTGATCCCAGGTCTGACAAATACCTGATGCAAGTAAAAATTGGCTTTGTCATGTAAAAGAAAATAAATGTACAAACTTCCTTGCTGACAAACAAAGTTTAAAACAGCCTTTGATGGTGTTAGTTGGCCTACCAGCCTTCTGGTTTGCTGGTTTTGAAGTGGTTCTAAAGCAATTTGTTACAGAGCCAACAATATACACCATTTAAGACATTCTTTGGCCTTAAATTCAATCAAACTGAATTTAAAACATTTTAAGATGTTCACCTAAATCAAAGTGTGAGAATGATAATCGGACGCATCTTCTAACAACTTTTACCTCAGGGGAAAATCTGCCTTCAGAGGTTTATCTAGGGCCCTGTTTACACCTGGTATTAAGATGCGTTTTGGTCGATCAGATCAAAAGTGAACGACGTTAAATACAGGTGTAAATGGGGTGTAAAACATTTTGAGCTTGTCCACTTTCGACCTCTTCCAGAGGTAGTCGAAAACGCATTTGACCGGATTGCTTTCATAGTGTAAACGCTCATGTGCTCAAATGTGTTCAAACAGCCACAAATGACCGTCTACTCTCCACCTACTGACCTAATGTGTAAGCATTATGGGAAGCGCGCTAGCCAAATGGGATTTAAACTTTATTGGATGAAGACACCAAGTTTGGCTTGAAGATGAAAAACGTACAAAGCACAGTGTTCTCTCACCTTTCCTTATATCTAACACACACTCACAGCCTTCGGCGTGTGTTCATATGTAAATTACGCAAGCTTATTTTGTCCATTAGATTGAAAGATCTGAAAAAACCCATAGTTACCCACCTATAGACCCTCCACTCGAAGAAATCAGGACAGAAGTGGTTGAATGTGGACAAAAGAGATGGATTAAAATACCAGGTGCAAGCGGTAATGTGTCTCCCTTGTCCACTTGTGATCTGATTGACTAAAATGCATCTTAAAGGGGTGGTTGATTATGATTTCACTTTTTTAACTTTAGTTAGTTTGTAATGTTGCTGTTTGAGTATAAACAACATCTGCAAAGTTACAACGCTCTAAAAGTTCAATGCAAAGGGAGATATTTTCTTTTAAAGAAATCACTTTTTAAAGACTACAACAAATGGCTGGTAGGGACTACAACGAGCTTCTTCCTGGGTTGGTGACATCACAAATCCTAAAATTTACATAAACCCCGCCCCCAAGAACACACAAAAAAGTGGGTGAGGCCATGTTGGGCTGCTTTAGAGAAGAGGAAGAGTTGTTGTAGTAGAGTGTTGTTGTCATGCCGTCATTTTACGCCGGACTGCTTCACAAACGAGGTTCAATTCAACGCTGGATTTGCACAAAAGATGAACATGACGACACATGTTAGTGGAGGAGTTGAATCAACTCCACAGCAACTACATAAATTTATCCACTAGCCATTCAGAAACGTCCAGTTTCATTCTAAAAGTTGTAACTTCTTCCTGAGTCTCTCCATCAGTGTCGACTCCGGTTTGAACAATGTAAGGCTGAACACCGTTACTGACGATCCTCATTTTGGCTGCGTGAGATTCTCCAGCTTTGTTGTTGTTGAGCAACAGAAGTGGGAGCTGTTAAAGCTCCGCCCTCTTCTGGAAAGGGGGCCGGGAGCAGCAGCTCATTTTCATTTAAAGGGACACACACAAAAACTGCGTGTTTTTGCTCACACCCAAATGGGGGCAAATTTGACAAGCTATAATAAATGATCTGTGGAGTATTTTGAGCTGAAACTTCACAGACACATTCTGGGGACACCAGAGACTTATATTACATCTTGTAAAAGGGCCATTATAGGTCCCCTTTAATACCAGGTGTAAACAAGGCCTAGGAAATGTGAAAAACAAATGATGATGTTTTCTGAGAACTGTAGCTTTAAGTATTTTATGTTTCTAACATGTTTTGTTTTTTGTTTTTTGAAGGAATGGCCATACTCTTCTGGCTTTCTGGTTCTCCAGACAACAAAACAAACTAAATAGACAGCAGACCATTGAACTGGGTCATCACATTCTGAAAGCACACATATTCAAGGTAAGAGTGTTATGCAAGTATGTGATAATAGATAACCATAATGCTCATATTTTACTGGTAATGCTTTCATGCATTAAGGCTTTTTGTCCCATTATTATATCATACTGTAGGGCCTGAGTAAGAAGGTTGGGGTTTCTTCATCCATCCTGCAAGGGCTGTGGGTGTCATACAGTACAGAGAGTTTATCTACAGCTCTTTCATCACTCAGAAACCTTTACACACCTAACATAAAGGTACTGCTCCACTTTACAGATCTAACATTTGTTTCTTACTCTGAAACCAACATTATGGATTGACACTTTACTTTAAAGGGCACCTATTATGGTTTTTTGATTTTACCTTTCCTTTAGTGTGTAATATAGCTGTAAACGATCTGCAATGTTACAAAGTATGAAGGGAGTGAATCTCTCCAAAAGAAAGCACTTACCTGAAACGCCTAGTTTGTAGTCCTGTCATTATTTCACCACATTTGCATATTGCTCACCTACTGGTATATTGGTATGTCAACTCCTATGTTGAGGTGACGCTGTTTTTTTGTGGTTAGGGCAAAAAAACATTGTATGGGCTTCCAATACTGACACCACAGTTACCATGAATATAGTTTCAGCCTCAGACGTCATGCCCACGGACCTTTGGCTGAACATCTGATGCATAAGGCGCACAAAATTGGAGGCATTTGGGGAGTTTCAAAGTCGACTCTTTAAAATACGTCCAAGAGTTTTACACACCAGTCTGTTATTGTAGGGACATAGGCTGACCAATCAGAGCAGACTGGGCTTTTCGGGAAGGTGGCCTTTCAAAAGACAGGAACTAAAACATAGCTTTTCAGGCAGAGGGTGAAAAGAAGTGCTGCAGCAATGAATAGTATGAGAAAAACAATGTTTTTTTTTATTATTATTTAAAATCATTTAAATGTATTTTAGCAACCCATGAAAAAAAATTATGAACTTGTAATTGAGCATTAAATGGGCACTTTAATTTTCTCTAGGTGTCACGGCTGCTGATATTGGGCGGCGCTAATGTGAACTACCGTACGGAGGTGTTGAACAACGCTCCAGTGCTGTGTGTGCACGCTCACCTGGGCTACATGGACATGGTGAACCTGCTGCTGGAATATGGTGCCAGTGTGGACTCGGCATCTGAGAGCGGCCTCACTCCTCTGGGCTACGCTGCCGCCGCTGGACACCTGGGGATAGTTACTGCCCTCTGCAAGAGGAAAGCAAAGGTACGCGAGTGTCTGACATCGACGGTTACATTAAAAGTGCTACAGTTCATAAATCACAATTTATACTTTATGCATAATAAATACTGTTGGGTTACTCAATGTTGAAAATCATGTAACTTGCTAATACTATAGCTATAGTCAAGCTACCGATTTGAAATGATGGCTAGCTATAAGCTACAGTCAAAAATGACAAACTGCATTGAAGCGATTTACAGTGTTGTTTGAGAGTCCATTAGTAAAAATGCTTCACTTTTGCAATTTTCTAATTTAATATACTGTAGATTTAAAAATTGAATATCAAATTATATTATCAGCAGAATAATTTGAGTTACACCAATATGATTAAATAATCATTTATTATTATTATGATTATTATTATTAGTTTCTCAGGGAGCAAAAAAGACATTTGAATATCAGTTATATTTATGAGTGTTAAGCAAATGCAACCAAAAATTTGACAAGTTAAAAATTTGACATACAAACTTTAATTAAGTCGCTTATCACAAAAGGCGGCCAATCAGCAAACAAGATGCATTCTCATTAATTGTTCCAGTGCAAAACAAGAAGAAAAAAAGAGACAGATTTATCTCTAATGTCTGCTTTGTTTTAATATCGTGTGTGGATGCTTTACACTAAGTCGCTTTTACAGGACGTCTGACAGCTGATAGAAATACTGAAGTAAAGAGTCGTTGTTATGCAAATGCTACACCGCCTCATGTTATCGCAGTGTTGAAAACTAGAAGGTTTTATACCCTGTCAAATACCCAGACTTGAGCAGCAGAGTGAACACAAGTAAACAGATGCCCGTTCTATTTCAGACGCACTCCATGAACTTGTGCTACTTCCGACAACAGGACAATGGATTTAGAATGTTTGCTTTTGATGCGTCCAGTCTAGACACTCGCTGCGTCTGAAATCAAATACTTCCCTACTATATAGTATGCGGAAAAACAGAACATAACATAGTATGTCCAAATACATAGTATTTGAAAAACAGGCAAAAAGTACCATGATGGACACTTCACTTCAATGGACACTTTACTATCCCATGAGGCCACGGGAGAGGATTTATGAAGCGACACAATTGATGCTGGAAGGTCACATGATAGTAGCAATATGGTGGATGAAGTACATCCTAATTACATTCCCATTTTCATACTATATACATTTCAGATGCACTGATGGTGTTAGAATGTTGCAAACCATATTCTTTTACAAGTAAGCTACAAATTTTATCTCATCTCATTGTGGATCTTTGGTGTAAACTCACCTTTGAGGGTTAGTTCACCCCAAAATGAAAATTCTGTCATTAATTACTCACCCTCACTGTCGTTCCAAACTCATAACACTTTCGTTCATCTTCGGAACACAAATAAATTATTTTTGATGAATTCTGATAGATTTCTGTTCCTCCATTGACTTCCTTTGCAACTGACGCTTTGGCACTTTAAAAAGTTCATAAAGAGATCGGAAAACTAATCCATATGAATTGAGCGGTTTAGTCCAAATTTTCTGAAGAAAATTACTTACAGTGAAATGGCAGGGAAGCATTTTCTCATAAAAGACAAGATAACTCATCAATGGCGGGGAAAGAGTTAAACAAATGCCCCCCCAAGAACATTTCAATGCCCTCTCTGAGAAACACTAGACTAGATATTCCTCTCAATTTTATTCCTAGATATTCCTCCTTGTAAATGCACTTTTGCTCCCTGTAGGACTGATAAAAATCCATCCATGATACATGGAAATTGCCTAAAGCCAGTCAATAAGATATGAGCTTACAGTTTTGGCTTTTGTGTGCTCAGTTCACATCAGACCTTGCTGAATAATATTTCTGTGTGTGTCTGTCCTCTCCATAGCTCGACCACTCGGACAAGCACGGTCAGTGTGCCCTAGTACACGCTGCTCTTAGAGGGCACCTGGAGGTGGTGAAGTTCCTCATTCAGAGCGACTGGGGCCAGACACACCTCCAGACCCCCTCCCCTACACAGTCACAAGACACACCCTCCCCAACACAGCCACAGGCCACACCCTCCCCCACACCGCCAGATGCCACGCCCTCCCCCACACAAGCCACGCCTCTGGAGTCACAGCCCTCCAGCCCTGAGCAACAGGATGATTCCGTACAGACTCCGCAGGAGTCCGAACAGAAGGAGGAGGAGCAGGAAGAGACTCCAGAAGAGTCGGAACAACAGACACAGGCAGAGGCTCAGACTCAGCAACAGACATCGTCACAGCCTGTGACCTTCAACAAGAGCCTCGCCATACAGCAGGCCCTTATAGCGGCAGCGAGCATGGGTTACACCGAGGTAACAGCCTGCTGGTGTCACATAATTCTTTGCATGCTTTTTGCTCCTATAGCTACTAATTTTGTCTGTCTTTAAGATTGTATCTTATCTCTTGGACTTGCCTGAGAGGGATGAAGAGGACACTCAACGCGCCCAGATTAACAGCTATGATACCCTGTGGGGTGAGACAGGTAAAGCTTCACTCTTACAGGATTTGTCATACTATAACTGTATACTAAAATCTAGTGAGGCAGCATCCTAACTGACATGAAAGAGTCTGAAGTGGCTTCTCTTCTTGCAGTCACATTGACATTTGGCATTGCTTTCTGTGTGAAGAATGCATATAATGTGCACTGGTAGCTCATGATTGACAGCTCTCTACTGCTCTTCTCCTCAGCACTGTCAGCAGCGGCAGGGCGGGGAAAGCTGGATGTTTGTCGGCTGCTATTGGAGCAGGGCTCTGCTGTGGCGCAGCCCAATCGGAGAGGGGTGGTGCCACTCTTCAGCTCTGTGCGTCAAGGGCACTGGCAGGTAATTGATAAAGACTTTTTTTCCAGCTTTATCCATTAAAGATAGAGAGTTTGTCTACATGTTTCAGCTGTATGCTCTCTTTCAGATTGTGGATCTGTTGGTGTTGCACGGAGCAGACGTAAACCTGGCTGATAAACAAGGCCGTACTCCGCTCATGATGGCCGCCTCAGAAGGGCACCTGGACACGGTGGAGTTCCTAATGGCTCAGGGTACATAAAATACCTTTTATGATACAAAGGGACAGTTTTATGAGGCTTGCATCAAATAAACCTCACTCTCTTTTGATTATTTGTAGGTGCGTCTATAGATCTTATGGATAAGGAGGGTCTCACTGCACTCAGCTGGGCATGTTTAAAAGGACATCTGTCTGTGGTTCATTGCTTGGTGGAAAGGGGTGCCGCAACAGACCATGCTGATAAAAACGGACGGACGCCTCTCGATCTGGCCGCCTTCTATGGAGACTCAGATGTGGTGAGCGATATTTCAGTTGGCTTGACAATTTTGGGTTAAAGTGTTAGTTCACTTCTCAATTAAAATTTCCTGATAATTTACTCACCCCCATGTCATCCAAGATGTTTGTCTTTCTTTCTTCAGTCGAAAAGAAATTATGGTTTTTGAGGAAAACATTCCAGGATTTTTCTCCATATAGTGGACTTCGACAGTTACCAACGGGTTGAAGGTCCAAATGTCAGTTTCAATGAATTTTCAAAGAGCTCTACACGATCCCAGACGAGGAATAAGGGTCTTATCTAGCGAAACGATCAGTCATTTTCAAAAAAAAAAAATATATATATATACTTTTTAACCACAAATGCTCGTCTTGCACTGCTCTGCGATGCGCCACACATTACGTAATCATGTAGGAAAGGTCACGCGTGATGTAGGCGGAAGTACCATGGTAGGGTAACTTTAAAATCGTTCGACATTGTTGTTTTACCTTTTTTTTGTAAAGGCTGTTTGACTTGCATGTTCGCTTTGTAGACACTTGTTCGGTACTTCCGCCTACGTCACGTGTGACCTTTCCTACGTGATTACATTACGCAGAGCAGTGCAAGATGAGCATTTGTGGTTAAAAAGTATATAATAAATTTTTTTTTTAGAAAATAACCAATCGTTTCACTAGATAAGACCCTTATTCCTTGTCTGGGATCATGTAGAGCCCTTTGAAGCTGCACTGAAACTGCAATTTGGACCTTCAACCCGTTGGTAACTGTTGAAGTCCACTATATGGAGAAAAATCCTGGAAAGTTTTTTCTCAAAAACCTTAATTTCTTTCCAATTGAAGAAAGAAAGTCATGAACATCTTGGATGACATGGGGGTGAGTAAATTATCAGGAAATTTTAATTCTGAAGTGAACTAATACTTTAAGATTTTTCAAAATGCTTAATCTGAGACCAAAATTTCCTCCTAGTTCTTTCAAACTACATTCACCACACGCCTTCAGCCTATTTTGATTTTGACACTATTATAACTAATTGGACTTATGGTTTTCCCTTAGTGAACTATTAAAAATTCCCCAAATCTCATAGACTTGCACTGAAAAGTTAAAAGTAATTCCTCCCAGAGCGTTCAAAGTAGATCCTCCAAACCTGGCATCAGCTTTTGGGCTGTTTTGACCTATTACTCTGCAGTGTTTCCTGTAAAGAGACGAGTCTTTTTTCTTTTCGTGCTCTTTTTCTGTCTCAGGTGCAGTTTCTGGTGGATCATGGGGCTTTGATAGAGCATGTGGATTACAGTGGAATGCGTCCTCTGGACCGGGCAGTCGGCTGCAGAAACACTTCAGTGGTGGTCGCCCTGCTGAAGAAAGGAGCCAAAATCGGTACGACAGTAGCTACGATTATATGCAACCAAATAATCTGTTACTAACTGGATTGATGGTTCAAGCAGATTTAAAAATCGATCCAGTTGGGCTTGGTCTGAATTACATTTCGATCGGATTGGAAGGAGTGTTGAAGTCCTGAAATTATCTGATCAATCGGCATGTAAATTCTTGAATCCGAACATTTTCCCAATTGGATTTAAAAGTTCTTTACGCACATGCGTAGTGCCATGATGCGTATACTTACATGCATTTTACATCTTATGAACTGGTCAGTGAAGGTTCTGAACGCAGCGACTGGGAAATGAGCATGTTGTTTTGTTCAGAATACATGTAATAAATACACATGTAAATGAATATGTGAATCGGATCGCAAAGTTTAGGGTTCATATAAACAGAACTTTCAGAATCTGAAAATGGATTGGATTCATTGCAATTGACGTAAATATGTGCATGTAAACATACCTAGTGTGTGTGGCTCGGCCTTAGCCAATATTGTGGAAAACAAATGTCCCCACAAGCATAGTAAAACCAGAAATACCCTACCAGCAAATGGTCCCCAAAAGGAAAACGGATTATCACTAGAGAGTCCGGACCATGATACAAAATCCAACATGTATGTGTATGTGTTTTCATTTAGCTCAGCTTGTGCTTGGCTGCTGTAGCATTCTGCCGCTCTGTGCTTTACTTACTTCGTCTCTCTCTCTGTCTGGAACCGTGACCCTTTTTGTTTGTGGCGTTTGCCTTTTTTTTTTACTCTCTTGCTGAGAAAATCTTTCTGTTTGTCAACTCAACAGTTGGTGAGAGATAGTTTAACTTTGTTAGTGCTGGTGCTGTTTTGTTGTTTAACTTTTAATTTTATATTCTTTAGCTGAAGCTCTTATTTCCCACCACTCACAGCTGCTTTTTTGTGTTCCCCCTCACTTTTCTTCCACAACCACCACCATCTCTTTTCACTTCTTCTTTCTCCCACTCTCAATTTCACTCACCTACACACACGCCACTCTCATAACCACCTCTGGTTGTGCTGCTCACTCCATCTCACTCTCTTTTCCCTCAACCCTAATTCTCCTTCCTTCGCTCTCACAACCCCTGACATCCATCCACAGGATGTCAGACACTGCCGAGTCGCCACAAAGGAGGTAATGCTTGTGCTTGGACTGCTTGCATCTTGCTTCCCTTCAGGCATCCTGGCAGCTCTCTTCTCTGTGTTCTGTGTCCAGTGGTGTGTTTGGGTGCTACAGGTTTAACTGGTACTGTAAACTGTCCTGATGAAGTGTTCTGTATAGGGATTGCAATCATTGTACCTCCGATTATTTTTGGGGGTATACAGTTAAATAGTACCTAGTTCAAAGGGATGTCTGTCTGTTTGTCTGTCTATCTATCTATCATCTATCTATCTATCTATCTATCTATCTATCTATCTATCTATCTATCATCTATCTATCGTCTGACTGTCCATCTGTCTGTCTATTGTCTGTATCTCTGTATATTTCTCTATCTACCTACCTCACTTGGGTTTCCCAACTATGCATGTAAAAATTGGAATAACATTAAAACTATGAAAATAGAATCGTATGGTAATGTTTTAAATCAGATTGAAATTTATGTGAGCTATTAATGTAAAGATTGACATAACTCAAATTTACTTACCCTCATGTCATTCCAAATCTGTATGAGTTTTCTTGTGTAAAGCACAAAAGATATTTAGAAAAATGTTTTGTTTTGTTGTTGTTTTGTCTATACAATAAAAATCAGTAGGGTCCCATGTTGTTTTGGTCCCCATTTACTTGCATTGTATAGGCAACAGTTGAAGCATGACAAAAAGTTTGGGAAATCCTGTATTAAACAATAGCATCATTGTTAATGGTTAAAGATTAAAGGTTACAGGGAATGAGAAGTTGAGTTGGCCCTGAAGGCATCCTCATCCTGTTGTCCATGCCTTCATCTGTTTGTTATGACTCCTGAGTGTTCTGCACTCCTCTGTCTCTCTCCATGTTTTCCCCTCAAACCTTTGATTGTCCATTTTGACCCATCAAACATCCTGTTACCCCATAGGTCCTGCTACCTGGGCAATGGCGACGTCTAAACCTGACATCATGATTATCCTACTGAGTAAACTTTTAGAGGAAGGAGATGGTTTCTACAAGGTCAGATTTACTCATAATTTACCTTTAATGTTTGCACAGATTTATCTAGAACAAAGACCTTGGCTCTATGTATTTACACAGTCAATCTCTCTTTTCTCCTGCAGAAAGGTAAAGTGAAGGAGGCAGCTCAGCGCTACCAGTATGCTCTGAAGAAATTTCCCCGTGAAGGATTAAGTGAGGACCTGAAGACCTTTAAAGAGCTCAAGGTGTCTTTGTTCCTGAACTTGTCTCGCTGTCGGAGGAAAATGAATGTGAGAACAGCATGAACATTTCTAAAAAATACTCTTTACAAAGTCTCATTCTGATTATTAGTGCACACAGTAAGATTACTGATATATACTTGTGATGATGTAATATTGTAACTGCAGTATGCAGCATGTCATAAGAACCTTGCTGATATACCTTTAGGACAACTGTGCAAAATAATGAAATGTCAACCCCCAGAATACAAAAATAAAATATAGTTCACTGAACACACTTTCTTGGTCGCAGGACTTTGGTATGGCGGAAGAGTTTGCTACCAAGGCTCTGGAACTGAAGCCTAAGTCTTATGAGGCATACTATGCTAGAGCCCGTGCCAAACGTAGCAGCAGGTATGGGTCATTACTTCATTTACTTTTACATCAAATTACTTATAGATGGCTTAATATTTCCATTGCCACTCCATAGGCAATTCGATGAAGCACTAGAAGACCTGAGGGAAGCCATAAAGCTGTGTCCCAACAATCGTGAAATCCAGCGCCTCCTTCAGCGCGTGGAGGAGGAGTACAGGCAAGTTACCCAATCAGAGGAGCCAGAGCTTGAACCTCCTCCATCTCCACCACCATCTCCTTTACCAGTGGAGGAAGATGAAGAGCCCCCTCATCATACCCCTCCCCCTGAGCCAAGACTGGATGACATGGAACCTGTTCAAGATTTGTTTGAGGATGACGACTTCCTGGAACAAGAGCTAGAAGCCGTGTCAATGGGTCTTGCCTCTGATATTCACTCGAACGCTTCAAGCCTTGCCATTATACGTAGTCCACCCCTTTCTCCGACCCATCATGACACTGGCTACCTATCTGGAGGACAGGCCTATGAGTTCCACCCGAGCTCCTCCTCCATGTCATCTCCTACCCATCATAGTTACCAGTCCACCTCCCCGTGTATCTCCCCAACACATCAGAACTCCCACTACCGCCAGAGTCCACCCCATACTTCGCCCGCCCATCAGTCCTCCTACCGGTTCAGCCCTCCACCCATGGGTGGTGGAGGGAACCAGGGCATGGACTACCAGAGTCCTCCGCCATCTCCTCTTCGGCGTGGGGTTCCATTCAGAGCAAGCCCTCCAGTCGAGAGTGTGTGTCTGTATCGTTCCCAGTCTGGCTCTCCAGTCCGCTACCAGCAGGAGCCTTTACCTAGCCGCCCTAAATCGCCACTGTTGAAGATGAGCAGCCAGCGATCCTTCCAGCTCCAGTCGCAACCTTCCCAGAGCTCTCAGACCAGCCAGCACCACCAGATTCAGGGTCTTCGCCTGCAGCCTTCTCTGGCACAGATCGTCCGAACTAGCCAGCCCAGTAACAGTGTGTACAGCCAGTTGGCGCATCCACTCAGCAGCAGGTATCAGGGTAGTTCCATGGATGTGGACAGGGAGAGAGATCGGGAGCCAAGACTTGTGTACCAGCCCTCATTGGATGGCCGGTCAATGTCTCAAGTGCAATCCAGCCTTAGTGTGGGAGCTCTCTGTCAGCACGGGGGCAGAGGTGGGCCTGCTGGCGTTCTGGAGTCAAATTTGGGGAAAGATGAGCTCCCTCAACGTCCTGCTTCAGCCTACCGTTCAGCTACAGGGGGACCTGGAGGCATGCGCTTCAGCCAAACCCCCCAGATTAGTCGCAGTCAGTCAGCGGCATACTATCCTGTCTCCAAGCATGAACTTGAGAGAGCAGTGGCCGCCTCTGCTCTGCCACCTTGCCAACTGGGCTCTCCGGAGATCCCCCACCTAGTGCGCAGACCTATCAGTGCCAATACAAGTGACCTAAAGCAGCACGTACCGACCCCTAGACCACTGATCCACTCCCAGAGCGTAAATCTTCGCTTCTCCCCGTCTAGCAGTAATATCTCCTCAGGCTCCAGCTGCAATATAGGCCCTGGCTTCAGACCCTCCTCCTCCATGGCCCAAATGGAAATCCCGTTACAGACCACATATGAGCGAAGCTTTGACGAGCCATCTGCCCTCTCACCTTCTCAGAGCGGACTCTACTCGGGCGAACCCGCCCGATCACGGACCACTCCGTTTATGGGTGTCATCGACAAGACCGCAAGGACTCAGCAACAGTACCTTCACCAGCCTTCCCGGGCCTGGCCCGTTTCATCCCTGGAATCGGTAATCACTAGCCCCACGTCGCCTGGCAACTTGATCCACCAAGCCTCCACCGCCTCTTCCTACAGCCCACCTACATCTCTAGGCAATATTGCCTACTACAATAAGACCAATAATGCCCAGAATGGACACATGCTAGAGGATGAGTACTACGTCCAGCCGCAGCCCTCCTCCCTGGGCAAGCTTGCTAACGGAGGGGCCCGTGATCGAGACCTCCTGGAGCGGGTGAGCCAGGTGCCGACTTACCAGGATGTTAAAGTGGCACGGACAATGCCCGTGGCACAGGCCTACCAGGAGAACATGTACCGCCAGCTTTCCCGTGATGCCAGACAAGGTCCCACCTCGCCCATCAAACCAAAGAGACCCTTTGTGGAGTCAAACGTTTAATAGGCACCCAAAAGGGTGGGCACAAAGGTGTGTGTGACAGTGAATGTTTGTGACAGGTTATACGTAAGGGACTGTGTAAGTGCAGGATATTAAAACCAGTATTTAAAGTAAAGAAAACTGAATAGTATAAAGACTTTTAATAAACTAAAAACCAGTGTTACAAAGTTGTGTACAAATACCTGTGCCTACTTCTGTTGGTAAAAACATAGTTTTTAGAATTTGCGTGGTGAACAGGCTCCAGATATCCTGACAGCACCCGTTTGGAGTATTAGAATACAGTATGTAAAGATAAAAATGTTCTATAAATCTCTGCACACTATAAGAAAGCACATTATTATTGACGTTCCACAACAGAGGCCTACATGCAGAGAAACAGTGTCTTGCCATCGTTCCTAGCACTAAAGCAGATATAAAACTGGGAATCTATGTGTTCTGGGAATCTAACTCATTCTCTCTCTCATTTACTCTTTCTCTCTTTCTCTCTCTCTCTCTCTCTCTCTCTCTTCCCAATGAAACTAAACAAATTTGCTAGGCTTTCTGGACATCATATTGTTGGATTGTTCAATGCTGTAAAAAGGAAAAAAATGTTTCAGAAAAACTAAGCTGTAGTTACAGAAGGAAAAGAGGAATATTTATAATTAAGTTATACGATGTATAGAAATATTAAAGCAGTTTTTGTGTCAGGTTTATTTTTTCATTTTTGTTTGGGTTTTTTGTCTTTAATTTTGTAACTATTGATTTGAGCATTTGGAAATGTTATCAGATATTTTCAAAATAACGATTCAGAGTTTATGACTGGAGATCATTATCTTTACAGCGATTACCTTATAATTCTGGCTCCCAAGCAGAAATATTGTTTGTCAAAATTCACAGTTGTAGAGTGGCAATAATATTAGTTTAATCAATTTCTTGGGAATAAGCTTAATATGAGTTTCAAGTAACCCTCATATAGCTTTTGTCTTTATTTAAAGAATGATTTCAGTTAATTACCAAGTGGAGTGGCAATCCTGCCGTATTTCAAATAGAAGAATGTAACACACCATAGACGTCTTATGAACTCTACAGTATGTATACTACACAACACAAAGTTTCAGGGGCGTTTGCAAGGTAGTAATACAATTTCTTCTCTTTTTTTCAGTTTCTTTATTGTTCTAAGAAATGGAATATTGCATTGTCACAGGGAAGCATCAGTATATCAAGTGAAGTTTGTTTTAACTTTTAAACTTTTATTCGTAACTTCAGTCTGCACTGACTGTCTGTGACATTTTGAAGAAAGAGAGCACTTTATTCATTTGTAAGGATTGTATGGAATGTGAATATTGGGGGGCTGAAGTTCTTTTTGTTTTTTTGATCTGGGATAGGACATCCTTACTAACGAACGTTCAGTGAACACTGGAAAATAACCTGTGATTAGTTGTACTACTAGAAAACAAATAGAAGTCATTGTCCTTGGTGCAATTCTAATTTTTCAAGCAAATGAATGAACAATAATATAAAAGAGCAAAATTATGTTTTTAAAAAGATATAAAATGTGTATATAACAGCCTTTATAGAGCGCAGTGTACTTGCTGTATATAGTGGCCAAATGTGTTCATGCATACAAAATCCTGCTCTCCTCTGCAAACGCGTCGCCAAATGCAGTGCGAGAAGGTCTTGATGAGCCTCACGTGTCAAACACAGTTCAGTGGCATCACACACTACCCAAAAGCAAACCAGCCGTTTTGAAATAGTGTATTTGTCGTGTAAAAAAAAAACCAATATTCAGCTAGTTCCTTTTGAAATTCTCTGCTTCAGAATGCAATATTATTAACATGCAGAGCTTAAATGTGGCTTTGGTCAGATCTTCTCAAAAATACAGTATATGAACAGATATCTAGACAGCTTGTCTTAAAGGCAACCATATTCATCTTTCTAGTGCTGTCAGTGTAAACCTGCTTGAATCGAGAGATGGTCAACTTTGGGGAAAAGTGAAATAAAGACAGAGGGCTCATCAAGGGCCTCTTTAGGGTGTTGTGGTTTTCAGTGCAAGTTATTTTTGCTGTACATAACCAGACGCATGATTTATCCTCCATTCCCCTCCGAAATCGACATACACAGACATTCGTGAATCTGCCGTATGTCTCCAATAGAGGAAATTTACAGAAATAATGATCACAAAAAATCTCACACTCATCTCCACCAAACTCAACAGTAGAGACGTTACATTTACCTCTAAAGGGTTTGGCCATTCTTTTTATTTTTCAGTTGGATTTGAGTTGATTTTAATGTATTTGCTTGCTAAGCAGAGTTTTTCGTCTGTAAATGTGAGCTTTCAGAGCGCTGTGACAACGTTTAATGACTTCAATAAACCAGAATGTGTTTTTATCATGTCAGTGGTCATTTTTATATGGTTTATGTTTAATAATAGTTACTTTAAATATAAGAAATGTATAACACTGGTCAAGCTTAAAAGAAGATTCCTTTTATTGTGGTTCACTTAAAGGGACAGTTCACCCAAAAATGACAATTTTGTCATCATTTACTCACCCTTATGTTGTTGCAAACCTGCACGAGTTTCTTTCTTCTGTTGAACACAAAAGAAGATATTCTAGTGACCAGACATTGACTTCCATAGTATTTTTTTCCTACAATGGATGTTAATATCTACCGTCAACTGTGTGATTACAAACATTATTCAAAATATCATCTTTTGACTTCAACAGAAGAAAGAAACTCGTACAGGTTTGGAACAACATAAGGGTGAGTAAATGATGAAATGTTCATCTTTGGGTGAACTATCCCTTTAAATACATGCCTACAGCTGTTACAGAACTGTGCTATTTGTCCTTTCAGTGGCAACCAATTAAATCAAGACAAACATCATGACTATTGCTCATAGTTGACAAACCCCCACAATATTAAACTGACATATACTCAAGTCATGCAGGTTGTTGAGGATAGAAAGTTACATTTCTGAGTGATCAGAGTTTAGTTTTTCCCCTGGCAGATGCTAAAACAAACTAAAAAAAACGAAACAAGCAACAACCAAGAACAATTTAAATTTTAACAATTTACCAACACTAAAGAAAAAAAGAAAGAAAAAATCTTGGTGGTGAGTTTTTGAACAGACCACTCACTCTCAAATCTAGTTTTCTTCACCTCTTTGCTGAGACAGAATATAGATAGGTCCAAAACAATTAAAATAACTTGAAAGCTTAAAAAAAGAAAGATAAAATAGAGTAAACAATTGAATGTGAAAAAACAACAAGAATTTCACGAAAATTTCACTTGATAGTTTCTTTGGCACAAACTAAATGTTTATGAACTGCAGCAATCCATATTCCATCCATATCACTTTTTTGTTGTTGTTGCAAAACAATCTTTAAAGCTGCAAGCAACTGCATTGTGTTCTT
The DNA here is from genome assembly GCA_003731715.1 of Anabarilius grahami. NCBI lineage: Eukaryota > Metazoa > Chordata > Actinopteri > Cypriniformes > Xenocyprididae > Anabarilius > Anabarilius grahami. The sequence continues at coordinate 2,816,338 of RJVU01060737.1, forward strand.
GTATTGCAATATTACTCCATTAATGACTGATCTTCAAGATGATTCGTGTCAATGGCTGGTTCAAACACCGAAAGCTGCGACATTTTTACTCCCTCTTGGGTTTGGCTGTGAGGAGATGCACAAATCCTGGTACTAACACCATGACCACCTGCGGCACAATGGTGTATTTCAGAAAGAACAGGGTGTAGAAGAGAAGAGGAGGAACAGTGGGCACAGGGAAACTGCTGATGTAGTGGAGGGCCATGGACGAGAGGGCCAGACAGAGAGTCCTGGGTACCCACGGAAGAGCCCATCCACCTGGCTTCCAATACTGTGAAAGTCCTAGTCCTAGCAGAACCCCGGCATCACGGTTCAGAGAGGAGAAGGGCGCCGTGTCCAAACGGATCCACTCGGAGTGAGAACACCACCTCTTAGCCAGTGAGATGGACCTGCGGTTCACAGTAGAAGAGTGTAAGCTTGCAGTGAAAGAAGTCATTCATACAGATTAACACTCATTAATTCAAATATGCAATGTGTATGAGATATATTATGAGGACTAATAGATTATAATTATAGTGGTTGACTGATAATGCATATTTTCAATTAACCCTTTACACATTATCGGGGTTCTCAAAAGCCAAAGAACTTCTATAGTGGTGAATGGAAACTACAAAAAAGTATTATTTTTGCATTCCCATTTGGAAGAAAATAGATGACAATGGTCGGAAGAGAGAAAGATGTCAAATTTACTGTCAGCTGAGGCATTAGAAAAACGTATTATCAAGTTACCTTGAAATCAAAATTGAGTTCTTCTTTTGCAGCATTTATCAGTATTTATTATAAATGACTTATCTGTGCTGCATCATTATTTTGTTTAAATATACATGCCTTCCTAACTATTAATCTAAGTAACTTCCCCTCCCTCTTGCAGCGACCGCTCTTCTTTTCTCTGATGATGTGTTTACTGGCGCGAGGGCGGGGCAACCTGTCACTCACACGGAATCCACCAATAGCAAACCACAACCGTTCAATCAATTCCCCATGGAAAAAATGAACATTACATTTGTTCTTTTTCAAGAAGCTGTTTCACTCAGATATATGACAGAAAAAAAAAGTTTTATCACATAAGTGTCAAAACAGTGCCTTGATACACTGCCATTCACTACCATAATCTGCAACTTCAATTTAATGCTGAATTTATGGAAGCTTGTTTCCGCCGTGGAACGGGAAAAAAAAGATAATTGCGACTTTTTAATCTCACAATTAAGACTTTTTTCTCACGATTGCGAGTTTACATTTTCTCAGAATTACCTGATATAAAGTCGCAATTGCGAGTTATAAAGTCCAATTCTCAGGACAAAAAGACTGACTGACAATTCTGACTCTATAACTCAGTTGTGAGTTTATATCACGCAATTCTGAGACAAAAAATGTCGAGATAAAAAGTCGCAATTACCTTTTTTAATTTTTTTTCAGTGAAAACAAGCTTCCGTATGAATTTAACTACTGGTAGTTTGATGAAATGTAATGCCAAGGTGATATAACACAAAGTACAGTGTTATAAAAAAACGTAATAACTGTAGAAACGCATCATCACAGCCTGTGAAAAGGGTTCATGGTCCACACCTTATGTGACACAATTTCATTGTAACAATTGAGATGTTCGCATGTGCTGAAATTAAATGTGTTAAACTAAAGAAATGGAACATTTTTACACAATATTAACTCAATATCACATTGTACCCACCAAGAAAGATCAATCCCAGTATTTTGCAGGGCACCATGCAGCACAAGAGCTCCAAAGAGCAAAGTCAAGCTACAGCAAAAGAAGAACAGCAGAGGGCGACATTCAGGCACAGTCCGGTTCAGATAAATCCCCAGCAACACTCCTGTGGAGAAAGTCCATAAAGATCCTGGCTCTTTTTTTTTTTTTTTTAAGATAGTGAGTATGTATGTATGTATTTATGACTGACCTGTCAGAAGACCTGCAATGACTTGATGAGGGAAGTGAGCCAGGATGAAGATCCGTGAAAGGCCCACACATCCCAGAAATACTGCATACAACAGATACGGCACTGCAGCTAACATCTTACTGTACGAGAAAGAGTTTGTTTAGTTAGTATTACATCAATAAATAACATCAATATACCGACACTAACACTGTGATGTGAGTTATTAGAAAGCGTGGGAAACTTATGATAGTAGAAAAAAATGGAACAGTAGACAAAGTATTAAAAAACGTGTTTTTTTGTGTAGAGTATCATATTTGATACATTAGGCTTTTATGGTTCATATAGTATGATATATTGAGAATATGGAGCTCAAACTCGGAGAGGAGAAAAGCAGTTTTATTTAGAGGCTCAAACTGAGCAAATACATGGAAATTGGTGCAGATGATGATATTTATATGGCCAGTATTCTATTTAAAAAAATGATGTATGGATAATCAAGTAAGGTTTACTTCAGTCCAGTAAATATTCATCTTGAAATATTACAATATAAAACTTGTTTTGAAGTTTACTTAATAGGCTTTATAGGGTTAAAGACAGACCTGCCTGTGCGAGTGTGAAAGAATGACGCCAGTGAAGAGACGATCACCCACCAGACAGCACTAGTGACCATGGCATGACCTGACGGACTGCCTGAGAAAGACGAATGAGGAATTACGGCTCATAACAAATGTCTTGACATCTGGAAATGGTTGAGGTAAAATGATCTATAATACGGAGGATTATTTTGCTGCTTTACCTGGACCAGTCTCGCAGGTGGACAGGAACTGCTGGACTTCCGGTGGGTTTTTAGAAAACAATCCAGATTCTCCGATCCACCAATATGGCCTCTCGCCAAACAGGATCCTAGAGGTCACGATACATCAATTAGTCAACATGAACTGCCATTCACAACCCAAAAAAACTGAGTTTAAATCTGTAATTTAAAGAAAACTAAAAAACATTCTCTACAGTTTAATTTCTAGTGCCCTCAGAATAATTAATAATCAAAGGAGTAAGAAATAGTAGATTGATATAAGGAATTTTTCCTCAAAACAACACTAACATGCTGATCTGGTGCTTAATTATTATTGGTACCCAATTACTAATAATGTATTATTATTATTATGTATTTATTTAGTTTTTAATCTTTCTTACCCTACACTTGTGAATGTGAAAAAATAAAATGGTAACACTTTACAATAAGGTTCATTAGTTAAACATTAGTTAATGTATTAACTAACATGAACAATATGTTTCTTACTAATCTTCGTTAATGTTAGTTAATGAAAACACAGTTGTTCATTGTTTGTTCATGTTAGTTCACAGTGCATTAACTGTTAACAAGATTTTAATAATGTATTAGTAAATGTTGAAATTAAAATGAACAAAGATTAATAAATGCTGTATAAGTGCAGCTCATTATTAGTTCATGTTAACTAATGTAGTTAACTAATGAACCTTATTGTAAAGTGTTACCAATAAAATAAATCAAATTAAATAAAAAATAAAATTAAGCAGCATTGTTTTGACACTGAAGTGATAAAATATCAAAAAAAAAAAAGAAGAAAACTTTAAAGTGCTTTTTAATAATTTCTATAATTTCAGTGATTTCTATGTGGTTTTAGTATTCTAACTTTACAACTCGCAATAAACAAAGAACTGTGAGAAAAAAGTGGGGGGAAATGAGGGGGAAAATTGCCTTTTTTTATTATTTATTCCATGGAGGACTAGTTTATTTATTTATGATTTTTTTTATTAATTAAATTATAAAAACACAGAAACAAAAATAAACCATAACATACAAACAAGATACCATAAATAACAATAAATCATATACCATTCACACGGAATATATACAAACCCGATTCCAAAAAAGTTGGGACACTTTACAAATTGTGAATAAAAAAGGAATGCAATAATTTACAAATCTCATAAACTTATATTTTATTCACAATAGAATATAGATAACATATCAAATGTTGAAAGTGAGACATTTTGAAATGTCATGCGAAATATTGGCTCATTTTGGATTTCATGAGAGCTACACATTCCAAAAAAGTTGGGACAGGTAGCAATAAGAGGCCGGAAAAGTTAAATGTACATATAAGGAACAGCTGGAGGACCAATTTGCAACTTATTAGGTCAATTGGCAACATGATTGGGTATAAAAAGAGCCTCTCAGAGTGGCAGTGTCTCTCAGAAGTCAAGATGGGCAGAGGATCACCAATTCCCCCAATGCTGCGGCGAAAAATAGTGGAGCAATATCAGAAAGGAGTTTCTCAGAGAAAAATTGCAAAGAGTTTGAAGTTATCATCATCTACAGTGCATAATATCATCCAAAGATTCAGAGAATCTGGAACAATCTCTGTGCGTAAGGGTCAAGGCCGGAAAACCATACTGGATGCCCGTGATCTTCGGGCCCTTAGACGGCACTGCATCACATACAGGAATGCTACTGTAATGGAAATCACAACATGGGCTCAGGAATACTTCCAGAAAACATTGTCGGTGAACACAATCCACCGTGCCATTCGCCGTTGCCGGCTAAAACTCTATAGGTCAAAAAAGAAGCCATATCTAAACATGATCCAGAAGCGCAGGCGTTTTCTCTGGGCCAAGGCTCATTTAAAATGGACTGTGGCAAAGTGGAAAACTGTTCTGTGGTCAGACGAATCAAAATTTGAAGTTCTTTTTGGAAAACTGGGACGCCATGTCATCCGGACTAAAGAGGACAAGGACAACCCAAGTTGTTATCAGCGCTCAGTTCAGAAGCCTGCATCTCTGATGGTATGGGGTTGCATGAGTGCGTGTGGCATGGGCAGCTTACACATCTGGAAAGGCACCATCAATGCTGAAAGGTATATCCAAGTTCTAGAACAACATATGCTCCCATCCAGACGTCGTCTCTTTCAGGGAAGACCTTGCATTTTCCAACATGACAATGCCAGACCACATACTGCATCAATTACAACATCATGGCTGCGTAGAAGAAGGATCCGGGTACTGAAATGGCCAGCCTGCAGTCCAGATCTTTCACCCATAGAAAACATTTGGTGCATCATAAAGAGGAAGATGCGACAAGGAAGACCTAAGACAGTTGAGCAACTAGAAGCCTGTATTAGACAAGAATGGGACAACATTCCTATTCCTAAACTTGAGCAACTTGTCTCCTCAGTCCCCAGACGTTTGCAGACTGATATAAAAAGAAGAGGGGATGCCAGACAGTGCTAAACATGGCCTTGTCCCAACTTTTTTGAGATGTGTTGATGCCAAATCAACTTATTTTTCCCTTAAGATGATACATTTTCTCAGTTTAAACATTTGATATGTCATCTATGTTGTATTCTGAATATAATACTGAAATTTGAAACTTCCACATCATTGCATTCTGTTTTTATTCACAATTTGTACAGTGTCCCAACTTTTTTGGAATCGGGTTTGTATATTAAACATACCGACAACATACTTATTCTGACCTGTACGTATTAAAATATCTAAATAAGTGAGGATACTAAATTGTATTGCATTTTAAATGAGTAAAAAATTTCAGGAACACTTTAATTTAGGGTCTTTTAAATAGTTGCTTATTAGCATGCATATTACTAGAATATTGGCTGTTTATTAGTAATTATTAAGCACATATTAATGCCTTATTCTGCATTCTTAATCCTTCCCCATACCTAAACTTAACAACTACCTTACTAACTATTAATAAGCAGTAAATTAGAAGGAAGGAAAAGTCGTAGTTAATACTTTATAAATGTTCCCTATACAAAAGTGTTACCAAAAATTCTTGCTGACAAATGGGCAAAACCTAGGATAGTGGCAAAGTTTAAAAATGTAAAATTACAAGTAATTAGCATGTGGGGTAAAAGCAATTAGTCTTTAATATGGCAAAAATAGATTTTTTATTTTTTTTTTGGCAAATATCCCTGACATTTTAGTGGGTGTCTTCTGTAAGTCATGGTAAAAATGTATGATATTTAATTTTTGCTCAGAAAAAAACAAACAAATTAAAGTAATTAAAACTCGTTTACAGTGAGTCATCTGACATTCAGTGCAAAGCAGTTCATACCATTTGAGAACCAAATTAAGCCACTCTGATAAAGCTGCTACCCAGAGAACAGCGATGCCAGTCCGTCGATGAATGTAAAACACAACCGGGAAGACGAGCAGAACCGCAGCTTTCGGGTCTCCCATATGAGAGGAAACGAGCCAGAAATCCTCAGAGCTGCTTGTCCTCAGCTGAAGAGCCTCCGCCATCCAAACGCCTCGGCGGTATATGGTCTCCATTACTATAGGATGATGAATAAACGTCCAAACATTACATTAAAGTCCCCGAACTATTATCTTACAGCGAACAGACTGTCAAAGATACTCCTGCAGCTGATGATCTGTCATTCAGACCTCCTCGTACGGGTGCCGCAGTGGGACAAAATTCACTCGAATGGATTTTCTAAATAAGAGGCTTGAATCACCTGCATATTCAAACTTCTTACATACTTTTAGTTTTATAAGTTCACCTTATTATAAGCCTACTTATTAAGTACATGTGCGAAGAATATTATCTGAACATCTTTACATTTTTAATCTTTTAATTATTTAAAGCATCACAAATCAAGAATAGGCCTGACTAAAAATAAATTTAATTACCGAAAATAATTAATTACTAAAAATTACCGAAACACTTTCAAGCACGAGAACACACAATAAGAAAATTGTGAAAACAATAAATAGCCTATTCAAATTCATTTAACCGCCAAATTTGTTTTGTTTTAGCCTACTTTTACTTTTCTGTTGTGTTGTTGTTGTTTTTGTGATTATTCCTACATTCTCTGAATTGTTATCTATACTTTTTGTTCAATATTTGACTGTTATTTCTGAAAGAAACTTTGTAGTTAATAAGAAACTTTGTAATTTTTTAGTTAAGATTGTTTTATTATTATTATTATTATTTACAGTAGAGGAATACGGTCATAAAAATACATCCAAACATATAAAACACAAAAAAATAAAATCGTTTTCATCTTAAATCAGACGTCAGTCTTACACATGTTGTTCTCTATCGTGAGTCTTAAAAGATTTTATTTTTTTATTTATATTTTTTATTTATTTTTATTATTTATTTAAACATTAATTATTATTATTCATCATCATTATTATTATTTATTTATTTTTTTGATCGTGTTTCCACTCTTTCCTGTCACCTGACGTGCCTCTGCGTCGCAGCAGTCACGCTGTCGCGTGCGTTTACGTAAAGCTCTCGCTCCGGTTTCCCTGGCGGAGAAGATGGCGGCTCCTGGACCGGGGGAGTATTTCAGTGTCGGGAGCCATGTCTCTTGCCTCACTTGTTTAGGCCAACGTTTGCAGGGAGAGGTGGTGGCTTTCGATTACCCGTCCAAGATGTTGACTCTGAGTATCCTTTATTCCTCGGATATGTGCGTTTAAACGGCTGGACTGTGTCAAACTGAAGCTCCGCGCGAGCATGTTTATGTGTGCGCTAGTGGCCTCATTCAACGCCTATTCTTGCTTCGTTTGCTTTCTATGTCGTGTTTGGACACGCTCAGCTTTGTTTGTCGCTTGGTGTTTTCTGTGCTTTGTTGATTTGACGTGGGTTCACGGTTGAAAACGTGTTGGAAAAGTGTTGTTTGTGGTTAGCTTGTTGATTAGCATGTCCTCGCGACCGACAATATTAGCCCGCGCGCTAAGCTAATGTCTTTCCAGTGTAATAATGGCAGCTTTCATTATGGCATGTTACATAGTTTATGAACGATTCTTTTTTTTATTATTATTATTTCATTAAGTATTAGTTTGGAGGGATCATGTCCAGGTTGCGTAACATACACCGGTTTATCATCATACCACACGCGGTATCGGTATGTCATTTATACTGTTCTCAGTTCAGTAATATCAGACTTAATGGTTTGTGTAGTTTATGCCCATGTTAAAAAAATACTGGAGTTTGTGAGTGCTCGGATTGTAAGGATGATAGGATGACTATTCGCTATATTTAATGCACAAAATATAGATCACAAATAGGTTCCTTCAATGCAAATGAACTTGCTGAAATACTTCCTTTTTATAGCTCACATCTTTTGACATGCCATTTTAAAAGGTGACCAGAGGAGTGTTGACACACCCTTTGACCTGGCATGGCTTAATAAAAATCAGTGAAGATTTCACATCACCACGACCTGAAGGTGGATGTTTTTAAAACTATACTACAATGACTTTGTGTTTAAAAAAAAGTGTAAACTATCACTCACTATGTTTTTCAGCAAAGTTTTTAACAGGTTGCTAATTTAGAGGCTTTAGAAATTTGGTATCAATTATGATACAGTAGACTTCATAGGGTTAAGGATAGATTGTATCTATTGTAAAAAGCTTTTCAGGTATCTACAAAAGATGAAGACAGTTCTTAGTGACGAATGCATTAATCTGCTTGTCACACATATGACCTTCATGAGATTTCATATTTTTATAAATCCCACCTGTCCCTGTTCAATACTGACACTCCTTGTTTGACATCACTTGTCACTTTTATTTCCCCCCCGGTCTTATTTTTTGTCGGCTTGCTCAACCAATTACTCTCTGCTTGTCTTTTACGTCTACCCTTGTGTGGGACGGATGAATCAGAGCAGCAGACTGAAGTGATAGTTGAACCGCTCAATGTCTTTGGTGTATTGTAAACATGCGTGTCAGTAACTATGTTCAGTGTTTAGTAAACCAACTCATTTCCCGAACAGGAGGGTTCAACACCTGCCTTTTTTTTTTAAAGTGAAAGAACAATCTTCATAATCTTGTCTTGATGTCTCTGTTTGATATACCCTTAACCCTCTTCCCAGAATGTCCTTCCTCCAGCGGTAAGCCCAACCTCAGCGACGTCATCTTGATTAACTTAGCCTATGTTTCAGAGGTGGATATAATTAATGACCGCACTGAGACACCTCCTCCTCTAGCATCCTTGAATGTTAGCAAGGTAAGATCAACTTTTGATGTCAAAAATTTAATGCACCAAGGGTTGGTGGTACGATCACAATTTTATATACTGGTGTAAGTCATTTTAATTTATGATAACACTATACATGTATGACAATATAGTTGGTATGGCCTATTGGTGATGCCTTTAAAGGGTTAGTTCACCCAAAAATTAAAATGCTGTCATAGATACTCACCCTCATGTCGTTCCACACCTTCGTTCATCTTCAGAACAAAAATTAAGATATTTTTGATTAAATCCAAGAGGTATATGTCTCGTCCATAGACGGCAAATATAATCAACACTTTCAAGGTCCAGAAAGGTACTAAAGACATCGTTAAAACAGTCATGTGACTGCAGTTTTTCAACCTTAATGTTATGAAGAGACGAGAATACTTTTTGTGTGCAAAAACAAAAATGACTTTATTGAACAATATCTTCTCTTCGGTGTCATTCTCATATGTTGTTTTATGTCCAACGCTTCCAGTTTCTACGTCCGAATGGCGACTCATTAGTGGCCGGCTCCTGCGTCAGCATCACACGCATGCATCATGCTGCTCACGTGATCAGCTTTGGCCAATACTGAGCCACTATTCGGACGTAAACACAGAAGCCCTCACTGTGCACCTGTGTAAGGATAATGACAGGGAAGAGAAGAGTCTTTTGTTCCTCTAGTGTGTGGAATGCTGTGACGTGACCAGGAAAGCACACAACACACTAACAGATTCTGTTCACAAACAACCAGAGTCCTGTCTGTGAACACGGGAAATCTAGCAAAAACTCTCATCAATCGTGACTTTAGTGTAAATGAACATGGTGGAAGACGAATTGGCAATAATAGCGTTTGGACTGCTTTTTACAGACTTTGGATGAAGTCATGTTAGGCTTCTGTCTTCCGTCAGCTCGCTTTCATCTTTTCATTCCACGACATGACACTCTACAGAGTGTGCGTTTGTCCTTGGGGTTCCTCCCACACAACAGGATTTCTGATAGTAAATATATTTAAGATGTTATATATATTTATCATTTGAGATCTGTGCTGCTCTGTTGTTCTTCCGAGCAGATTCAATCACTCTCAACACACATCACACCACAGGGAAATCTGATAAGATGATCTGTAGAACCATCAAGATAATCAGGACTTTACATAGGATTGTCATAAGGGGAGAATTGGGCCCAAAATCGGCCTGATTATCGTGTAGTGTGTGGGTTCCTGTAGTAGCAGCGGTTGCAATGGCAGCCTACGTGTGTCCGTATCAAACCGAACAGATATAGGGCTTTTGTTACGGTACACACAATAGTGACTTATCTTGTATGCACAGAACCAAAAAGAAAGCATTTTGGAGCAACTTGGAACTCATGTGCACTAGAGATGTTGCACAATAGCTATAAATTCTGGTTAGATGAGCCACATGTTCATTTAACTTTTATGCCAGACAAGGAAGTGAAGTTTAGTTGCAGTCTGTTTTTCACGTTACTCCTGTTCATTCAGCGCTCTCTCGTAAAGTAAAGCAGTCCCTCCCACTAATAGCCAGGCAGTTTTTTCTACCATGGTAGACACATTTTTGCAAAATGTATATCAGTTTAAACAGTTCTACCACCATCAGCACTGCTATACACTTAATTTGTTGGTTGAAAGCAAATACTGTGATTTCTGATGTTATTTGTATTTGTCCCATATTTATAGTATTTTTTTTGTCCTTTATTAATAAACCTATTCTTTTCACATAGTCATGGGCTATGTTCAGACTCCAGGCAAATCAGATTTTTTTCTCAAATCAGATCTTTTCAGGCAGACTGTCTGCACTATTATTTGCAAGATTTGTGTGTCCAGACATAACCAACCCATCTGCATGGGTTGATTGGGTAACGACGTAGGCGTACCGACATATGTGACGAGGCTTTCAAAACGAATGCAGGACAAATGGAGGTGCGTCATCTCGCTCTCCTGTCGAGTCGCGGTGCAGATCTCCTCCGTCGTACAAGAAAAATCAGCAATAGAGGAGCCTGGTGTATATTGCGATGTTCCATGCTGTAGTCACGGCCGAAATCTTTGGACATACCATTTGAACACCGTATGAATACCTCTGGCATTTCTGTCACCGGTTTTGATGTTATCGTTGTATATCGAGTTAAGAGTGACACAAAAGATGATTTGAAATCTGGTTTGAGCAGCCAGAACGCCCAGACTGAGGTGCATCTGTAAAAAAATATTGTTGCAGTTCAAACCACCTCCAGATGTGGTTTGATTCAGATTTGAAAAAATATCAGATTTCTCTCTAGACTTTCAAAACCCCATCTGGATAATTTTTTTTGCTGGCAGTCTGAACATAGCCATAGTGGTTTGTTAAAAGCTTTTCACATATGTTGTACTAGATCAGGGGCAGTGGTTCTCAAACCTATCCTGGGGACCCCCCACCACTGCACATTGTGCATGTCTCCCTCATCTAACACACCCAATTCAACTCTTGCAGTCTCTACTAATTAGCTGATGACTTGAATCAGGTGTGTTAGATGAGGGTGACATGCAAAATGTGCAGTGGTGGGGGGTCCCCAGGACAGGTTTGAGAACCACTGATCAGGGGTGTCAAAATCCTGGAGGGTCATTGTCCTGCAGAGATCAGCTCCAACCCTAATTAAACACACCTGAACCAGCTAATTGGGTCTGCAGGTCTGTGTCCCTCCAGGAGCAGAGTTTGACACATTTACTAGATGAACATGTGATGGTAAATAATAAAAGATAGAGATGATGCATGTCTATCAATATCTAATTTTGACATCTTTTTTTCACAGCTTGCCAACCGGGCAAGGTCGGAAAAGGAAGACAAGTTGTCCCAAGCCTATGCAATCAGTGCTGGGGTTTCAGTTGAGGGCCAGCAATTATTCCAGACTATACACAAAACGTAAGACTTGCAAACTTTACTTGCATTGTGAAGCCTAATGTAAGATCACAGGCTTTATGTATCTATAATCAAAGTGATGTTAAAAGTGGTAATTGGGTGATATATATTGTAAACGTTGTTTACTGTTAAATGAATGATTAATACTTTTGACTTGAGTATGTGAGATAAAGAATCTGTAGCCTATAAGCTGTATTCTTCTGCATTTGACAAGGTGGTCCCCCCTCATGTGGACTGCCATGATGATTGAATTAAAGTACGAGGTCAAAATGTGATTTCAATAAAAACAATTATCTACTGAGAACTCGAGCTTAAACATTTTTTTTAAGCATGAAACGTGTTTCTATATTAAGGCCCCAATATACTTTAAGCGAAATCAAAGAATGAATTGGTGTGACTTCATTTTGAACAAAATCAGACCAAAACGAAGTTCGTTTTGTCTTCGTTTGGGGAGTTCGAAACAGCTTGCCAAAGCGAACTTTCCAGAAAAGATCGCTCTGTGGTGTGTTTCCCAAAAGCCTTGTTAGCCAACTATGGTTGCGAGTTCCATTGATTTCTGTTGTTAACCAGGGAATTTGTGACCGTAGTTGCTTTTGGGAATCGCAACCCTGGCTGGTCAACACCTTCAAACTCAAAAAATAGGTAGGTGAAGCTCTGTGCTCTGCCTTTTTTGTTGTGGAAATCTCCTTCAGTTCATTTCTTCTGTTCAGGCCGTCAAGGTCAAACAGCCGTGAGTAAAAACAAACACCGGAGAGCTGCTTAATAGTAGAAAATTAAGTTGTAATTGTAATCAAAAGAGACACTGACATGTTTAATACTGTAAAGCTGCTTGCTTTAAAACAATCTATTGTTTAAAGTGGCATATAAGTAAATGTGACATGACTAGAGTGCCAAATTGCAGAGCTGGTGCAAACATCCACATCGCTATGATCAGATGCTTTCTTGACTGCTTTCTCATCGCTGTCATTTTTGTTTTATTGAAAGGAAAGAACGCAGCACATATTTACATATTCATTTAAACGCCGCTTTCAGTAGCGTGGGCGGCATCATGATGTTCGCTAACAGTATATTGCTGTTCACATATTTCAAACTTCTTTTTACCCCAAAGCAAAGAACGAAAAAGAAATTCGCTGTGAGTATATCGGGGCCTTTACTCTTCATTTGATCATTTTAAGCGTTTTTACTCGCTGCTGGTGTGCCCGTCTTGAGTTTGTTTGATCTCTCTCTTTATCCAGCATCAAAGACTGTAAATGGCAGGAGAAGAACATCATTGTGATGGATGACGTCGTAATCTCACCACCATACCAGGTGGAGAACTGCAAAGGCAAAGAGGGAAGTGCTCTAAGTCATATACGCAAAATTGTGAGTATTACAGAATATCTTTCAATTCAATGAATATAGCTTTCATTTTAGTATTGCGTTAAGAGCTCTTCTCCAGCAACATCCATAGGTTTTTACAAGATTGAAAATATGAAAAGTTAAGTCCTGTCTTAAGTCAAATGTAGGATATTTTATCTCTCTGACTCCTCACAAAACCATTGGTCGATGCTTGAAAGACTTAAACACAATGGCAAGGCTGCTGTTAGCTTCACAGTTCAATTGTCAACGGCTACGATGATCAAAGCATGTGAGCGTTTGAAAGCAGGTGTCTATCAGCAGCTCCCAGCTGCTTTCAAATGCTCCTGTCTATCTGTGTAAGTGCTCTATTTAGAGCGTCAAAGATGACTATTTACAACATGTAATGAAGCGTTGATAATTGGAGCCAATCACAGACGTATCTGATGAGCGCGTGAATACAGTGGCCAATCGAAGGTGTTTACGAAACACAATAGCGCTCAAAATGCTAGGGGGAAATGCTGGTATCACGTTTAAAATTTCAGTACCGACTTGGTACTTTTGATGACACTAGGACAAGAAATAATGCTTCAAATGCAGTGCCGCCATTTGATCTACAAGTGCTTTTTTGTGACCTCATTCACTCTCATCTCTGTCAAAATTGGTATTTACATGGCAGACGTTTCCCTGTAACCTAAGTATTTTCAAGTTGGAAAAGTGCAATAAAAAGCTATTTCATATTGTAAGTTGTGACTTTACAAGTTTAGTGGAATGCAACAGTAGGGATGGGTTGTCAATATTGATTTCTTGATTTTTAATTGACCTTCATTTTAATGAACTGATGTTGATCGTTAAATCCCAAGAATCAATCTTTTAAGTCTATGCTGTTTTCAGTCACTTCACTAATAATTTCTTGCACTCCATTTATTCAGTAATCGCAAAAAGCTTTGTGCTTTCAAATTCCGAAGAAAGACGCCAAGTGCACAAATCTTGTGAACCATTATATTTACCTCAGGAAAGCCATTCACTGTCCATAGCTCAATAGTTAGCTGGAAATAATAACTCTAGAGAGGAGCATTTTGGTCTGTATTACATATTTTTTATATTTTTACTTAGCCTGTTATGTCTAATATATGTTTGAATAAATCTCTTTATAAGTTATGACAGCCACCATTTAAATGTTTATATTTTAAAAACTGGACCAGACATAATTATATTGTAAAAACAGAGACATAAAACCACCTTTTGTGCAGTTGAAATGATTGTATACAACTCTTGTACATGCAACACACAATTCTTATTTGAGTTATATCTAAAAATAAATAGCAATTGAAATTGCACTCTGCTGTTAATTTTAACATGATTTTAAGTATGTACCAACCAGCAGGGTCCCCTGCATGCTGTGCCTGATGTGTATCCAAATGAATGGAATGAGTTTGGAAATTAAATCAAATGAGCCAGTGAATCAGAATCAAATTGTGAAATCTGTCAATACCCAGTTCTAGTAAATTGTGACTTAATACGTTTAGTGGAACACAGCAGTAGTGTTTTTTTACTTCCACTTAAAAAAAAAAAAAAAAGCATGGCTACCATGTTTTCCCTTCCAAGTGCATTGTAAATGCATTATGCCAGTGGCTCCCAAACTGGGGTACGTGAGATGACAGAGAGGGTTTGTGAACAAAATGCTGAGTTTTGCTCTTCGGTTAATTCTACACCACCTTAAAATGACATTAAAACCCAGCATGCTTTTCTAACAGGCAAAATGCTGTAAAAGGTCAAATACATGACATCCAATGAAATTTACCTTATCTTTTGCGGTCAAAACTGACTGCATCCACAGTGTGTATATGATGTTGCGTGCAGAGTATGTTGCCTTAGCCAATCACGCTTTATTCTTGCCGTTCTCAACAGTGTACCTTTTGTAAAAGTGAGGATTTACAAATATAGACACAGACTGTGCATTGAGATCGATTAAGACTCGATACAAAAACATAGCCTGCTCTGTGTGAGTTCTTGTTTTTAAAGGTGCCCTAGAACCCATTTTCACAAGATGTAATACAAGTCTAAGGTGTCCCCTGAATGTGTCTGTGAAGTTTCAGCTCAAAATATCCCATAGATTTTGTATTATTCAATTTAACTGCCTATTTTGGGGCATAATTAAAAATGCGCCGATTCTTTGCGTGTCCCCTTTAAATGCTTGCGCTCCCCGCCCCCAAGCTCACAACTCTATAATACATTGCATAAACACAGCTAATATAACCCTCAAAATGGATCTTTACAAAGTGTTCGTGATGCAGCATTTCAGATCATGCAAGTATGGTATTTATTTGGATGTTTACATTTGATTCTGAATGAGTATGATAGTAGCCTATGCTCGGGCTAACGGGGCTAAAGCTAACATTACACACTGTTGGAGAGATTTATAAAGAATGAAGTTGTTTATGAATTATACAGACTGCAAGTGTTTAAAAATGAAAATAGCGACAGTCTTGTCTCCGTGAATACAGTAAGAAACGATGGTAACTTTAACCACATTTAACAGTACATTAGTAACATGCTAACGAAACATTTAGAAAGACAATTTACAAATATCACTAAAAATATCATCATGGATCATGTCAGTTATTATTGCTCCATCTGCCATTTTTCGCTATTATCCTTGCTTGCTTACCTAGTCTGATGATTCAGCTGTGCACAGATCCAGACGTTAATACTGGCTTGTGTAATGCCTTGAACATGGGCTGGCATAGGCAAAAGTTGGGGGCGTACATATTAATGATCCCGACTGTTACGTCACAGTCGGTGTTATGATGAGATTCGCCTGTTCTTCAGAAGTCTTTTGCACAAATCAAATTTACATAAGAAGGAGGAAACAATGGAGTTTGAGACTCACTGTATGTCTTTCCATGTACAGAACTCTAATTATTTAACTATGCCGAGGTAAATTCAATTTTCAATTCTAGGGCACCTTTAATGTTGATGATTATATTATACGAGCAAGACTGCAATTTTTCCCAAATATCCACACGATTGCAATTCTGACATTGATTTTATACAACAGTTAAACAAACAAAAGTGTAATATTAAGTGATGTACATTTTAAACAGTGTTGTTTGCTTTATTTTGCAACTAAATAAGTTCCAACAAAAGCCACAGCAGAACTGCAACACAGTGGTGTTTTGTGATCGAATCTGCAGCTTTGAACGAATCGTGAGTCAATGATTCATTGACCCATTCATAAATACAGCCACTTGCTTCCTTATGGAGTGAATGAGTGACTCGATGGCTCACTCAATAACACATTGACTTAATACCACCTACTGGCAGTTTGTTTAATATTATGAAGTATCGCTTTATTTTTTTTAACATTTACTATATTTAAAACATTTATTTTTTTAAAGGTAAGAAATGCACTGGATAATCAATTTTAGGGGGCATATATTGTCCCCTACAATGTGTGACTGCAGTCTAAGTGGAAAAAGGGGGTACACAGAAGGATATTTAATGCCTCAAGAGCTTAGGAACCACTGCGTTATGCTGTTTAGATTTCACTGGAAAGCTTGTCAGTGTTGTAGAAAGACTTTTATTCTATACAAGGCAGGTGACGCATATGTCTCTGAATGTTTCTACAGTGGATCATTCGACGCTTGATTGTGCATCCACGTATACAGGTGTCGTATTGATCGCTTGTCATGATTTGTGTCTTTCTTTTCAGGTTGAGAAACATTTTAGAGATGTGGAAAGCCAGAAGTCGATGCAACGTACACAAGCACAGCAAACACAGAAGGACTCGTCTTTATCCTCCTGAGTGGGGGGTATGGCTCATCCGGGGAGGGCACCACGGGCATCAAGGGCCTAACAGCTGGTTGAAACCAGCGCTCATCTCCCCCTCTGCGTCGTAGTCCGAGGGTGGATGCACCAAGGGCCTAGGGTCTGGAAGATCAACAAAAGAAACAAAAAAACAAAAAAAAAAAGCAAAAATGTTTTAAGAAACATGAGAGTGAAAAGAGTTCATTCTAAATTAGACTTTATAAAGATAATTTAAAACACCAACCATCAAACAAACCATAGTTTCTTTGACTAACAGTGTCTTATCCCCTCTCTGCCCCTTCTTCCTCCTCCTGTGTTTCATCTAAAGATAGCTTTTCATATTTTCTTCTCTCTTACATCCCTCCTTCGCCTTCTATTCCATTTTGTCAAAAAAAAAAGAAAAAAACAAACCAGTCAGAAAAGCTTGTTAGCTTTATTTACTTTGATGCTTTTTTTTTTTTTTTTCTTCTTTGGCTGTTTGTTCTACAAGTGTCTGTCTGTTCTGTATTTTAAACAAATTGTGACTTCAGATGCCACACGTTACAAAGGACATTTTCTAAAATAAAAGTAACAAAAATTCTGACTGTAATACTGTACTTTCAGTTGCTTTTTTAGAAACACAATATGCTTGCAGAAGGGGTTAAAAATATTTTCCCTTTCTGTCAAAGGTTTAAATGCTTGAAAGAAACACTGGTTATGTGGCCTTTTTTTCCATCTGTTCTAATCTAATAGCATTTTTCGTCATTTTGCAAAAACCACATTAGTTAAACTGTGATTAACACAACTTTGGCTCAGTATTATGGAAGCTTAAAAAGAAAAAAAGAATTGCGACTCACAATTCTGACCTTTTTTTTCCTCACAATTGCAAGTTTACAAGTTATAAAGTTAAAATTGCAGGATATAAACTCACAATTGCAAGAAAATAAGTCAGAATTGCAAGTTATAAACTTCTGACTTATTTTCTCAGAATTGTGATCGCAAATCGAGTTATAAAGCCAGAATTGTACGAAGTTTTTATTTTTTATTCAGTGGTGGAAACAAGCTTCCATACGGTATGGCTAGCTATCAAACTAGTATTTATGCCATTTGTGCAATATTCTGTGCATGGCATGCGTCTGTTTTGTATACATGAAATAGCTGGATGACCTTCTACATTTGCCAAACCAGTATATCATAGTGTAATACGCTTGACATTGCAGTTTCAGTATGATGCATGAACCAGAAGTAAAATCAACTGTTTTGTTTCCGACATAATTGGACACTTTGCCTAATTAAACATGCCGTGTGATGATAATGTAGCATAACACTTTGATACAAATAACACATGCTATGTCCCATACCATGCAGACTGCAGAGTATATTCTGAGCTAGTACTCCATTTCAAAACAAGTCATT
>RJVU01060758.1:0-10610 GCA_003731715.1 Anabarilius grahami
CGTTGCATTGTATTTCATCAATCTAATCTAAAGGCCTTTGCGACATCAAATTTGTGAAGATATAGACTTTTCGCTGATGGGCTTGTTTGTGGAGGCCTGCCAAAGTTCCATGTTTCACCATTATCCAGGAAGTTGTGGTCACTCTGTGATATACAATGAGCGATCTGCTCCAAACTTCACATGTTTGTTAATAGTCCTGGCCTGAAGGAAATCTTAATGGCAATATTCAGTTAGTCACCCACTGTTTTTCAAAGGCCAGCAGGTGGCAGTTAGCCCGGGTGCGAGGGCCCTTTCATTGCTGCCTGCAGCTTTAATTAAATTGTATTTTCTGAGCTCTTTTAAACTGGGATACTCCTCTGACAACCCTACATTTTATGGTAGCTTTAATGTAATAGACTGTGAGTGTTAAAAGACAACTCTTTCTTCGATTCACTGTGAAATTCTTTATAACCATCTATTTTCCTCTGAAGCTGCATTACATATTGTTTTATTCAAAGTACAACTTCACTAAAGTTTCATTTAATTAAATATTTTTATACAACCTTTTTTAATTTATACTTGACTTCTGCATTGTGTATTTAAATCCTGACTATCTAATCTGAAAAGCTGCATTTTAATTGTATCCCTTCACATAGGGATACAATTAAATATAGATATTCTATCCCTTGCTTTACAGACCTGATTCTTGCAGTATCTGCAGAGCCATCAATTTTCGTTCTTGTGCCATTTCCTTTTTTGAGGTTCCAAAATGAAAATTTGGGACAGCTGGAAATGCCCTCATTATTGCCCTTGCCATCTAAACAAACAATAATGTTAAAAGATTATGTGGACTGCGTCAGACTCCAGCATAGGGCAGCATTTTCAAACTATAATACCCAAATTATTTTGTATTTTCGTACTGTCAAGTTGTGTAAAATGTTGAAACAAAACATTAACATATTTTAATAAAGAAAACATAGATAGGAATTACAGAACTTCACTAACCAAGATGACAATGACCCCACGGCTACTGGTATCCTGTTGGACTGGATGTGTCAGAACACCTGCTTTCCATTTTATGCTCACCCAGTCCGTTTTTCCATGGCATGTTTTCCTCATCTGTAGGTACTCACTGCGTGAAAGGAAATATTAAAGGAAATGTGATGCATAACTGTTACAGCTGGTGTATGCAGGAGAGATGAAGCGTACACAGATCCACAATGATGGATTTTAATGACAAAGGAGATAAACTATATAGACACAGCAACACACAACTTAACATAAACAGAGAACGGACAGGGAGTGAAGGGAGTGAGTCCATTATAAAGGGAGTGCAGATGATCAGGAGCAGGTGCAGGTAATCCGTGGTGATGGGGAGAAGACGAGGGAAGTGAGTGCAGGTGTGGAGAACAGGAGGATCATGGCTAATGGAGTCCAGGAGACGAGGGAACTGTGACAATAACAGTAATATATATTAAGTAGTGAAAGATTAGTCTGTGGAAACTAGGATTTTATTTTTTATGAATTTCTGAAAATATGAGCAAAACACCACATACATGAGTTTTGGGGGGCTTTTATTTTGGAATGCAACATCAGAATATCCTGAAACGGTGCAGTTGACACTGGGACAAGGTGTCCTCTCCAGCTGAGGTGAAATTAGTCTGTCAAAACTAGGATTTTATTTTTTATGAATTTCTGAAAATATGAGCAAAACAGCAGAAACATGAGTTTTGGGGGGCTTTTATTTTGTAATGCGACATCAGAATGTCCTGAAACAATGCAGTTGACACTGGGAGAAGGTGTCCTCTCCACCTGAGGTGAAATTAGTCTGTGGAAACTAGGATTTTATTTTTTATGAATTTCTGAAATTATGAACAAAACAGCAGAAACATGAGTTTTGGGGGGCTTTTATTTTGGAATGCAACATCAGAATGTCCTGAAACGGTGCAGTTGACACCGGGTTGACACTGTTGCTGCGTCCCAATTCATCTATTTATACTACGCCCTAAAAGTATGTACTCTTTCTGTGAAGAAAAAGTACTTACTTTTGAGTGTGTAGCAAAAGAGTAGACAAAGCTACTTAAGCTTTGGGACATACTATCACGTCATACAATTGCGTCTTTGCTCTCTGTCGCATCCTGTTACCGTAAACTGGCCTGTCAATCATCTTACATCCTCCACCTTTCATTTAGCTAATTTCCTACCGTATCGGAGAGAAATGCAGCACGTTGATCTGCAATCGTGGGTCTTTCATGTGGAGAACTCCCTTGTTAAAAAAGTCAATTAATAAAAGTAGTATCTGCTCAAACAAAAAGTAATTTTACTTAAATGTCTTACAAAAGACAAAAAAACAACAGTACATGCATGAGCTAATATAACTGCTGTATCACTGCATCAGAAAGAAGCAGTGACTTTACAGACAGTGTATTTTACAGACATTTTTAAAATGTTGTTTATGATCTTTTACTGACTGCTTTCACTAAGTGTCAATGATAGTCTTTGATTGTACACCAAATGTAAAAATTTAGTCTCATCTTCTTAATTCTAGTTGAAGAATAATGATCTTTGGTCTTGTGTATACGTCACTGGTTCATTTTGTCACTGGTGTTACTGTTTTTTGTCTGTCACATTAAATAAAATGTGTCATATGTGACATGATAATAATTTTACATCCATTGAATTCTGCTACACTCAAGAATTAAGATTTAAAGGATTGCATCATTACTTGTTTATAACTGTTTTCCAAATATTTTCATTGTTATAACAATTGAATTAACATCATTCAATCACACTTTTAACTAACCTGATTAAAAAAAAACAAACAAAAAAAACACAATCTCCTTATTTTTTGCATTATTATTTTTTCTGTAACTCTGACTGCATGAGCTGAAAAAATTGAGAGATAATATTTCATAAAAACGTTTAAAAATGCCAGAGAAGTAAGGTAACCAATGAAAAAAAAATTAAATAAAAATGGTGCTGTCTTTAAATGCACAAAAAAAATATCATAAAGCTGTCATTTGTATTCATAAAGTCAATGTGTAATATAATAATGTGGTCTAAGTTTAAATGTTAGAAATACATTTTAAGACATTTTGTCATACCAAAAGTGGACGTTTCTGTAGAATGACCCGAATTCAAATAGACCTACTATTTTTACTTGCAGTAAAACCATAATATCAACCTGCACAACAAAACAATCATGGTTTCTGTAAAATCCATTATCATATTTAAAGGGATTTTTAAGGAACACAATCTCAAATCCAGTAGGTTTATTTTAATTTGTCCTTTGTCTGAGTTGCAAAGTGTCAGGTCTGTTGATAAAAGGCAACGCATGGGCGACTGTTTTTTTTNTTTTTTTTTTTTTTCTTTTTTTTATACAAGTGTTGTTATGGAAATATCAGATGAGGGACGTCAGTATAGAACTTTCGCAAACTGGCAAGGACTTGAATATCCCCCGAACGTCCGCCAGCGATCGTTAAAAAGCGGACGTACTGCGGACGTACTGCGGACCTAAACGGACGTTCACAACGAGAAGATCGTGTCAGATAACGGTCCGCAATACAGTTCTCATGAGTTCAGCGCTTTTGCGAAACAGTGGGACTTCCTGCACACAACAACAAGCCCGTACTATGCCCAAAGTAACGGCCTCGCAGAAAAAACAGTCCAAACCGCAAAGCGTATACTCACAAAAGCGCGTGAAGGCAAAGATCCATACCTGAGCATTCTGGAGCATAGAAATGCACCTGTTGATGGTTTTAAATCGCCAGCACAGCTTCTCATGAGCAGACGGCTTCGCTCAATCCTTCCCATCACTGGCAAACTTCTGCAACCACAAACATGTAAACCTTCGGCAGTACAACGTAAAAGAGAACAATGTCAAATTAAGCAGAAGTCATATTACGACAGATCCGCGAAATCACTCATTACACTGGAGCATGGAGCCCGTATATATGCCCAGCAAAATAACGGACAGTGGAAGCCTGCTGTAGTGTCGAGCGCATTGGAGGACGGACGCTCGTACATCATCCGAAACACCGACGGTCAGGAATATCGCCGTAACCGCAAACACCTGATGGACATTAAGGGACAAAGTGTGGCAGTTTCTGATGATAACTCTAGTTCCCAAGAAGATACAGCAAGCAACCACACTATGGACTCAAATGCAATCACACCTACACCCACTGATCATTGCGTGACTACCAGGTCAGGTCGCATAGTTAAACAGAGGCAAATACTCGATTTATAAGTGTTTTGAGCTAATAACACTTAAAGGGTCATGAAACCCTAAACCAAAATTTCTGAGATTTTAACAGAGGTATGTGTGTTGCACACCATTGAAGACAATGTTAGCATCTGTTAGATTTAATAGTAGGGGGGAAATGGTTAAATTTTAGTTATTATATGCTATTTTCGTCTTCCGGGTTTAAAATCTTCATCCTGTCCACGTCACAGGCTGTGACGTGGCAGAGCACGATAGTACTTTGATGACTCATCGGTGTTTCATAATTATTAACGAGACTGAGTTTTTTATCCAATGAGAAGACACTCTCTTAATTATTCATGACACCACGTGGATCTTTCCAACGACAGACATGTCAAGCAAGCTGTGATATCGCGCAGTAGATAAGTGAGGCAATCATGGGACGCAAGTGTTTGTTTTCGTGGTGCAAAAGTTTGAATGGATTGCATGTTTCCCCGCGATGCTGCCAGGGCTAGACTCTGGCTGCGGGCGGTTGGTTGGCCATCAACCACGGACACATCTAGATTATATGTGTGCAGCAAACATTTTTCGAGAGAGAGCTTCGAGAATTGGAGAATGGTGGACTTTGGCCTTGTTGACTACCAATGCAAGTTGCGTCTTGCGATTGATGCGGTGCCAAGTCCCGAGGACTTTTCTATCCGTTCAGAGGTATGTGTGTCTAAAATTTAAACCTGATCGTTTTACTTGCCTTTTGTTAAATAAGCACTCGTTATTAAAATATTTGTTATTTCGATAATACCTCAATTGTATGCTTAATTCGTGTAATTAAATATGTAATATATTTAAATATGTTTGGGAAATATGTCTTTGGAAATTAATATGTTTGTATTGTCAGCCTAAACTGTGTTGTCAACCATGTACAAGATATCCATGAGCATGAAGGTGAATTCCAAAGATGCCAGCATCCTCCTCTTGTTGGTGACCAGGCAAGACAGTGGCTTAAACCAAGTAAATAACCTTTAACATTTATTGTAGTTTAATTCATTACATTTTGTATAATGTCTAAACTAGTGATTTATCAATATATTTTATGTTTTTACTTTTTTGTTTTACAATTAGGTACTGCTGCATGTGAAAAGCTCACTCAGGTCATCTTGGCACCCAAGTTGCTGAAAGACCTAGAGAACCTAAGTTCAGACTTCCTGAACTAAGTTCAGTGGCGTGTCCGTTTTTATTTCGGCTCCCATGTTAACAGGTTAGAGCTTGCACACTGCCTGCGTGACGCGCGTTTCAGGAAAACGTCTCGGAAAACGCGTGCATGCTAGAAATAGAACCGATGCCTATTTTTCACGCGACATACAAGTGTCTTGGAAGTGTTTCCATGCAAACCTGAATAGGAAAAGATGTTTATATGTCATTTTGACACGAATACATATTAATACATGTCATTTTGATGTTTGAAAGTCTCTAGGTTTTGACCAACAAAAATATAAATGTAGCCTAATGTAAAAACAATATTATCGGTTTTCAAATACTGCACCTGTCAATACAGAACAAAATATTCTATAGCCTGTTTTGACGTCAACACTGCCGACGATGTCTTTGCTGCTATATATTTATGTTTAATATGAAGTATAGGCCTTACACAACTCTCTCCCCATATTTCAAATATATCACCAATGAGGCTCATCATATGTCACCTAGCAGCAGCAGCGGTCAGACACACTTCTGGTGTGCAAAGACATGGAAAACGCCACGCAGCTGACACGCAACAGAAACGCCACGCAGCCAGTGTGTCACCGGCCTAATGTTTCAGATCCTACTTTTTAGGACTCAACTTGCAGCCATGCACTACAACGAAAATAGCGGAAGACCACAAGCAACAACAGCTGCAGGGGAGCTCCGATGGCACATGCAGTATCCACGCTACAGAAGAGGAGAGTACACAGTACGACTTCTGAAAAGAAATCCCACATTTGGTATTATCTATCTATCTGTCTTTGTCTATCTATCTCTATCTGTCTTTGTCTATCTATATTTATGTATCTGTCTGTCTATCTGTCTTTGTCTATCTTAATCTATCTATCTATCTATCTATCTGCCTATATCTGTCTGTCTTTATCTATATCTATCTATCTATCTGTAATGTACTATTTCTTTTTTTAATGTTCTGCAGAATATGTTGACAGATTGCAGGATCTGCTTTTTAAAAGTGTGTTGGAGCAGCCACAACTGTTTCAGGAATCTCTAAAAGGACTGCAAGTTCCTGACCACCTCTGCACACAGTTTCAAAGACCTGAAAAGAGTGAAGCTGTTGCACAACACACGTCACGATTTAGACCACCTTCTGTCTGTCTGTGATCTAAATTAAATAAACAAATTACATGGAAAAATTGAAATGTTAAGTTCTTTATTTTAGTCAAGGGGAGGGGGTTGAAAATCTGAATAGGTTCCAGTGTTGTCAGGGAACTGCTCTCTGATGCGGGTAACAGCACACGAGGGAATCACCACCCTAATGTGTCGGCCATGGTACCCCCAGCACCACCGGACAAAATTCCTATAGGCCAGGTGTCTGTAGCAACTGAGATTGAAACTTTAGTTTAACTTGTTATAGATCATTACATAAAATGCTACCTGTACTGTAAATGTATGTTAATCTGTGAAATTATATGTTTAGTTAACACAAGGTAAGAATGTTACTAACCTATTGAGGACTGTGTTCTTCATGCCACCATAGAGCTGGCGATATGTGCCATAAACAGCTTGCAAAACAAATGTGTTTAGGGCGACAGGTTCAAAACCTGGATGAGCAGTTATGCATGCTGCCCCACCAACCTGCTCACATCTGTGCATCACCTACATGTTAGGAATTAAAAGTAATAATAAAATAAAAGGTGTATAATATATATATATATATATATNCTCTGATGCGGGTAACAGCACACGAGGGAATCACCACCCTAATGTGTCGGCCATGGTACCCCCAGCACCACCGGACAAAATTCCTATAGGCCAGGTGTCTGTAGCAACTGAGATTGAAACTTTAGTTTAACTTGTTATAGATCATTACATAAAATGCTACCTGTACTGTAAATGTATGTTAATCTGTGAAATTATATGTTTAGTTAACACAAGGTAAGAATGTTACTAACCTATTGAGGACTGTGTTCTCCATGCCACCATAGAGCTGGCGATATGTGCCATAAACAGCTTGCAAAACAAATGTGTTTAGGGCGATGAGATGAGTTTAGGGTTTCTGGATGAGCAGTTATGCATGCTGCCCCACCAACCTGCTCACATCTGTGCATCACCTACATGTTAGGAATTAAAAATAATAATAAAATAAAAGGTGTATAATATATATATATATACATATGTATATGTGTGTGTGTGTAATGGAAACATGCCCAAAACCTACATATGGTAAAACGCGTATTTTGACTGATTACATACTGAATTGCAATACAGTGAATTGAGTGTCAAGTTGCGTTTACCTGTGCCACCTCTCTACAGCACAAGTTTTCTCTTGGAGACAGCCTGGTACAGTGACCACAAGTACACCTGTTGCAAAATTATACGTTTATGAATGAAAACGTTATGCTATTTTCAGGTCTTGTGCCTGCAGAAGAGTTTTTAGTCTTCTCTGATTAGTTAGATAGCAGCTAGCTACAATTCTGACACTTCTCCCATCCGCGCAGCCTCCGGTTCGTCCATGTTTTGCGTCCACAGTCACGGCAGGGGCTAGAGCCCTGCGTACTGCTGCCACTGCAAATTTCTATGTCACTGTCCATCTTTATTTGGGGTTCAGGGGGCGCGTAGATCTATGCTATGTACGCAAGATTTTTTTTTAAGCATTATTTTTTTTTCAAATATATGCATGTATGGTGTGTGTATATAAACAACTATATATTTTATAATGACTGTAATTACACATGTACATTAATATGTTTTAAATAAAATTACGATTACTGTAGGACATATGTAGCAGGGCATTCAGTAACTCTTGAAAAGACAAATATAAAGTGTCAGTGTATTTCATTAGATTTTAACTTTTCCAGTTTTTTTAAAAATTGTAGTATTTCCTCACGTTTTACCACTGATTTTTAGTGACAGTCGATATGCATGGGCTACTGGCGATGAGTTTCCCCCCTCCCCTCTCCTCTCCCCTCCCCTCCCCTGCCGTACCACACCCACTCCCCTCCCCTCTTCTCACAGCCACCACGCCCATTTAAGTTGCATTTTTCAAAAAGATTGTGAGCTAGACTTGAGCTGAAAGAGGGGGGTTTCATGACCCTTTAAAGGTAACTAGTTAAAACTGTGACTCATAACACACTGAGCTATGTACTTTTATAAGTAAACACTCTTACCTTCGACATGAACAAGTGACAATCTCCCGTTATAGCTCACCAACTTCGCTGGAATTCTGCTAATTAAGCTTAACTATTATTGTTATTAATCTCTCCGTCACACCTTGCCTCAAGGCGATTGAAGGTCAGAGGCGGGGCGAGCTGACGGTCACGATGTCAAATCCAGCCAATCACTGACGAGGATTCCAGTGTTCCACCAATGAATCGCGCGCTAGGGCGGGTCTAGGTGTATGAAGTGTGTATGATACCGCAGTAGCACCAAATTTTCAATAGGGGGAGATTATACACACTGAGCATACATACATACACACTGAAAAACGGGTACAACGTGTTTATAAGGACATATTGAGAAAACGCGGGAGGTGGTTAGGAACGACCTTATAAGCCTTTCTGCACTGCTCGACTTATGAGGACATCAGCACTGTCCTCATAGTTACGGTGTGTCCTCGTAGAGTCGGTACGTATTCATGCGTTTTGTCCTCATAATCCGGCCGCACCAACGCACACACACACACACACCTGGTGTGGAAATAAAAAAATAAAAAAAATCACACTGATCATAACTTTCTTTTTTAAATTTTAATTTTATGTTGTTCATTACATTTTACTTCATAATTGCACTGCATTGTTTTGTTTTCATTGTTGCAAAACTTGTTCTGTAATATAGTTTGTTTGCTATCGTGATCCAAACCATTGATCTGAAGCTCAATCCTGATGCTGTCCTGTAAATATTTTTTCTAATCAGCAATAAATATAACAATTTCTGATCAACCCATATCAATTGAATGCTTAAAATAACATACCCGTTAAAACATCGCCCATTTCAGGACAATCCCCGCCTACTTCCGGGTTAGGCCCCACCCACTCCGAGTACAGAAACAGATAATGCTGTACTCGCTCATCCCTAGTTTGGAATACCCAAGCTAAAGAAAAGAGATTGACAAAAGGTTAGTTAACTCCTTACCCATCTCAAATCTCCTAACTAAAGGCCCGGTACACTTCATTTTCCACTCTAGGGCTGCCGAAGATGAAAGCAATGTACTTTACAACTGATGTTTCTAGGCTATTTCAATTATATCTTATATACTGTCTACATACAAACTTATCAATTACCAAATTAGAATTTAATAAAACATTTTATGAAGAATAAAGTCTTTTCAACTTACCAATTCCACTAGTTTCTCAGGCCGGTTCTTCTTAATAAATTTGATGATCACCTGAAAAATGAAGAACATTTTTGTAAACTGATTTATTTTTGTTTGTTTACATCTAATCTAACAGTCTGTACCTTTCTAAACCACAATTTCATTGGTTTATAATTCAGCAAATTATATTGGCCTGAGCATAAACATTCCCTTATGTACGATTTTGTGAATGATTTGGCCATATTCAGAAATATTAAGTGCTAACTATGATTGTATCTTATTATCGGTTTAGTATTTTACTTCGGATCTAATGGCTGATGTTTCATTGTACTGAAGAGACAGAATAGATGAAGTTATTATTTACGCTTGGTACACCTCCGGGTACTTTAGGCTTAATATATCCATATGTATTTAAATAGGCCTTAGTTAGCAATAAGTTTAAACTACATATCAAACATGTATGTAACAATATCTCATTTTTACATTAATGACTGCTACGTTAAATAAAGTTTATTAATAACGGTAGGCGAGATATTTTACCTTTGAACACTGTTGATGAAGCTGATCTTCCTCAGATGTTGATCTTATCAAGCGCCACAAGAGTTCTGAAAGTGAAGCCAAAGCGTCTCGATCGCCCCCAGGTGGCTGAGTGCAATAAGGTCATAAACCCCGCCCTCTCCATATAACTTAATAAACAATATTTATTTATTTATTTTATTTTTTAAATTAATACATTTTCTAAAAATCTAAAGGACCAACAGTGCCCATAGCCAAAAAAAGACACCAGTGTGTCAATGCATATACAGTATTTCAGTTCATATACTGTAGATGCTATGAATGCTAAAGTAACAAATAGTCAACACTACTCGGAACAAATGGGTTTTGGTAACTACAAAAAAAAAAAAAAAAAAAAAA
>RJVU01060758.1:20196-32713 GCA_003731715.1 Anabarilius grahami
ATGTAAACTGCAGCACTCTGTATTTCTCTGTTCAAATTCTTCCTTCCCGCTCTCCCTTAAAGCCGCTGTTATTTGCTGACAGAAAGCATACAATTACTGTGAATTATTTTGATAGCGCAAACGGTTCAAAAGTTACGGTAACATGAATACAGCTTGGTTGGATGTGTCTCCGACGACACATCCAGTTTTAAAGGGTTAACAGATAACAGATATAAGCAGGGGCTTGACCATTCAAGGCTTTAAAAACAAGCAATAAAATCTTAAAATCAGTTCTAAACTCAGGTAACCAATGGAGGGCAGCAAGGATCGGTGTGATGTGGTCCCTTCTCATTTTGAATCAGCTGCAGTCTTTGGATATTTTGTCTACTAATACCACAGTAAAGAGCATTACAATCTTCAAGTCTGGAAGAAATAAAAGCATGGATAACCTTTTCTAAATCTGCAAAAGAAAGAATGGACTTGATCTTTGTTAGCTGTCTCAATTGTTAGAAGCAGGACTGCACTACTTTAGTCATCTGAGTACTGAAAGACAGTTCTGAATCAAAAATGACTCCTAGGTTGTGGAACTCTTTTCAAACATGATTTGATAAGGCACTCAGACTAGAGGAGAGATTGTCAATGTTACTAGTACTCGGGCAGCATGGGGTAATTATAAGCCCCTCTGATTTGGAATCATTCAACTGCAAATATGTTTTAGACATCCAGTTTTTAATCTCAGTGAAGCAGGACATGATGAAGGATTTAACTGCAGTAACAGGCTTTATCGGGACATACAGTTGTGTGTCATCTGCGTAGCAGTAAAAATGAATGCCATGACTATGCATAATTTGACCCAAGGATAGCATGTAAATGGTAAAAAGAAGGGGACCCAAAATAGATCCTTGAGTGAATAAGAGATAAAGCAATCCAGAGCCACATCCCTAATACCAACACTGTTCTTCAGACGATTGATTAAAATATTATGATCTACTGTATCAAAGGCTGAACTGAGGCCAAGAAGAATTAAGATCGAGTGCAGGCCAGTGTCGGCTGCAGTAGGTCATTAGTGACTTTGACTAAAGCAGTCTCTGTACTGTGAAGGGAGCTGAAGCCAGATTGAAATTTTTCATACTCATAAAAGAAGTCAGCTGAGTAGACACAACTTTTTCTAGAATCTTTTATAAAAAAATGGCAGCTTAGAAATAGATCTAAAATTACTTAAGACAGCTGGGTCCAGAGAGGCCTTCTTTAATAAAGGGCAAACAGTGGCATGTTTAAAACTAGAGAGGAATGTGCCTGTAGACAAAGAGCAATTAATGACTAAAATATCTGGATATATACTCAGGTGCTGGTCATATAATTAGAATATCATCAACAAAAACTTTTTATATTGTAAATTATTTTTAAAAATGAAACTTTCATATATTCTAGATTCCCTACATTTAAAGTAAAACGTTTCAAAAGTTTTGTTTTTTTTAAATTTTGATGATTAGAGCATACAGCTCATGAAAGTCCAAAATCCAGTATCTCAAAATATTAGAATATTTCCTAAGATCAATCAAAAAATGAATTTTCAAAACAGAAAAGTTCAAGTTCTTTAAAGTATGTTCATATGTGCACTCAATACTTGGTCGGCAGCACATATTACAGCAAATGACTTGCTCCTAGCACAAATTACAGCATCAGTGAAGTGTGGCATGGAAGTGATCAGCCTGTGGCACTGCTGAGGCACTATTGAGTCTTCAGATCATTTGTATATTGTCGGATCGACTGTTTCTCATCTTTCTCTTGAAAATATCCCATAGATTCAGGTTAGGCATGTTGGCTGTCCAATAAAGCACAGTAATATCATGGTCAGAAAACCACTTGGAAGTGGTTTTTGCACTGTGGGCAGGTGCTACAGTCCTGCTGGAAAAGGAAATCAGCATCTCCATAAAGCTTGTCAGCAGATGGAAGCATAAAATGCTCCAAAATCTCCTTAAAGATGGCTGCATTGACTTTGCACTTGATAAAAAACAATGGACCAACACCAGCAGACGTCACGGCCCCCCCAAATCATTACTGACTTCAGAAACTTCACCCTAGACTTCAAGCAGCTTGGATTCTGTGCCTCTCCAGTCTTCCTTCAGACTCTGGGACCATGATTTCAACATGAAATGCAAAATTTACTTTTATCTGAAAAGAGGACTTTCGACCACTGTTCACTGTCCAGTTCTTTTTCTCCTTAGCCCAGGTAAGATGCTTCTGACGCTGTTTCTGTTTCAGAAGTGGCTTGGTAGTCCTTTTCCTGAAGATGTCTGAGTGTGGTGACTCTTGATGCGCTGACTCCGGCTTTATTTGACTCATTGTGAAGCTCTTCCAAGTGTTTGAATCGGCTTTACTTGACAGTATTCTCAAGCTTGTGGTCATCCCTGTTGCTTGTGCACCTTTGCCTACCCAATTTCTTCCTTCTAATCAACTTTGCATTTAATATGCTTTGATACATCACTCTGTAAACAGCGACCACATTCAGTAATGACCTTCTGTGACTTACTCTCTTTGTGGAGGTGTCAATGATTGTCTCCTGGACCATTGCCAAGTCAGCAGTCTTCCCCATTAATGTGGTTTCAAAGAACAAGAGATACCTGGAATTTATACTGTAGGGATGATCATTTAATGAAACTCAAATGTAAATATTCTAATATTTTGAGATGTTATATTATATATATATATATATATATATATTCCTCGTTACTTTAGGGAGGTGTATGTGTATGTATGTATGTGTAAATATATATGTGTGTATATATATCTAAGTATATATCTTTGGATACATGCAAATTTATTTTATTAAATGTATTTTTTTAATTGCTCGAAATAAATAAAACAAAACAAATATAGATTTAAAATCATAACATGAAATAGTCAGTAGCATTTTAATAGTTGGCAAACATATTTTGCACTGAAATGTTATATTTGCACCCTTTTCTGATTTATAGATCATTTACATTTACATTTATGCATTTGGCAGACACTTTTATCCAAAGCGACTTACATTGCATTATACTATACATTTGTATCTGAGTATGTGCAATCCCTGGGATCGAACCCATGACCTTGGCATTGCTAGTGCCATGCTCTAACCACTGAGCTACAGGAAAGCTATTTCAATAGATGAAATTACTTATTAAATTTCCAACCCTGGAATGCATTTTTATCACTCACCATGGTGCCACCTCTCAGACAGGTTGTAGCATAAACTTTCAGCAGGAATGTGTATTGATAATTGGCAGACATGGTGCGCAGCAAATACAAACAAGAGCAAATACTAACCAATCAAAAGCATCAGAATAGCATTGCTTTATTAAAAAGCCTTTAAATGGCAGGAGGCATTGTGCACATCAAAAACAGGCAAAGCAACAAATTAATATTATTCAACTAGTGCTGTCTATTAAAAAAACTAACTAATCACACATTTTTTTTCTTCTGTAATTAATCACAATTAATCGCACCTAACATTAAAGCCTGGTTTCACAGACAGGGCTTAGCCTAAGCCAGGATTAGGGCTTAGTTCAATTAGGTAACTTTCATAAATGTTCACTTTAAAAAAAAAATTACTTGTGTGCATCTTAAGAAATGGCCCTGACATATTTAAGATATGATAGGGCAAGTTACTTTCAGTTAATCCAGCTCAATTATGCATTTTATTCTGGGACTAGCTTAAGCCCTGTCTATGAAACTGGATGTAAAGTTATTAATATATGTTAATAATTTCACACTTAATCTCCAATTTTTTTTTTATCAAACACTTCACAGCCTTTACTGCATAAAGTATAAATTCAATATGGATTAATCCCTATTAAAGCTACAAAAGTTCAGTCAAGACTCAAGATAATGTGTGTATAATATATATATATATATCAGGCATTGAAGATAGTAACGAGTCTGGTGCCGGTTGACCAAATAATCATAGTCTTTTGTTCTGGGGTTTTTCCAGCCCGATTTTGTTTCATTGCCTCTCCCTCTCTTCCGCATCACTGAGAGGCTGTATGTTCGCTTTTTAGCAAAGTGAAGCCAGTAGCCATTTCTTCTGCAAATATGTGGTAGCATTTCCCAGTGCTGGGACAAGAGCATAATGCACTATTGGCAGTATTTCGAACTACATGTACTGATTCGTCGACAAACACTCTCAATGATGGATTTAGACTCACAAGACCCATTTCAACGACTGTCTTAGCCAAAGATATCTAGGATGACATAAGTTTAACTTCTTCAACTTTGCATGGCTCATTTTCTGTGTTGGCATTGATCCTTTTCACAATAAGAAACTGTTGGCATTGATCCTTTTCACAATAAGAAGAAAAGAGGGTATTTTCACACATCTGTCATTGCTACACTAAAGCCCTATTCGGACGGGATTAGTTTTACATGGGGAGGTGGGGGTAAAGTAATTATTACCAGAGCTTCTCAGTGATTTTAGTCCCGTCCGAATGTGCCATCTCAGTAATCATCACGGCGACTTTTACCTTCTGTAAAAAGGTCCGGATAAATTACCTCAGGTAATACTAATACTAATCCCGTCCGAATAGACCCGCTGTAAATATGTATGGTACAATTCCGTCATTTCCTGTTTAAAAGTAGTTTTCTGCGCATTTTTCAAGAATGGATGCACTTGAAGAAACATTCAGTTGTTGTAGCTGGTGGGACAAGTCTGTTGCAAACCTCAAGTATTTTCTACATACCATTCAGAGCAAAAAAAAGATCGAAAGCACTTGTCAGAGGCACAAAACTAATTTTATCTTTAGCTAAATGCCTATTACCATCATAATCCAATCAGAATTGAATTAATAAGTAATTTGACCAGACCTAACTGTTATATACAGTTCATATATTTAGATCATATGTGTTTGCGCCCCTCCCACTTCTGCTAGTTTTACTGAGATGTCTTGTCCCGTGCGAATTGGCCAATTAATATTACAGACATCCTGAGGTAAAATTGCATTACTCCACATCCCCATGTAAAACTAATCCCGTCCGAATAGGGTTTAAGGTTCTGCTTCATTGCATAATTTTCCAAGCCACATTTTGCCCTCTGAAATTCAAATAAAAAGTATGACTGCATGTAGTACAGTGAGAGCACCACTGCGTCCACTGCAAATTCTCGCCATTCATTTTGGGATTTAATCATTTTGTTGATGCTCTCACTTTTATTGTTTGTTGGTGTAAATGCACAGAATTGTTTGGTGTAGTATGCAGCCATGTTTTCACAAATGTCTTCTTTCAGGTGATGGTCAAAGTAGCACAGGAATCCTTCTGACCATCCTTTAGTGAAGGCATCATAGCAGGCATTAAACTCATCTGGACAGGAGAAATCAATGAGCTGCTCCACATGGTCTTTTAGGACCTTCACATCATCCTTTTGCCCCCATGTGTCTTAACCCAATATTCCACATCTCGTAAGATGTGGCTGCGACAGAACATTACTCTTATATTGGTGAAGGTTTTTTTTTTTTCTAAGTACCTACAATTCCTTTCTCCCTGTCAACTGTCACTGGTATCTTTTAGAGTCCATTCCCAGCTTTCCCAAAATCTAAGTCAAAAATGTCTCATGGTGCTGCATGAATTTACGTTCATGTAACATGAAGCCAACTGGATACTAGGGCTGTGCTCAGAATATCGATACATCTTCATGAACTCCTGACGATCCGCGTATCGATACAGCAGCTGCTGTATCGAGTCTGTCTTGCTTTTAAATCTAGCCAATCACGTGACGTGAAGCAGAGCGAGACATTCACGTTTCTGTGAGATTTCATTCGTAAATAATCAACTGTTTTGTCGCGGATGTGAACAGGAAATGCGCTCTCGAACGGAGGAACACGCGATCTCCAAACCATCAATCAAAGCGTGCTAACGTTTTAGGACATGTCGATGGTATATAAATCATGCCCGTATGTTAGTGTTTGTCAATCAAGCCAAACCGTCCATTTAGAAACCGAGAAATTTGGAGGCTGAACTCTCAGGTTGACGCGCGAGCTGGCTTGATTGAAGTTTTCGTGAGGATATAGTTTATGGACTGTTTGATTTCGGTAATTACATCTAGAAAGGTAAAAGCAGTGATGGCATATATAATAGAGATATCTGAAAGCGAAACGAAAGTGATATTGGCCTCGTCCAGTGGGGAGGACGCATGAGAGGAGACCTGCGCGTTTAATTGGTATATGTGTATACTGTAATACTGCATTTACAATGCTTATCAGTGGCATGCACTTTTATCGTGAAAGTGCCCTTTGGTCGCATCGCATCATTTAAATCTTGTTTACATTAGTTCATGCAATGTAAACTAACAAACAAACAATGAACAACTGTATTTTTTATTAACTAACATTAACAAAGATGAACTAATACAGTAACAAATGTATTGCTCATGGTTAGTTCGTTAATACATTATCTGATGTTTAATAAATTAACCTTATTGTTAAGTGTGTATTGTAAACTCATGTAGCCCATATTTTTTAGACCACGTTAATAAAAACGTATGTTGTTCTAGAACATATTTTGAGTTGATATCCAAAAAAATCATTTTTACAGATGGAAAAAAATCTAGCCTATAGACATTATTATAATATAATAGCTGATATAATTAACTTAGTTCTTACAGTCAACTTACCTTTGCAAGTGAAATTATTCATTGAGCTTTGTTGATATGCTTCAGTGTCACTATAATTGTCAATTCAGTTACTGAGGCAGTGACTTTAAAAGCAAAAGGAAGAGCCATTCTAAGCTTTTATTGTGACAATTTTTTATATTTAATTTAAATCATTGTTTTTTTAATGACAAAAACAAAATAGTTTTTTCAGTTATCACGACTGTTATAACACTGGTTATTCAATAAACGCATATTACTGTTACTAAACTCTGCTCAAAAGAAATTTAAATTCCAAATTGAACCATATCGTGATACGTATCGTATCGTGGCTTTAGTATCGTGATGCGATACGTATCGTGACATTGTTGGTGATACACAGCCCTAGTATATTCCTTTATGAAACAAATCAAACATTAAAGGTGGTATGAGTAACAAGTGCCCTTGAAGTAATGCGGAGCAATGGACCAGTTTCTATGTTAGTGGAGAACAGAATACTGGCAGTAAATTAATCACAAAATCAAGTGAGGAAGATACTCATATATATATATACACACAAAATAAGAATTCTCTGTCTTTGGTTTTCTTTTCTTCTGTTACGATTTGTTTCTCTTCTTTCTTTTTGAAACAATTTTATGTAAGTTATCTACACTATCTCTGTGTGTGTAGATTTTAGTAAGACTTTTATTTAACTTACCTGTATCTCAAGCTTCACTGCCTCTGTATTTATTTTGGGTTTAGGGTCTTAATCTAGTTTGCTTTCAGCATTATTACTTTCTATTCCGTTTTAAACAAAACCAATAAACCCTCAAACAGGTCCATTATTATATACCCACAATTCAACCAAATTGTGGATACCAGTTTAAAGAGCGAAAGAGAAAAAAGTTGAAGAATTAAAGAAATCCTCGTGATGCAGCAAAAATGATCTTTTTTCCCAGGTTCAGGAATCAGCATTCTTCTTCTTCTTCCTTTGGATGTCCCTCCATCTCAAATCCATGATATTTTCTCACTCGATCAATAAACTCACCGAATCCCGAGTTTCAGTTTGATAAACACCCGCTTCAGATTCAGAGGATCTCAATCCGCCATCATCCACTCTTAAATCAGCAATCATCACTCTAAAACCATTTATCACCATCAACCATAAATTATTATAAAGTTACTCGTGCCCATATTAAATGAATTATAACAACATAAACCTTATTTTAATCCCTCAGTATCGCTCTATCATCTCGTGCTCAGCGCGTCTCGCGCGCTTCCGTGAGGCGTCTGCTTACGTCACACACACTCAAGTATACACAAATCCGGCGAAACACGGAAGTAAAGCAGCGCCGCCATTACTGCGTGCCTTGCTGCTAAGGAAGTAGCGTGTTGGTCCCGTAGGCGGCTGTAGCAGATATTAGCTATATAGTTTTTTTATTGCATGCCAGATGATTAATAAAATAATCTTGAATACCTGTAAGAACATGTATTTTATTGCTTCAACTGGTCGTGGCTAAGGCCATCCTTAAAAATATTTTGGTTTATAAAAAATGGTCGGTAGGTCGTAAAAAATGTAAATTATTTTTTTTTTATTGCATCACAATAAGTGTATTGTGATTGTCAAAACATTTTAGTAACTAAGCTGAATTTTATTATGTTTAGTGACATGTTACAATGTTTACATGGTAGGCTACAATTTCTGGTAAGCTACACTTTATTATTTTAATTCAATTATTATTATTTCATTATTATTGTGATTTGATTTAATATTGACTCATTTGGATAAATATTAGGTAGGCTACACAAGGTAGGCATTCATTTTTCTCAAGAAAAAAACAACTCACCTAACTTAATGCTGTAAACATACAGAGAGCCCTATCAGCTGGCAGTATTATTTAAAAATAACAATTTAAATATAATGCATTTTTTATTATAATAACAACTTTATTTAATGATATAAGTAAAAATATAATAAAGATGTAATACAGTACACATATCAGCCAAAACAGGTTCTGTGTGAGGGGCTGCTAGCTGACAGCGTTCGGTCATTTCTGAGAGATTTACCTCAGACGAAGGTAAGTGTGAATAAATCCATTTTGAAAAACATGTTTACAAGAACATAACATTATACGTTGTTTGATGTTGTAATATTTTTTAATCTGTATTTCTAGTATGTCACATTTACAAGCACCAAAACGGTATTTATTGTTTGCAGGGGCGTAGCAGCCATTTTAAAAGTGGGGGGGACAGCTGTATGGTGATGTGACCCAAAGCTGATGTTCATAATAATAAATTCTAAATAGAATACCAATTGGCATTTTACAGCACCCTAGTGGCAATTTTGGGAACATGCCGTGATAGCTTACAGGAACCTATTTTTGTGAAATCATCCTCAAAATTTAAAAATACTGCAGGACTTTGAGACCAATGTGAGACCATCTATACTTTATTTAGATAAAGATATTTTATGATATTTAAAATATTTCAGTTACACTACATTTGAACAATAACTTTTCTTACTTCTTAATAGTTGGACAAAAACAAGTGTTAAATGAGTATACAGATTACATCTACAGTAATTTTATACAACATACATTTTATGAAAATATATCAATAAAACCTAAATCAATGTATTTACACGTTTTTAATATTTTCAAGATCGAAGTGAGATTTTTAATCAAAACTTCCAAACTGAATTATTCGGCTTTCCTTGCAGGCCACAAATTGTTGAGCAATTTTTTTTCTCTCTAATTGATCAAGTTTTTCCTTATGTAAATGACACACAGCAACACTATTCAGCCTTGTTTGTGTCATGGTACTACGAATATTTACATAAAGTATAAAAAAATATATATTTTAAATTTGATAAAGTATTTTAAGATATTCGGTGCAAAACAAATTTGATTTATTGTGAAAGGATAATTCTACTCCGCGAGCAGCACATAGGCAACAAAAGACAGCAGAAACCAAGAAACCAATAATTTGTTACGTCTCATTTAGCAGACGCTTTTATACAAAGCGACAAGTAGGAGAGCATTTAACACACTGAATCCGGCGCGACGTGACGAGGTCCATACGGGTTCTGTTGTCTTTTGACGTTACAGTAGTTTAAATCATAACATGAAAACTTTATCGCGTGATTCGTGTCATCGCGACATACTGTAACATACTTACAGTGTGTGTTTGAAAAAAGGATTTCGTCCTTTGCTTTTTTCTGGGGTGCATTTTATCCCAGACGGCCTAATAGCAAAGTGAATGAACGAACGAAAACTCACAACAGCAACAAGAGATTTGAAGCTCATAGCAGACGCGCCCAAGAGATGATTCGCTCTGTGATTGGCTGAATGTTAGTTCACTCAAATCTAAGTAACAAATCAGAGAACACTGCCGGAAATATTCACGCTGGATCCAAAAAAATAAAAAATAGCAGGGGTCAGAATCACCTGTTTCTAAAAGTGCGGGGGACGTGTCCCCCCCGGTTGCTACGCCCCTGTCTTCAGGTGCATTTTAATACGGGCATCCCTCATTTCAGGACTAAGGGCCTGCCCATGTGCCCTCAGTGCTGCTGCCTCTTCAGTGTATTTCTTCCTTGCATCTTCCCCCAATGTGGCCCACCTACCCTTGGTATCATTCATTGTGCCTGAGGAAAAAAGAGATGCACAGAAAACGTAACTTTAGAGTCAGCATCTCTTTTTTTTTTTTTTAAAGTAAATTCATACAATCTGTCCAACACACTGGTTTACTTGGCTTGTAAACCCATTTCTCTGTAACAACTCTTTAAAAACAAGATAACGTGTATAGTAGATGACCTGATGATACTTTACGACACACTGCAGTCTTAAACTGATGAATATAACTTGCGTGAGTGAAGTACTTACCAAATACTATTTTGAAAATCAGTTTCACGACCGTTGTAAACCCCTGATGTAAACGGGGCAGCTATGTACAGCCGTTAAATATTGTCTCTCACCTATGTTTGACAGTATGTCTCTACAAAAGAGATTATACGGTGAAAGCTCTCTGATGTGAACTTTTGCCTTTGATGGCCGAGGCTCAGAAGAAGCTTTTCTTTTGTAATTAAATAATGAAAGAGTATTACACCAATTAAACTGAATGTTAATGAAACAATTTATACAGACAGTACAGCAGAAAGACAGTACATTTAGTTGATATGTTGATTGTTAGTGTGGAACTAAAGTAAACCTATGACACTTCTATACTACTTCTATGACACTGGTGTCCAAACCCGTAGCCGATGCCGCTCTGGGAATCAATTCCGACTCAACTCGGGTCATGCCATCTTTAAAAAACGATTTCAGGGTTTCTTTCTGCTCACCATTAATGCGAGTTCTCTCTTGTTGAATAACAAAAAAGAAAGAAAAAGCTAGTCAGTAATAAATCAGTAATAAAAAAGACAGTGTTACAGATCATACCATCACACTTGCCTAATGCTTCTAGATTAGCAACAGTAAGGGCTTACCTCTCTGGGCCATCTTCAACCTAAAACATAAACAGATTTGTGAATCGGCTCTCTAAACAACCCAAAACTAAATTTGGATTGTTCAACAGACACAGAGCATGGAAAAAAAATAAAACAAACTTACCACACGCTGAAAATTGATGCTGTAGAGGGTAAAGAGATATTAAACAGACAGCTAAGCAGACAGACAGGCAGACCTGTGCCTGTGGGTTTTATTTTTCAAGTTCAATGTTGAGGACAGCAATAAATGTGACATACAGACACCACAGTATATTTACTTCTAATAGATTGCTAGTGTTCGTCTTTTACATAAATCAATTTAATTGTAAGGTTCCTCATGTGTCAAACCCACAGAACTTTATCTTACATTCTATTCAAGATCCCAGGGTTTCCAAATAGCCATAAAATACATCTTGGGTTTGACTATTCCACTCAATATGAAACATAATACAAAATATATAAACGCCTTTTAGCTTTTCCACATGGTGAAAACCATATTAACATTACGCAACCATGCATTAGGCCCAACCATGTGCTCTGCGCATAAACACGCACAAACACACTTAGTAAAAAAAAAAGAGTAAAAGTTTTACTATTACATACACATTATTAACATTCATACTCGTTTTCTAAATGCATTATATTAACTTTATTGATGCGTTACCTGATAATAAACAGGGAAGATGATAACACGAGATGATGAATGATGTTCTCAGTGATGGCGTTTACTCGTATGAGCCAACTCTCGCGATCTCACTTCATAACGTTCGCCCGCATGGAGAAACTCTCGCGATACCGTGTGAGAGAGTGTGACATAAGCAAAGCAATCGATCTCAGATTAACGGCTCTTTTATAAACATTACATAATAAAACAATTAAACAATGTTTAACTATTAAACTAAATGACCCCATTAGACACGTAAAACATGCTAATTAGCAACGTTAATGCTCACATAAAGCAAGTAACGTAATATATAACACGGTTATCTCATGTACGCCACCTGAAAACACATTTTCTGTATTGTTTTCGATTATTGATTAATTAATCAATTTCGGTGAGATGTAAAGTAAAAAAGGTGAGAAATCCTGCCAGAGTATAAAGTTAAAAAAATGAATCCTGTCCTGACAGTAAAGTTAATTGTTTGAGGTATATTTTTACTTCACAAGACATTCATGTAATTAATTTATTAATTGAAAGCTGTTGATTAATTTCTTGTGACAAAAAAAACCTTCTGTCAGGGATTAGAAAAAGGGCATTATAGGGTTATGGTATGAATTAATCAACTACATTGAATTGAATTGAACTACAAATCAATTCCTGTAAAAAAAAAAAGTGCCCTTTTTCCACTTCCTGACAGGAAAGTTCATTTTTAAGGTACTTTTTACTTCACAAGACATTTATTCATGTAATTGATTAATTGAAAGTTGTTTTTCCATAAAACACTTCAATTTTA
>RJVU01060758.1:41719-52396 GCA_003731715.1 Anabarilius grahami
TAAAGTCAGCTCGGTGTTCACCCTTAACCGTATTGCTCAAACCGAGGGTCTAAAATGGGAAACAGATTTTTTTTTTTTTAATGCACTAGTAACTATGAGTGGAAAAGTAACTAACAAAAAAAAATAAAATTGGATTCTGACAAGAGAGTTTGAGAAAGTAAGATGCCAGCAAGAATATCAAAAGCCAAGAGAGTGTTAAAACTGGCAGAGAGAATTTTCAGAGCCAGATAAAGAGTTGGAAAAAGACCAGAGTAACAGTCTGGATTTTAACCCTCGGAGTTCAATGACGAACAGAATAGTGTACAAGAAAGAATATTGGAATTAAAATTGTAAATATAACTGCGGTTAGTTATATTTTAATTGTCAGTAAATCAGTATGAGTTAAAGGGAAAGGACATTAAAATCCTATAGTGCTTATGCGGACAGGAGAAAAATAGCTGAGTCGAAGATGACACTGCAAGACAGACCTGTATCAACTGAAGTTTAATTAA
Organism: Anabarilius grahami; assembly: GCA_003731715.1. Lineage (NCBI taxonomy): Eukaryota > Metazoa > Chordata > Actinopteri > Cypriniformes > Xenocyprididae > Anabarilius > Anabarilius grahami. The sequence continues at coordinate 42,211 of RJVU01060758.1, forward strand.
AATAATGACATTAAAATAATAAATTAAACAGGTTATTATTGAGAGATATTAATGGATAAAAGAAAAAGTGATATTGAGATAAGAAATACCTAAATTTTCAAATTACATTTGTATAGACATATAAACTGGCTGTTGAAAAATACCAGAAAAATAAAGGGCAATAAATTCAAAGAAAGAAAAACTGAAGCTTAGCACGATCTCAGTTTGTAACATGATAGTACAATCTAGAGAGAGTTAAGAAAAAGATTTAAAAACCAAATCAACAGAAGACTAAACTAAAAAATAAATAAATAAATAAATAACGTTAGTAGATTTGTTGGACAATGATAACATTTCATGGATATAATGGGAAAAGTGCCATATTGTATATAGTGATGGGGGAAAAGGCTAAAAAACATGCTGTATAACCTAACATATTGCAAATCTAAGGTTACTTTAGTCCTGATAAAAAAGGAAATAATGACTATACAGCTGGGAAAAAATGCTAATATAATAGAGTAACTTAAAACTTAAAAAAGTGATTAGAAGTTCAATTAAGTTTAGAAAAAAAAAATATAATAATAAGATTGAGTGTAGAAAACTGAAGCAACTTGAAATGATTGAAAAAGAAAAAGGAGAGACTGAGACTCAAATACCACAGGTTCCCTTTCGTGGGAACTATCGACGCTACGTCGAATGACGTGATGGGAACCCTCTGCATTTTGTGTTCGTAAAGCACCTCTGTGTCCAACCAATGAGGAAACGTGACGTCAGAGGCGGGTGACGTCACGGACCAGGAAACTATAAAGCATACCCAGAACAAAGAACGCTAGCTTCTGTTGTCTTCAGCAAGCGCTCTCTGTATCTTGTGTGTCTTATTTGGTGTTGTTTGTCTTATCACATATAAACAAGTCACGATCTCTTCGTCGGAGGACAAGAGTAGGCTATCTCACACCAATCCATATATTTATATATAAAAAAGGACACGTATTATGGCGAGAAACAGCAGTGAAACGGGAGTGAGCCCAGGCAGCTCTCGAGGGAGCCGTCTGTGTGCACTGTAAAAACTCACTCTCAGGACACTGTGTTCCAGTGTTCCCCGCGGATCGGGTCCCGCTTGTGCTGAGGCAGGGCGGAGGCTCCATTCGTGTGGTTCACAAATGGATCTTACCAAGGGATTAGAGACGGGCGCCGCCTTTTCTCTGCCCTCACCAGCCAGGTTCAGTGCCGTCTCTCAGGTGGAAGCACGCTCTGCGGTTTCTTCCCCCGGGTTGAGGCACCGATACTCGCATGTCCAGCTCTGAGGAGGTGGATATTGTGATATCGATCTGAGGATTGCCACCTCACAGTCACACACATATCATGTTTCAAAATCACACGTTAACAAATCAATCGTGAACAGCAGTTTGAATTTTCCCCTGTGCTACACTACAAAGCGAGTTGGGATGCACACGATTTATGTGTTGTTTGCTGGGAGTGGAGCTTGCACGTCAGCTCACAACTGACAGTGACAGTGTTCATTCATAAAAATGAAAAGTATGCACTAGCGGGAGTTTTGTAGCTCCACTCCTGTTGGCTTTATTCTCGAGGGAATAAAAGTCTAACGCAAAGCTCGAATCTCGCGCTTGCGGAGGCAGCGCGTGGATTGAGTTTTCATTGAAGAATATACGGCTCGGGTCTTGCGTTTGCCGAGGCTGCGCATATATCACGTGTCCGTAATTATGCATGTGTGTGTGTGTATATGGGTCAAAGACGAAAAGGGGGTTTAAAGCATAAAAAAAATAAGTGTAAATGAGCTTTAAATTTAGTCTTTTTCACATACATTAGAATATGTCCTGTTTAACTTTATATTTTTCTGAGCAAAAAATAATTACTACCTTACATTTTACTGTGATTTTACAGAAGACACCCACTAAAATGTCATTCAGTTTAGCAAAAAAATATTATCAGACATTTTTAGAAAAACTATTATTTGATGACATATTACAGGACTCTATTTAAAGATCACAGTGCAGACCCCAAATACTAATTATTTGTCATTTTAAAGCATTATACTTCGCCAATATCCTTTAAACCATTAGGTTTTACCTATTTGTCAGCAAGAAGTTTTTGTAAGGAAGTGAAAATCAATTAAAATCAAATAAAATTTTGTAGAATCACATATTATTTTACATATTTTTATAAGTACAGCTCAGAATAAGTATATTGTTTCATTTCTACATAAATATATCTGTTACACCGAATGACCATGGTTTGTTACGCTGAATGACATTTTTGACAAAAATTGAGAAAATAGTGTCATTGTTTCCATATTGCAATGTTTTGAATATTATTCTGTATCATTTAATTCCTAAACAAATCACAGAAGCAGATGCTGAAATTAATAATCATTTTATTCCACAAAGCATATCATATTCGTAAAAATTAACTGAACTGGTGGTAATACTGTATAATCAATATCTCTCATTTCATTGAGAACTTGGAACTTGAAGGACAAACACACACATCTTCACAATTTTGAAACAAACTGGTGGTAATATAATCAATATCCCTCATTTAATTGACAAATTGGAACTTGAAGGACAAACAAACACACACCTTAACAATTGTGAAAAAAGTGGTGGTAATACAATCAATTTCTCTCATTTTATCAATAACAGAGATAGTGATTTAGAGATTTCATCAAGAACAGAGATGGTGGTAATACAATCAATGTGTGTGTGTGAGAGAGAGAGAGAGAGAGATGCCTACTCAATAAATTTCTCCCAGTCTGCTGTAGTGAGTTTGGACTTCCTCAGGGTTAATGGCTCAGGTTCAGACACTATTGCCTTCACATCAGATGTGAATTAAAATAGTTTGTCTGGTGTCTCAGGCCACACAAATGCATTCTTTCCAGCTCCACTTTGATGCATGCAGTTAACCTCCAATTCATCACCTTCAGCCCCCAAAACCTGCCCAACAAAGGGCTTGTCATCATCGAGGACCACTACAAATTTGCCGGATAAGTCATCATCAGGTTCCAATGTCACAGAGGCTTCTGTATTTGTTCCACTGACCTCTTGGAGGGTTTGGAAGTCGATCTGCACTGATGGTCCACATTCACAAGTAGCATTTATTCTGGAGCAGAAACAGGATAACTCTCGATGGTGGATCATCCCAGGCTTGTCTGCCACAATTTGGTGGATTTTTAAAGTGCCCTTCACAAGTGGCAACTCATTTGGAACAGCTTCGTCATATCTGCTTACCTCAGTCTCATCAATCCAGAAGTATTTGATGCTTGATGCTTTGTCTTGAAGGACATTGAAGAGATCTTTTGGGTCCTGGATATCTCCTCCCTTTCGTACAAAGTCATCAGCACATATCTTGGCAGCACCACCCACTCCATCTGGTGCCCTTTTGCCATGACTTTTCTCTGAGAAGTTCCATGTCACTTTTTTGAACCCAAAGAGAAAAGGAACTGTGCTGAGCAGGTAAAAAATCTTGCGATTTCTGTACTGGGTTACTGGGCCATCACTCATGCAGTGTATTGTGGTGATTGAAGGATTTTGTTCCCTCAAATTCTGCAGTACTGGTTTGAGGTGAGCCCAGGTAGCACGCTCATCAAGACGCAAAGAATTTGAAATTGTAACATAGGACTGGTGACTCTGTCTTCGGTTGCCACCAAAATGAAATGCCTGCACTTCAGTGGCCAATTTGCAGGCATAGTTTTCTGAAAAGTCCATGTGGAGTACAGCCTCTTCATCAGACAGGGTCTCTTTTAGACGTCTACACTGTTCTGCCTGGTGGAGCCAATTATACTGGTGTCTTGCTAGAGAGTCAAGCTTACTATTAAAGACTTTCAGTAGATCATCCCAGGTCCCATTGTTTGTCTTCTTCACAATGTTGGTGAATGGCTTATCCCCTTCTACAGTATTCTGTCTTTCCCACTGTTGCCACATAATCTTTACAGATTCTTCAGCCTCATCAGCCTCAATTTCATTATAGCAGCACTTGGCACATACACGGTACATGCAGTTTCTTTTGCGGGGGTCACAGACGATGGCTGCTATTAGCTTAGAAGTGCTTGATGTTTTAAGCAACAATTTTTTGCTTGAGTTTTTCGACCAGAAGTTTAACATTCTCATGATCTATACAAGCACATGTGTTCCGATCATTTGCTTTTGGCTCAGTGATGTGAAATGGCCTTAAACGTAAGAACTGTCTGTAGGATATGGAGTCCTCTCTGGCCACCTCTGAGTTATACTCTCCATGGAGTTCTTTCAGTGTCTTGGTGAGGATGCGTCTCTGAAGTTTAGTTTTGTTTTTCGTTACAGTATCTTTCTTACCAGACAGCTGTCGGCTGTTCTCGTCGTGCTGACTTTTCCTTCAAATTCCCTTTCCTCTTACTGGCCATTTTCACCCTACTCTGTTTCTTTGACCTTTGTAAATCCTTCCTTAACTTTTCTCTTTTTTTTTGAACTAGGGCTAGTTGTTTTTTCAATTGGAAGAGCTGTTTTCTCAATTTTAAATTTAGCTTTTTCAGTCTTTTGCACCTGTTAGACAGCTTTTCTTCTCTTTTGGGGTGGAAAACGCCAATGGTGGTTCTGGCTGAGACCGAGGCTGGTGAGTGGGTTCTGCAGGAGAGGGTCTTTCAATATTTTCCTCAAGAGGCTCTTCAAAGGAATCTGGTGTAAGATCCAGAACTGCCCTTATACGTTTTGCTTCTGCCCTGTGTTTTCTTTGATTTTCTTGCCATTGCTTTCGCCTCTTCTCAGCTGCAGCATCTGATAAATTCCTGATTGACGGGTGATCAGGATTTGCAGTCAAGGCAGCTTGCTTTCTTCTCTGGTAGCTGAAATACAGATTCCATGTAATTATTGACATAAAATTACTGACATGGATCTATATAAACCGTGTTATTAATTAAAAATACTTTCTGTNTTTTTTTGAACTAGGGCTAGTTGTTTTTTCAATTGGAAGAGCTGTTTTCTCAATTTTAAATTTAGCTTTTTCAGTCTTTTGCACCTGTTAGACAGCTTTTCTTCTCTTTTGGGGTGGAAAACGCCAATGGTGGTTCTGGCTGAGACCGAGGCTGGTGAGTGGGTTCTGCAGGAGAGGGTCTTTCAATATTTTCCTCAAGAGGCTCTTCAAAGGAATCTGGTGTAAGATCCAGAACTGCCCTTATACGTTTTGCTTCTGCCCTGTGTTTTCTTTGATTTTCCTGCCATTGCTTTCGCCTCTTCTCAGCTGCAGCATCTGATAAATTCCTGATTGACGGGTGATCAGGATTTGCAGCCAAGGCAGCTTGCTTTCTTCTCTGGTAGCTGAAATACAGATTCCATGTAATTATTGACATAAAATTAACTGACATAGATCTATATAAACCGTGTTATTAATTATAAATACTTTCTGTTTGGCAACATAAATGACATGTTATCAGGATTGGTATTATGGGCAGAGAATCCCCTCAGTGGCCTCTCTTAACTTGTGGTATAGGTAGGGTTGAGTCTCTATCTAAAAACAGCAGTAAACTATTATTCTGTAGGGCTAGGCTTTGACACAAATTTCACGATTTGATTCAATTTCGAATCAATTTGATATTGATTAACATCAGCTGAAAACAACATAGACTGAAAGATCGATTCTTGGGATTTACAAATCAGTATTGTTTCTTCAAAATTAGAATTGATTAAAATCGAGAAATCTATCTTTTTAAACCCAGCCCTATTATTTTGACATTGCACTCCTCAATACCTTTCTCGTCTCCTTGCTAAAAGCGCTGCCCTAGCTACTGGGTCTGCATTAACTTTCTGCCGGTGCCTAGAAACTCTCTCTTTGTTTGTGGGCATCTAAAAGAAATCAGTACCAAAAAGACAAAAATGCATCATAGTCCGGACCATTATGCTGAATGACAATTCTACACTTTGGAGCATTATTTAACTCATATTTTGTCATTGTATTTTCACAAAAGTTATTTGAAACATTAAATGCAAGTAAAATGTCTACTTTCATATGTTTTTTTTGTATGTAAAATCACTTTTGTAAATTGTATTTGATGCGGACACCAAAATGGTGACGTCTCGTCTTTGACCCATATATAGGCGAGTGAAACAAATGAGAATAATAGTATTTCGTGTTAAACAGTTGTTTTTTTAAAGTCGGTGCTTGAAGTAAAGCTGCGCTTAATTTTCATTGATGACTGCAGTGTTAGGAAGTATTATAGCCTACACTCTTAAAGGGTTAGTTCACCCAAAAATGAAAATAATGTCATTAATTACTCACCCTCATGCCGTTCCACAACCGTAAGACCTTCGTTAATCTTCGGAACACAAATTAAGATATTTTTGATGAAATCTGATGAGTGAGGCCTGCATAGCCAGCAATGACAAGCTTCCTGAAGCAGTGTTTTGAAATCGGCCATCACTAAATAAGTCGTTATTTTGTTTTTTTTTGGCGCACCAAAAATATTCTCGTCGCTTTATAATATTAATATTGAACCACTGTACTCACATGAACTGATTTAAATATGTTTCTAGTACATTAATGGATCTTGAGAGAGGAAATGTCATTGCTCCCTATGGAGGCCTTACGGAGCCATCGTATTTCAACTAAAATATCTTAATTTGTGTTCTGAAGATTAACGAAGGTTAATCTTGGAATATGACCATGATGTGTCTCATTGTTGTTTAAGAAATGAAAAGCTAAACACTCCATCTGTTAGTGTTTGTTAGTCGGTGTGATCATTTATAGTACACCTTTTAACCCTAGGATTATTCAGGTAGGGTAAGGAAAGTCAAATCTTGTCTGAACCATAAGATACTCACCTTCCGGCAGGTTGAAGTCCTTCAGGAATGACATAGAAAGACTACCTTGTGGTTGTTCTTTATCAAGGCTCAGTCTGCAGAAACGTTCAGAAGTTTTTTTTTTATCTGGAGTCAGAGTCAAGTCTTAAGTCTTCATCACTGGAGTCTAAATCAAGTCTGGAGTCTTTTGTCACAAGTCCGAGTCAAGTCTCGAGTCATTTAAAAAAAATAAATAAAAAATGATCATACTCAAATCCTATTTTTTATTCTAGTTGTATTATATAGACAAAATAATCACAATCTTGAGCTTGTCATGCCAAATGGTAAGGAAGTGCAAAAGGTTTGTCACACACCCCTGAGCTACCTGCCTTGATCTCCTTAGAATGTCATTATCTTTACCTTAACATGCAAAATACAATATACTTCACCTTAGTAATTCATGTGAGGTGATGTCAGTATGTAGGATCAACAGATCTTAAACAGATTATTAAATTTGTAATCCCACAGTTCCCCCTTTGAGAGTTCTAATAACTCTCACATAATACAAATTTAAACCTTCTTAAATCCCTTCTATAACATAAGTTTGTTAACATAAGTTCCATCTTCCAGTCATGCAACTTGTAACAGTTACATGCACATACATCTTATTCTGTGTCGTGTCCAACATTTACATAAGTGTTGTTCTTTAACTTGAGTATACTGTTGACACACATATACAACGCAGGGTGGCAACATGTTGTATAAACTACATGATGACACAGAAAACCATGTAGCATAAGCGTGGAAGTCCTAAAAGTTCATGGCGCCTGAATATCTGTGGAGTCTGTTCCCGGTAGAGTCCATTTCCATGTTTGTCCCAAGATGATTATTTGTCGTTGTGCAACTCCGAGTTGCTCAGATGACTCCATCATCATGAAGGTTGTTCATGGATATCTGAGGTGATGCTTTACACCAGGTGCTACTTATGAGACGTCATGGCATATACACATACCTGCACACAAGAAAACAAAGAGACAGCAGACCAGCAGTATTCATGCATAATGCATTCATGCATTCAGCGCATCAAGAGTTACCACACTCAGACAACTTCAGGAAAAGGACTACCAAGCCACTTCTGAAACAGAAACAACGTCAGAAGCATCTTACCTGGGCTAAGGAGAAAAAGAACTGGACAGTAAACAGTGGTCAAAAGTCCTCTTTTCAGATAAAAGTACATTTTGCATTTCATGTTGAAATCATGGTCCCAGAGTCTGAAGGAAGACTGGAGAGGCACAGAATCCAAGCTGCTTGAAGTCTAGTGGGAATTTTCTGAAGTTAGTAATGATTTGGGGGGCCATGACGTCTGCTGGTGTTGGTCCATTGTGTTTTATCAAGTGCAAAGTCAATGCAGCCATCTTCCAGGAGATTTTGGAGCACTTATGCTTCCATCTGCTGATAAGCTTTATGGAGATGCTGATTTCCTTTTCCAGCAGGACTGTAGCACCTGCCCACAGTGCAAAAACCACTTCCAAGTGGTTTGCTGACCATGATATTACTGTGTTTTATTGGCCAGCCAACATGCCTGACCCCTGAATCTATGGGATATTTTCAAGAGAAAGATGAGAAACAGTCGATCCAACAATATACAGATGATCTGAAGGCTCAATAGTGCCTCAGCAGTGCCACAGGCTGATCACTTCCATGCCACACTTCACTGATGCTGTAATTTGTGCTAGGAGCAAGTCATTTGCTGTAATATGTGCTGCCGACCAAGTATTGAGTGCACAAATAAACATGCTTTAAAGAACTTGAACTTTTCTGTTTTGAAAATCCATTTTTGATTGATCTTAGGAATTATTCTAATATTTTGAGATACTGGATTTTGGACTTTCATGAGCTGTACGCTCTAATCATCAAAATAAAAATAAAAAAAACGTTTGAAATGTTTTACTTTACATGTAGGGAATCTAGAATATATGAAAGTTTCATTTTTTAAAAATAATTTACAATAAAAAAAATGAACTTTTTGATGATATTCTAATTATATGATCAGCACCTGTAAATTAGGTGCAGAATCATCAGTTTATAAGAGTTTTATTTCTGAGGGTTTTGTTTCCATTGCTAAGGGTGAGCTGGAAGTCCCTGTGACTCTTCTCCGAGACACGGGGGTGGCCCAATCCCTGATACTTAAGGATGTCATTGATTTACCACCTTGTACTATGGAAGAAAACTCTGTTTTGATTGAGGGTGTTGGCGGAGAGTATAGGTCGGTGCCTTTACATAGGGTGTTTTTGAAGTCTAGTTTGGTCACCGCAAATGTTATTGTGGGAGTTATGTGTTACGTGTCTGATTGTCACTGTGTGTTTACTTATATCGTGTAACATTGTTGTGTGGAGCAAAAGTTGTGTGTGAAGTGCTCTTTCTCTCTCGCTCTCCCCCTGTTGCTCCGTGCTGATTGTTGTGAGACAGGTGCAGCTGTTTATGTGGGTGGAGCCGGGAATCGTTCAGTGGATAAAAGCTTGGAGGGAAGACTGCTTGATGAGTTCCCTCTCCTGCTTCCTGTCGTTGTACCAGCCGAGTGTGTGTGACACTGCTGGATTAGCCTTTAAAGTAAATCCTGGTGTGGAGTACAAATTGTTAGCGGTATAGGCGGGTAAATGTTCAATTGCCCTTTTCCATGCAGACCGTTTACTAGTGGGAGGTCCTTTTTTGTTTAATTACTATTTTCTCCTGTTTATTCTGTTAGCAGGGAGGTAAGACTTGTGTTTTTCTTTTGTTATCTCTTTTCCAGGGTAGAGCCCCATCTTTTGTTTGTTGTTTTGGCCGACCCACTGACTTAAAGCCATCCTTTTATTTTTCTTTATTTAAGAAATAAACAAACTCCTGTTGTTAGTGTATTGACTCAGTGTATTTCAGTGTGGTATGGGAACAGCTCCAGTCAAGACTGCAAAGCCCTGCAGAGAGTTGTGCGCTTAGCTGAGCGCATCTCAGGGTCTGCTCTTCCCTCTCTGCAGGACATCTACCTCAAACGCTGCAAAAGCAGAGCTGTTAAAATCATCAAGGACTCCATCCACCCCAGTAATCATCTTTTCACTTTGCTGCCATCTGGTAAGCGCTTCCGTAGTCTGATGGCAAAAACCGAGAGACTTAGGAGGAGTTTCTTTCCCCAGGCCATCAGACTCCTGAACTCATAACCTGCCTCTTAACTTTTTCATGTCTTCACTTAATATGCACTTTATCAGTAAGATAATTCATAATTCACTACCTCACATTGACATACTGAAAGTGTTAACCTGTTTGCACTTTTGCCTCTTGTACATTCCTGTGTATCTTAATATTTAAGATTACAGTATAATGCACATATGCACATTGCCTCTTGCACATCCCTGTGTATCTTAATATTTAAGACTACAGTTTACTCTCATGCACATTATTTTCCATTCTAT
>RJVU01060758.1:52473-73508 GCA_003731715.1 Anabarilius grahami
TTTAATTCCTTCATAGCTATAGTTATGTATATTCTCATCTGTGTTGTATTCTTTAATAATTGCACTGTCCATGGAGCGGACCTGACTTTCATTTCACTGCTGGTTATATATGCTCTATATAATTGTGCATGTGACAAATAAAACTCTTGAATCTTGAATCTTGAAAAACTTCCTCTCTGACTCAACTGGTGACATTGTGGTGTTTGTGGGAGCAGGAGATGGGACTTCGGGGTGACACGTTACAATGTGTCGCTCTCTATGTTACGACCGAAAGCTGTGTTTGTGGAATTCGTAACATATGTCTTCCTTGCCTGTTAAAGGAGTTGGTCTGTTGCTAGGTAATGACTTGGCTGGGGATCAGGTTTTTAGTTCTCCTATTGTTAGTTCAGTTTTTTGTGAGGTCCCTACCATGGTGGCATTAGAAAAGGAATATTCTGAAGTATTCTCAGCCTGTTCTGTTACTCTTTCACGGTCTCAGCAGCTAGCTTTGGAGTCTGAAGGGAAACCAGAGATAAGACAGGAAGTGGAAGTAGACGGGACCCCTCAGTCTGAAGAGAGCATCATAGATCTGGGTAATACCTTGTTCTCCCCCTTATTTGGTGGGGTGAGTAGTAAAAAGTTCAGTAGGGTTGCTCTGGTTGAGGCTCAGAAGAGTGATCCAGGGTTAGGTCTGTTGCGAGATATTGCAGAAGGTGTATACTGGAGGGATGGGGTTTTGCTGAGAAAATGGCGACCCCCCCCGATCGCCCAGCCACGGAGGAGAGGAGTTTGGTGGAGTAAATAGTGGTTCCACAGAGCTTCCATGAAGATATTTTGCGGCTGGCCCACGAGGCACCTATGGCGGGTCATATTGGTATTCGGAAAACCCAAAGGAAGATTTTGCAGCATTTTTACTGGTCTAAATTGCATAAAGATGTGGTGGCATATTGGAGGTCATGTCATGTTTGTCAGCTGGTTGGAAAACCCAACCAGAAAATTCCAATTGCCCCTTTGTGTCCTCCTCCGGTGTGTGAGGAACCTTTTTCTCGGGTTCTGATAGATTGTGTGGGTCCTTTGCCCAAGACAAAGAAGGGACATGAGTACCTTTTCACTATTATGGATGTGACCACTCGCTTTCCTGAAGCAATCCCTTTGAGAAACATCACGGCTCGAACTGTGTTGGATGCATTGTTTGGTTTCTTTTCTAGATTTGGCCTTCCCCGAGAGATACAATCACATCGAGAGTCTAATTTTGTATCTGGGGTGTTTCAAGAAGTTTTGGATGAGCTTGGCATTACTCAGATTGTTTCATCTGCATATCACTCTCAGTCCCAGGGGGCCATTGAGAGATGCCATCAAACCTTAAAGACAATGATTAAGACCTACTGTGCTCAGTTTTCAGGGGATGCCGCAATACCTTTCTTGTTTGCTTTGTGGGATTCTGTGAATGAGTCTACTGGGTTTACACCTTTTGATTTGGTGTTTGTACATGAGGTACAGGGTCCCTTAAAGGTTGCAAAAGAGAAGTTCCTGAAGTCTAAAAATGAGACCACCTTGTTACAGTATGTGACTGCTTTTCAAGAGTGTCTCTGGTCTGCTTATAAGATTGCAAGGGAGTTATTGGGTAGGCCTCAGACCCATATGTAGGCCCAATATGATAAAAAGGCGGTGGAACATACTTTTCTGGTGGGAGATCAAGTGCTTGTGTTGACACCAATGTAGGGGGAAAGACTCGGTAGTAAGTTTTGTGGGCCTTATTCCGTGTTGAAAAAGGTTGGGGACAGAAATTATGTGATTAGTACCCCTGATCATCGGCAGAAAACAAGGTTGTGCCATTTCAACCTTTTGAAGCCGTATCACGTACGGGGAAAGGTGGCTGTTGCTGCAATTTCAGTTGGTCCCTCATTGTCTCCAGACACGGCTGTGGATGTTTCAATGGAGCCATCTAATGTTTTTCCCTTACAGGAAGAGGATGTAAAGGTGGAGCCTATTGGTATTCGTCTTGGGAATTCTGCCTATTTGCAGGATCTTTACATGCATTTTGAACATTTGTCTTCCGAGCAGCGGGCAGACGTGGAGAGCTTGATTAAATGAGTTTCCAGTGCTGTTTAGGGATACCCCTGGCCTTACAACGTTAGCAGTGCATGATGTCAAAATGGGAGGTCCAGCCCCTATACAACAACATCCCTATCAGCTGTCACCTAATTTGTTGGGGAGAATGAGAATGAAGTATTTATACAGCTCTTTCATATGTACAACTGTACACCCAAAGCGCTTTACAATCATATCAGAGGTCTCTCCTCATCCACCACCAGTGTGCAGCATCCACTTGGATGATGCGACGGCAGCCACAGTACAACGGCGCCAGTGCGCTCACCACACACCAGCTGTAGGTGGAGAGGAGAGAGAGTGAAAGAGCCAATTCAATGGATGGGGATTATTAGGAGGCCGTGATTGGTAAGGGCCTATGGAGGGAATTTGGCCAGGACACCGGGGTTACACCCCTACTCTTAACAAGAAGTGCCATGGGATTTTTAATGACCATAGAGAGTCAGGACCTCGGTTTAACGTCTCATCTGAAGGACGGTATGAAGCAAGAAATTTCATATATGGAGAAAATCTGAGTTATCAAGCAAGGGCAGAGTGAGTGGAGCTCCCCTGTTGTTCTTGTTCCGAAGCCCGAAGGAACTCTTAGGTTTTGTATCGATTATAGAAAAGTTAATCAGGTTATGAAAACTGATGCTTTTCCAATACCACGACTAGAGGATTGCATTGATCGAATTGGCAATGCTCTGGTTATTTCCAAATTAGATCTATTGAAAGGGTATTGGCACGTGCCATTATCAGAACGGGCGAAATTAAGTCTCTGCCTTTGTGACACTTGACGACTTATACTTTTGTAAGGTTCTTCCTTTTGGAATGAAAAATGCACCTGCCACCTTTAAAAGACTAATGAATCTAGTCACTACTGTTCTCCCAAATGTGATTATGTATATAGATGATGTTGTGGTATACAGTGCCTCGTGGTCTGAGCATTTGCAGGATTTGTGAGGTCTGTTTCAAAGGCTCCATGAAAGGGTTAGTTCACCCATGAAAATTCTGTCATTAATTACTTACCCTCATGTTGTTCCACACCCGTAAGACCTTTATTCATCTTCGGAACACAAATTAAGATATTTCTGTTGAAATCCGATGGCTCAGAAAGGCCTCCATAACCATTTTTGGGTGAACTAACCCTTGAAGCTCAGCTGGTTATTAATTTACCAAAGTGTAAAGTCCACGAACCCGTCGAGAGTTAATGCATGTGCTACGGATGTGTGGGTTCTATAGGCGGTTTGTGCCAAATTTTGCCAGAATAGTAGAACCTTTAACAAGATTGTTGAAGTAGGGGATAAGCTATGTGTGGTCTGATGACTGTACCAAGGCGTATGATCAGATAAAGGCTGTGTTGGCAAGCCCACCTGTTCTTGTTGTTCCAAATTTTGGAAAACCATTTAAGATGGCTGTTGATGCCTGTGAAGTGGGAGTGGGTGCTGTTTTGCTTCAATCTGATGAGTCTGGCATTGATAGACCTATTGCCTATTTTTCCAGGAAGCTGAATAAACATCAGAGAGCGTATTCCACCATTGAGAAAGAAGCTTTGGCTCTGGTTTGGCCGTTCGCCATTTTGAAGTTTATGTATCTAGTGCCCTGGGAGATTTGGTGGTATATACCGATCACAACCCCTTGATTTTTCTTGCTAAGTTTCGGACATCAAATCAGCGTGTGTTTTGTTGGAGTCTCTTTTTGCAGCCATACAGCTTAGTTATAAAAGATATATAAAGATTCGGAGGCCATAGAAGATCACTTTCTGCAGTCGGCACTATTTGATGTGGATGGATTTCTTCAGTTAATCGAGCCTGCGGATGCAAGACGTGCTTCTAGTGCAGATGAGCAGGAGAAGGGTGATGCAGAAAAAAGCTCGGCACCAATGGCAGAAGTTGACACTCAGCTGGCAGACCAAGCCATGGTGTTGGTGGCAGATCAAGTTGAAGCAGAGCTCGTTGAGGAAAGCGAAGTGCAGCTGACCGAGCGAGTTGAAGAGGAGCCCGCTGGGGGCGGTGGCGGCGCGACTCTGTGGCTCAAGCAATTAATGTTCTGAGTTCAGGTTCGTTAATAAGAGAGTGGTGTAAAATGCCTTTTTTGCTAATGACTCTAGAGAATAACATTCTGTGTCAGACCCACCTGAGGATGCATTTATTCAGCTGTAATTCCTCCAGACCTTTTTATATAAAGGAGATCAATCCCCCGATTGGATCAGCTGTACCTCATAAACCAATCACATTACAGCCTTGACTCATTGTATCACTTCAGAACAGCTTTTTATCAGTGGAAACTCCAAAAATAGATAAACCCAAAATCCATGTTTAAAGTGGAAATAACCGATTCGGTACACACATCTAACAGCCCAATACCTACAAAAAAGTCTCTTGGAGCGAAAGCTAAAACCAAACAGGAAGTCGGGTATTTTGAATTAACTTGCCATTTTTTGCCATTTCTGAATGTTGTACTTTAAGAAACTCCTCCTAGAGCTTTAATCAGATCAACATTATATTTGGTCAGTCTAATCTTAAGACCTTAGCAATGATAAATATCAAAGATCTTGAGTTTTTGCTGAAGGGCGTGTCCATGGCAGCCTGACAAAGTCTGATGTTTCGCCATAAAGGAGGAAGCTGTTGTAACTCAGGCATACTATGGCTGCGTTCCAGTTCGTTTTTAAATGCCCTTCACTCGCTAACTTCCCTCGGTCTCGTTGACTCGGATGTACGTCATTGCTTACGTTGTACAAGCGCCCACTACTGGTGGAACACTTGAAATGAGCTAAGCCCTTGATCACTTGAAATCCGTAATGGAGCGGATTTATTATTTATTTTTCCCCCTTATAAAAAATAGTTTAATACATCATTCTATATGTATATATGTGTTTTAAATGTTTTAAAAAAATAAATAATATATCATAGAATTGTTTATGGTGGGGTAAATTAAACGCGATATGCGGTGACATCACAATCGTGTTGCATTGTGGGTTATGGAGCTGCCTGAAGTGTACATATGAAGTAGACTTTGGTTAAAATCGAGGGAGCGAGGGTCTGTCTATATAAACTTCCCTCGTCCACTTCACGAAGTGGAACGCACTTCAAAATGGCGGCAGGGATTCCCCCAAGGGGAAGTGTTTAGGGAAGTTCACGAGTTCACGAGGAAGTTCACTATGTCTGATCTGCTCCACACTTCACGTGTGATAGGAGTCCTGGCCTAAAGACATCTTTATGACAATTTTAGTTAGTCATAGCGCCACCTGCTGGCAACAGGAAATGGCATGCTTTACATGTAATTCACCACCAGAAACACATTTTAAACACATATGCCACGATGTACCAAACATGCGATACACCTTTAATCATGCGACACTTGGCTAAGTGCTAATGTATGCGATTAACGCCACAAAACAGGAACTTGTTGTAACTCAGTCATACAATGTCCAATCTGCTCCAAACTTAAAACGTTTGATAATATTTCTGGCCTGAACACATCTATATTACAGTATTTGGTTACGGTCAAATGCCACCTATTAGCAGCAGGAAGTGTGCCACTTTGAAATGACTTTGCCATAATTCTCCTGTATTTACTTGCTTATATGCATGGCACCCACTATTCACTCTTTTCCGAAGGCCAATGGGTGGCGGTTAGCCCGGGTGCGAGGGCCCTTTCAGCGCTGCTTGCAGCTTTAAGTAACATTACATTTGCGAGTATGACTCTCACTCGGCTTGT
This sequence comes from Anabarilius grahami, assembly GCA_003731715.1. NCBI lineage: Eukaryota > Metazoa > Chordata > Actinopteri > Cypriniformes > Xenocyprididae > Anabarilius > Anabarilius grahami. The sequence goes on from RJVU01060758.1 coordinate 58,261, forward strand.
GAAAGAGTATAACTTGCACACAGCCACTTAAAAACTGTTCACAATCTTCTATTCGTTTGATTTTGGTTGTCATTTGTTGAAATAAATACAGAAAAATATATAGTGTGTCGGTGTCTGTCCGCTGAATGCCCATCCGATTCTCCTCCATGGCCATATGGGAAAGAGAATATTTACACCCTACCAACAAAGAAATGGATCGACTTCTGTCAGCTTGTTGAACACATTTATTTATTTTGACATTTTCTTCCATATGATGGCTGTAAGTAGCAGCGTGCACTGTTCTCAGCCAGATCAACATTGTAAACGGAATTCTACAAAACTGAAGTACAAAACACCAAATTATCATTCAATGGGATAAAATACCTTCTCTTTTCTGCAAACGATACAATGAAGAATGTTAATATTTAACCAAGTCAAAAACAAATAAAGTAAGCAGGTTCCATATTCATTTCAGTATAAGCAGACACAAAACGCTATAAAACGTGACAACTTTTAAAGTAAAAAAGATACAAGTTACGTAAATGATAAAAGCTCTTTCTGGTTTATTGGTTTGATAGAAGTGAGCAACCGTAAACGATGCAAAAAATAGGAATTTTCAGTTTGTGATAGGATTCCTATATAGTAAATTACTCTTTGCTCTCCTGCCGCATTTCGCATGCAGCACTGACGTCATGTGCAAACAACCTATAGAGAAGGCATAGGACGTAGCGTAAGCTTTGTGAACTGCGAGAGTTTTACACTTAACATTTAAGAGGCTGTTGTGTCGACCTTGATTTATTGTAACATTGAGCTGTTCAATTTTGATTTTAGAAAATAATAAATCAAACAAACACATTTCTTATTTTCACTGGCATTTCTGAACTAGTCCATCTTCCAAGCCTAAATTCAGCATACATAAAAAACTCGAGTACTGTTAAAGTCTCAGTTACTCCAAGATTTTTACTCAAGTTGTATTAAAATTGGTGACTTGTAACTTGTAATGAAGTAATTTGTGCTTAATCTGTACTTTTACTCAAGTTTTGTTTTTTAGGTACTCTTTACACCTCTGCTCTTTCCACAGTGACAACTTCTAAAAGAATTATCTTTCGAGTGAGTGTGGCCCTTAAGGTAACCTATAAATCTGAAACTGTTTCCACACTGATCACATGTGTATGGCTTCTCTCCAATATGAATTTTCATGTGGTGATAAAGCGTCAATTTATTTATATAACTCTTTCTACACTGATCACGTGTGGTGCTTCTCTCCAGTGTGAATATGCATGTGTCCCCTAAGACTTTTTTGCATTTTTAATGGCTAAATGGTTATATTTATATATTTGATTATTGATATTGCTGTAGCCTACAGACAAAGTTAATATACTAAAAAAGTCCAGTTATGGATGACAAGAACAAACAAATGTCAAGTTTTTCAACTTCGAATCTCTTGTCTTCTGTTTCTGGCCTCCTAGTGATGTGAAATAAGAGCGGGAGTTAATTCAGGGTGATTATTTTGAGTTTATTTTGTATTCAATCTGCGCATTTTGGATGTGGCGCCTGTCAAAAATAGTCTGGGACCCTTCTGTGGCTGCGTATCAGCTTCAGTAGCCGCGTCACAGCCGTAATGCGCTGCACACGCATGCAGCGTAAACAAGGCTTAAGGCTTTTCTCCAGAGTGAGTGCTCATGTGGGCTGTAAGGCTTTTTTTCCAACTGAAACTCTTTCCACACTGTTGGCAGGTATGAGGCTTTTCTCCAGTGTGAATTCTCATGTGGGCTGTAAGGTTTCCTTTGTCACTGAAACCCTTTCCACACTGTTGGCAGGTGTAAGGCTTTTCTCCAGTGTGAATTCTCATGTGGACCTTAAGGCTTTCTTTTCGACTGAAACTCTTTCCACACTGTTGGCAGGTGAATGGGTTCTCTTTAATGTGAATACTCATGTGGGATATAAGGTTTCCTTTATGACTGAAACTCTTTCCACATTGTTGGCAGGTGTAAGCCTTCTCGCCAGTGTGAATTCTCATGTGGCCTTTAAGGCTTCTTTTTTGTGCGAAACTCTTTCCACATTGTTGGCAGGTGTAAGCCTTCTCTCCAGTGTGAATTCTCATGTGGTCTGTAAGGTGTCCTTTTTGTGTAAAACTCTTTCCACACTCTTGACAGGTGTAAGGCTTTTCTCCAGTGTGAACTCTCATGTGGATTGTAAGGTTTCCTTTCTCACTGAAACTCTTTCCACATTGTTGGCAGGTATATGGTTTTTCTCCGGTGTGAACTCTCACATGGACTTTAAGGTTTTCTTCATGTGTGAAACTTTTTCCACACTGTTGGCAGGTGAAAGGTTTCTCTCGAGTGTGAACTCTCATGTGGACTATAAGGCTACTTTTATGACTGAAACTCTTTCCACATTGTTGGCAGGTGTAAGGCTTTTCTCCAGTATGAGTTCTCATGTGGTCTTTAAGGCTTCCTTTATGTCTGAAACTCTGTCCACATTGTTGGCAGGTGAAAGGTTTCTCTCCAGTGTGAATTCTCATGTGGACTTTAAGCTTGTCTTTATGTGTGAAAATCTTTCCACACTGTTGGCAGGTGAAAGGCTTTTCTCCAGTATGAATTTGCATGTGGACTTTAAGCTTGTGTTTACGTGTGAAACTCTTTCCACACTGTTGGCAAGTGAAGGGACTCTCTCTAGTGTGAACTCTCAAGTGGACTTGAAGGTTTCTATGTTGATCAAAACTCTTTCCACACTGTTGGCAGGATAAATAACTTTTAGTTTCTGTCTTTTGAGCTCCTTTTTGTGAAGAAACCTGTTTTGATCTTTCTTTATTCATGAAATTATGTTTTTTCTCTTTTTCATTAAGTTCATGACTCGCCTCTTTCAGTTCCATCAGGTCTAGGACAAAAATAGACATAAAACAATTTAGACATTTTAAAGCATCAAAACCAACAACATGTATGATCTATACCAGGGGTCTCAACCTTAAATTGGCTGGGGGCCGTTGCTGTGATTGACACCTCATAGGAGGGCCATTTTAACATTCAAGCACAAGGAAGCGCAAAATTTCTGAAAAACTACTTTCCTTTGCATTATTTCACATTTACTTCAAATTTCATCACTAAAATATTTTTGCCAAACTTAAAAAAAAATTAAACAGCACTGTCTATCATTGTTACATACAGTATTAACAGTTAAAAGTATTTTCCCTTACTTTATTTTAGCTTAATTAACTTCAAAATCTTGCACTGAACAAGTGAAGTGAAGTGAAGTGACATGTGGCCAAGTATGGTGACCCATACTAGGAATTTGTGCTCTGCATTTAACCCATCCAAGTGCACACACACCCGGAGCAGTGGGCAGCCATTGCTGCGGCGCCCGGGGAGCAGTTGGGGGTACGGTGCCTTGCTCAAGGGTCTCACCTCAGTCGTGGTATTGAGGGTGGAGAGAGCGCTGGACATTCACTCCCCTCACCGACAATCCCTGCCGGACCTGAGACTCGACCCCATGACCTTTGGGTTACAAGTCCGACTCTCTATCCATTAGGCCACGACTGCCCCAACAAATACTGTACTGAACAAATGTAATCCCGGAATACATTTGTACACACACTTCTATTTCTTGCCAGACACCTGCAGCACTTCTGCTCACACAGCTGAGCCACATTTGCCCTAGATGCCGTTTGAGCATCTGTAACGTTTATTGGTAGCATCGGACACATTTTGGTGGTTTAAATCGACTTTCGTGACTTGTGTGAGTGCTTTTACTATAATGTAGGCAATCACACTCATAAAAGAACCGACACAGTCGCAAAGCACCTGCGATGTGGCGAGCTTGTTTTTCCAGGCGCAGAGTGGGATTTTATTTCTTATCTCCATATAAATATTTCTAGTACTAGTAGAGTTAATGCAAGGAGAGGAAAACTATTTTTTCTTTTGCTTAAAGGTGCCCTAGAACCAGTTTTTATTAGTCTATGGTGTCCCCTGAATGTGTCTCTGAAGTTTCAGCTCAAAATACCCCAAATATTTTTTTTTTATTAATTTTTTTAACTGCCTATTTTGGGGCATCATTAACTATGCACCGATTCAGGCTGCGTGGCCCCTTTAAATCGCGCGCTCCCTGCCCCCCGAGCTTTCAACTATAATACGGTGCATTTACAAAGTTCACACAGCTAATATAACCCTCAAATGGATCTTTACAAGATGTTCGTCATGCAAACTGCATGCATGCGTCGGATCACGTAAGTATGGTATTTATTTGGATGTTTACATTTGATTCTGAATGAGTTTGATGGTGCTCAGTGGCTAAAGCTAACATTACACACGGTTGGAGAGATTTATAAAGAATGAAGATGTGTATATGCATTATACAGACTGCAAGTGTTTAAAAATGAAAATAGCGATGGCTCACTTGTCTCGGTGAATACAGTAATAAAGGATGGTAACTTTAACCACATTTAACAGTACATTAGCAACATGCCAACGAAACATTTAGAAAGACAATTTGCAAACATCACTCCATCTGCCATTTTTCGCTATTGTTCTTGCTTGCTTACCTAGTCTGATGATTCAGCTGTGCACAGATCCAGACGTTAATACTGCCTGCCCTTGTCTAATGCCTTGAACAATGGGCTGGCATATGCAAATATTGGGGGCGTACATATTAATGATCCCGACTGTTGTGTAACAGTCGGTGTTATGTTGAGATTTGCCTGTTTTTCAGAGGTCTTTTAAACAAATGAGATTTACATAAGAAGGAGGAAACAATGGTGTTTGAGACTCACTGTATGTCATTTCCATGTTCTGAACTCTTGTTATTCAACTATGCCGAGGTAAATTGAGTTTTTGATTCTAGGGCACCTTTAAACTTCCTAGTCATCATGGAGAGCGCAGCTAATGGTTGCATAGCAACAATAAACGCCATGGGAGCGAAAACGCTTTGGAAAGAAGGATGAAGTGGAGAAAGGAGAAGGCGGCATGGCCACTTATGTGATGCGATATGTGAATGGCCCCTTAATAATAATTTAGTTGGCTGGATTAGGTTTTATTTTTTAGATAATTTGCAGGCCGGGTGCAGTGGGGGCCCGTAAATGGCCTGCGGGCCGGCAGATTGAGACCACTGATCTATACACTATCCTATCCTATCCTATCCTATCCTATCAGGGATGGGCAGCTTTAGTACTGGAGGACCACTCTTTTGCAGAGTTAGGGTGCTTCACACCTGCCGCATTTAGTTCGGTTGAATCGTACTAGAGTTCGTTAGGGCAGGTGTGAAAGCAGCAATCACACTCGAGTGCGCACCAAAAGTGGACCAAACAAGCGTACCGAGACCTGCTTGAAGAGGTGGTCTCGGTACGCTTTCAAACAAACTCTGGAGTGGTTCGCTTGAGATGTGAAAGCAATCCAACCCAGTTAACGGACCAACGAACCAAACAATATCATAATTCATAACAGGAAATGTGATTTAAAAAGCAATAGTGTCTGATTCTGTGAGTGAGCACATTATTTACCATAGTTGAAAACCAACGAGATCCTCTGTTGTGTAATTTTACTTCTCCATGCGAGAATGCTGATGCGATGAAGCCTTGATTCCCACTCTGCTTCATTATAAAATTCATATGGTCTCTCTCGACACAGATTGACAACAGGTCGTCTACTAGACAGCGCTGGGAAATCCAGAGGCAGAGAGAGAGAGAGAAAGAGTGGGCATTTGAATTCGCCGCAGCATTAATATGAATGTAGTATATAATTTAACAGCAGGAAAGACGGCTACATTCATATAGTGTTCGCGTGTGTCTCGACTTTACAAATAAAGCCACAATAAGCTCATGGAGCCAACTTGTCAATCATTATTTTGATGGATGACGCAGAGAAAACTGACCAATGAGAGGACAGTTGTACTTGCATGTGACTTGCCTAAATGCATTTTGGTACGCTTTGAAATGTTGCCATGTGAAAGCGAACCAAACCAAGAAGAAAATGCAACATTGTAACAAATTTAGTCCCTGTTTCGGAACAAAACAAACGATCCATAGGTGTGAAAAAACCCTGTTTCATCCCTAATCAAATACACCTGCCTGTAATTTTCAAGCATTCCTAAAGACTTGAGGCTTATTTATACTTCTGCGTCGTGTGTACGCCGTAGGTACGCCGTAGACTGCGAGTGCCACACATAGCTTACGATGTAGCCTGACGTGCACCTCTTCGAAAAATGTAACAACGCGTCAATTCTACGCAGACCGCAAGCGCTATGATTGGTCTGTTAGAACCCCTCCCTGGGGTCAAAAAACTGGTGCAGGGCAATTGGAGAAGAGTGAGTGTTTTCAACTTCCATAGGAATGATAAAACACTCTGTTTCAGGGGACACATGCAGTCAAACTGCAACAAAAGTTGTTACCTATTTGCTGCTTCTCTGCTGCCTCTATTTGTAAGCTCCTCTGACAAAGTACATGACAAGCTGCTGCTTCTTTGGCTTTGATGCTCAACATGACCACGGACACTGCCTACTAGTGGTCTGCATGCTTGTCAAAACGGACACCGACGCAGAAGTATAAATGAAAACAGATGCATAGCCTACGGTGCAGAAGCATAAATCAGCCTTTACGATTAAATAATGGGGTTGGGTTCAATTTTGCTGGTGTGTTTGATCAGGGATGGAGCTAAATTCTGCAGAATAGTGTCCCTCCAGGACAAGAGTTGCCCATCCCATCTATAGATATTATACTCAATACACCAGTGGTTTTCAAACCTGTTCCAAAGGGACCCACCACTGCACATTTTGTATGTATGCTTTATTTTTCAAATCTGGTTAAAGATCATCAGCTTGTTAGAAGATTGCTGACATTGATGGTGGAATTTGCAAACTAAAATTCCTGTTCATCACTAAGGTGAGAACCGGACCCAATATCAGAAGAATCAGAATCAGAATCAGAAAGAGCTTTATTGCCAGGTATGTTGTTTACACATACTAGGAATTTGTTTTAGTGACAGAAGCTCCACAGTGCAACAGAGTGACAGCGACAAGACAAGACACATAATAAAAAGAAAAAAATAATAATATACAAATTTACAAGATAGACAAAGTGCAAAAAAAATAAATAAATAAATAAATAAAAATAAATAAAATAAAAAAAGAAGCAAAAAACAATATATAATATAGACAATTGTATGTACAGTTGTGTGCAAATTTGAAATATAAGTAAGTGTTTTAAGTAAATAATGTGTAATAGTGTTGTGTGTTCCATGTTTGTCAAGTGTTCATGAGATGGATTGCCTGAGGGAAGAAACTGTTCCTGTGTCTGGTCGTTCTGGTGCTCAGGGCTCTGTAGCGTCGACCAGATGGCAACAGTTCAAAGAGGGAGTGTGCTGGATGTGAGGGGTCCAGAGTGATCTTCTTTGCCCTTTTTCTCACTCTGGATAAGTACAGTTCTTGGAGAGTGGGGAGGGTTGTGCCAATGATTCGCTCAGCAGACCGGACTACCCTCTGTAGTCTTCTGAGGTCAGATTTGGTAGCTGAGCTGAATTAGATGGTAATTGAAGTGCAGAGGATGGATTCAATGATGGCAGAGTAGAACTGTTTCAGCAGCTCCTGTGGCAGGTTGAACTTCCTCAGCTGGCGAAGGAAGTATAACCTCTGCTGGGCCTTTTTCACAGTGGAGTCAATGTGAATGTCCCACTTCAGGTCCTGAGAGATGGTGGTGCCCAGGAACCTGAATGACTCCACTGCAGTCACAGTGCTGTTCATGATGGTGAGTGGGGGGAGAGCAGGGGGGTTTCTCCTGAAGTCCACGATCATCTCCACTGTCTTGAGCGTGTTGAGCTCCAGGTTGTTAAGACTGCACCAGACAGCCAGCTGTTCAACCTCCAGTCTGTAAGCAGACTCGTCACCGTCCCGGATGAGGCCGATGACTGTGGTGTCGTCCGCAAACTTCAGGAGCTTGACAGAGGGGTCTTTAGAGGTGCAGTCGTTGGTGTAGAGGGAGAAGAGCAGTGGGGAGAGGACACAGCCCTGAGGGGCGCCAGTGCTGAATATACTCAAATTAATTAAATTAATTGAAAAGTGCTTTACTATTCAAAAAGTAATAGAAGATATATCCATTGACATCCATTCAAAAAACAGAGGGGGCAAAATGTTAGCATTAGCAGTTATGTTTTCGTGGCTAAAGGTTGCAGGCTTGCCTTTCAGTGGTTTTGGATCTACATTTCCTGCAGAGTTCTGCTGCGTTCCAGGCAGGTTTTTGAGCCCTTAAGTCACAACTTCAAACCATGACTCACAATTTTGTAGTGTTCAAGGCAAGTCACGCCAAACTGCCTGAGTGTAAACAAACCAGCATGGCGGACCGTACAGGGCTTATGCTCATTTAGAATTATTTCTATTGCCAAAGGTGCTTACTCCTTGCTTATTTGAGAGAAAATGGAGGCGGAAAATGGTGCATAAGGCAAGAGAAGCTGTTATACCTTTTATTTTTATAAAATAAAATGTATAACATTCTTATTTTACTTAACTGATATCTGTCTGCATAAGGAATCAAAAAACTTTGTTTGAGACTATTAACAATATTGTTTCTCCTGCTACATCTCTTGTTTCTGTGTTTTCTAATGATAATTGCAATATTTTTTTGTCTCATTTTGTGGACAAGGTTATGGCTGTTAGGGCAGTCACTGCACCATCAGCAAACCTTATATAACCAAACATCATGTGGCGAGGGGGGCGTGGTTTAGCGATGTCTGCAACGGGAGAGAGCGGCAGGAGACGCATGGTGAGTGAGTGGGTTAAATGTAAATCAGGAACACCTGTTTCTCATTCCAGTGATTGGCGCGATGACAGGATAAAACGGCGTGAGAAGCAGGAGTGTGTGAGAGAGAGGGGAACTGCTGACTGAGACACGACAACAGTACTGGAGTGAAGCCCTTTGTGGATTGTGTGTACTGAACCTGGAGTGAAGCCCATTGTGGATTATTTATTTTGTTGTTGTGCGTTGCACAGTCTTTCTGTTGGACATTTTCATTGACTAAATAAAGCTCAGTCAGCAGTTATTCGTCGACCCTGTCCTCTTCCTTCCCAAAACGAACTTAATCTTACTACACTGGTGCCGAAACCCGGGAAGGAAGACGGGTGGGCGCTGTCATGCAATCGACGTCCTCCACCCCATTTGCGGACATCATCGCTTCCCTCACGGTCCTACATCGCGAGCAACACCAGGTCCTGCTGGATCTGAGGAACGACCAGGAGCGGTGTTTCCAGACAATCTTGCAGACCCAGCAGGAGGACAGCAAGAGGTTCCGGAGCTGGATTGACTGGGAGGTTCCCACGGAGACCATCGGGCAGCCGGCTGTGCCCACCCACCTGCACCTGAATAAAATGGGTCCCCTCGACGACCTAGAAGTCTTCCTCGACCTGTTCGAGAGGTCCGCCGAGGCGAGTGGTTGGCCGCGGGACCAGTGGTCAATGAGGCTGGTCCCGCTGCTCTCGGGCGAGTCACAGGTGGCGGCACAGGAGCTGCCAGTCCAGAACCTCCTGGTCTTCGACGACCTTCGGCGGGCCATCATCCAGCGGGTCGGTCGGACCCTGGAGCAGCACAGACAGCGCTTCCGCTCCCTGGACTTGGGTGAGTCCGGCCGGCCCTTCGTGATGGCCCAACAGCTCCGGGACTCGTGCCGCAAATGGCTACTGGCTGAGGGAAGCGACGTGGACCAGGTCCTCAATCGTGTGGTACTGGAACAGTTCATCACTCGGCTTCCAAAGAAAACTGCCGAGTGGGTCCAGTGCCACCGCCCCACGTCGCTGGACTCAGCCATCCATCTGGCGGAGGACCACATGGTGGCGTGCCAAGGGGTCGGCGATCCCCTGCCATCCCCCTCTCTCTCTAGACCTGTCCCTCTCCCCAGGTCTCGTCCGCCCGGCCTACCTCGTGTTTCTCCTCTCTCTCCGCGCCAACCATTTAGCCCAATCTCTGCCACGAGAGTGGCGGGCAGGTCTGGGCCGGCCTGTTGGCGTTGCGGGGACCCGGAACATTTTGTGGATAAGTGTCCGGTCATGGAGGTCGGGACAATGATCCGGGTTCCCGACGACCCACAGGCTGCCCCTGGTCAAGCTGGCTGGTACCAAATACCTGTGAGTATCAAAGGGGGTACCTATCAGGCTTTGGTGGACTCAGGGTGTAACCAAACCTCCGTTCATCAAAGCCTGATTTCATCAGGGGCATTGGATACAGGCTGGTTAGAGTGCGGTGTCTGCACGGGGATGTGAACACGGTGACATATCCTATAGTGCCCGTCATTATTCAATTTAGGGGACAAAAGCATAATGTTGAGGTGGCAGTTAATCCACACCTCCGGCATCCGATAATTCTGGGAACGAATTGGCCAGCATTTAACAAATTATTGGGATGTTTATGCTTGGATGCCTCTTGGGGGAAAAAGATGCGGGATAAGCAAGCGCGAGTGCAGGTGGGAGAGACTGATCAGGGACCAGTGAGTTCAGCTTCAGGACGAAACGCTTAAACATGCGTTTGAAAAGGTCAGTACCATCGATGGTCAGCCTCTCCAGCCTTGGCGTCCGCTTTCTTATCCCTATTTTGCGATTATTTTAAAGATAGGTTGTATTCGAGTGACCCAAGACACTCAGACAAAGGAGGATACAACCCAATTTTTTGTTCCAAAGAGCCGCAGGGAAATGCTTTTCCAAGCGGCTCATTCTAATCCAATGGCTGGGTATTTAGGACAAACGGCAACACTAAATCACCTCTTGACCCGATTCTTTTGGCCGGGCATTCACGAGAACGTGCGCAGGTGGTGCGCGTCTTGTCGTGAATGTCAGTTGGTAAATCTACCGGCATTGCTTTGCATTAGTCATTGTGGATTATGCAACGTGATATCCTGATGCAGTGGCTCTCAGCAACATTTCCGCTAAGAGTGTTGCGGACACACTGTTTAGTTTAATCTCCCGAGTGGGGATTCCGAAAGAAATCCTCACTGATCAAGGCACGGCGTTTATGTCACGCACGTTACGCGAACTTTATGAGTTGTTGGGCATTAAATTGGTTCGTACCAGCGTCTTTCACCCACAAACGGACGGGTTGGTAGAACGATTTAATCACACACTTAAATCCATGATTCGTAAATTCGTTCAAGAGGACGCCAAAAATTGGGATAAGTGGTTAGAACCCCTGTTGTTCGCAGTGCGAGAGGTCCCGCAAGCCTCCACGGGGTTTCTCTTTGAACGCCAGCCCTGCGGGGTACTGGATGTCCTGAGAGAGACTTGGGAGGACGGACCATCTCAGGCCAAAAACGAAATTCAGTATGTGCTGGACTTGAGAACAAAACTCTACATTTTGGGGCGGCTATCTATGGAGAATTTGTTGCAAGCCCAGCACAGACAGAGCCAGCTGTATGACAGGGAGACTAATTTACGCAAATTTGCACCGGGAGAGAAAGTGCTTGTATTGCTCCCTACTTCAAGTTCAAAATTACTTGCAAAGTGGCAAGGACCCTTTGAGGTTTCACGGCAAGTTGGCGAGCTCGATTATGAGGTGATACGTTCCGATAGAAGAGGGGCACGTCAAATTTACCACCTCAATCTCCACAAAAAAATGGAATGAGGCAGAATCAGTGATGTTGGCGACGGTGATTAGCGGAGAGGATGATCTCGGACCAGAGGCGAATGTAAATAGACAATCTCTCGCTCTGGCCCCCGGGGGAGATCACCTCTCGCCCTCCCAGCTCACTGATTTATCTAAATTACAAGCAGAGTTTGCTGACGTGTTCTCTCCCCTACCAGGGCGTACCGATCTCATTCAGCACCACATCGAGACGGAGCCAGGCGTGGTTATTCGCAGCCGGCCGTATAGATTACCTGAACACAAGAAAAAGGTAGTTCAGGCAGAATTAGGAGCAATGCTTGAAATGGGAGTAATAGAGGAATCCAGCAGTAACTGGGCGAGCCCAATAGTTTTGGTTCCCAAAACGGACGGCTCAGTGCAGTTCAGTGTGGATTATTGCAAGGTGAACGCAGTGTCGAAGTTCGACGCGTATCCAATGCCGCGGGTGGACGAATTGCTTGACCGGCTCAGTACAGCTCGATTTTATTCGACACTGGACTTAAAAGGAAAATTGGCAGATCCCCTTGTCGCCATTATCTAAGGAAAAGACAGGTTTCACGACGCCGTTCGGATTACACCAATTCGTTACGCTTCCGTTCGGGCTGTTCGGGGCACCGGCTACCTTTCAGCGACTCATGGATAAAATTTTGCGGCCCCATGGTGCATATGCTGCTGTCTATCTGGATGACATTATTATCTTCAGTTATGACTGGCAGCGGCATATGCAGCATTTGAGGGCCGTCCTGAGATCGCTGAGAGGGGCCGGGCTCACGGCCAACCCGAAGAAGTGTGCAATTGGGCGCGTGGAGGTAAGGTATCTGGGCTTCCACTTGGGCCATGGACAGGTGTGTCCCCAAATTGATAAGACAGCAGCGATTGCGACCTGTCCGCGCCCCAAGACCAAAAAGGAGGTTAGACAGTTCCTCGGGCTGGCGGGATATTATAGAAGGTTTGTACCCAATTATTCAGACCTCACCAGCTCATTGACTGATCTAACTAAAAAGGACGCGCCAGATACGGTCCAGTGGACGGAGCTGTGCCAGCAGGCCTTTACCCAGGTGAAGGCTGCTCTATGTGGTGGGCCATTGCTTCACTCTCCTGATTTTTCTCTCCCTTTTGTGTTGCAGACTGATGCGTCGGACAGGGGGCTGGGTGCAGTCCTGTCCCAGGAGATAGAGGGGGAGGAACGGCCGGTGCTGTACATTAGCCGCAAGCTCTCTAAGAGAGAAGCTAAGTAGAGCACCATGGAGAAAGAATGTCTTGCCATCAGGTGAGCCGTCCTCACCCTCCGCTATTATCTCCTGGGACGGGAATTCACCCTCTGTTCAGACCACGCTCCCCTGCAGTGGCTCCACCGCATGAAGGATACCAATGTGCGGATCACTCGTTGGTATCTGGCTTTACAGCCTTTTAAGTTCAAGGTGGTCCACAGGAGTCGGGCGGTGGGGGTATGTGGCGAGGGGAGCGTGGTTTAGCGAGGTCTGCAATGGGAGAGGCGCATGGTGAGTGAGTGGGTTAAATGTAAATCACGAACACCTGTTTCTCATTCCAGTGATTGGCACGGAAAAAAGGATAAAACGCCGTGAGAAGCAGGAGTGTGTGAGAGAGAGGGGAACTGCTGACTGAGACACGACAACAGTACTGGAGTGAAGCCCTTTGTGGATTGTGTGTACAAAACATGGAGTGAAGCCCATTGTGGATTATTTATTTTGTTGTTGTGCGTTGCACAGTCTTTCTGTTGGACATTTTCATTGACTAAATAAAGCTCAGTCAGCAGTTATTCGTCATCCCTGTCCTCTTCCTTCCCTAAACGAACTTAATCTTACTACACATTATATTTACGGAACAGAGACACTCAATTTTGGACTCATTTTATCCCATTTCCTTGAATGACATTATTAGTTTAGTGATGAAGCCTTCCCAGAGTCCTGTGGATATTTTACCTACATCTCTGTTAATGAAATCCATAACATCTATTGGCCCATGTTTGGTTTCAATTATAAACTTATCTCTTAGACTAGGCCAGGTTTCTAGTTGTTTAAAACATGCTGTTGTTCAGCCTCTCTTGAAAAAGAGCAATCTTGACGCTACATCATTTAACAATTATAGTCCTATTTTGAAACTTCCTTTTATCTCTAAAATCTTAGAAAAAGTTGTGGCAATGCAGTTAAATAATGTTCTGGAGGCCCATAATATCTGTGATAAATTTCAGTCTGGCTTCCGTAAAAACCATTCAACGGGAACGGAAATTTTCGCATGCGTTTTTTCGTATTCGTAATCCTAAAAAAATCGTCACGCACAGAGACCTTGCACACGGAGTCCGAGGCGTAAAAATTAATGCGTTGCAAAGAAAAATCACAAAACAAAACAAAGTCTTCAAGCAGTGAGCACAATTTAGTTGTCTCCTCTCTTCTTAAAAAGAGAAAAAGAAAGGAAATATTGGGTCCATTCAATTCTGAGATTGCATAGAGAGAAAGGAGAGTTCACTTCATCAAGGAGCTGCGGGATTACCCAGAGCGTTTCAGAGTTTACTTCAGGATGTCAGTGGCTCAGGTTGATGCTTTACTACTAGCACAATCTGTCTTTATATTCTGTATCTTTGGATTCCGCACGTTGTTTGTCATTAAATGCTGCTGTTTTGTGCTATAGAAGACGTGGATCAACTTGTCAGATGGCATTCTGGATTTTTGCGTACAGTGGCTCTGAATTGTCAAAACGTCTCTCAAAATGCATGCCACGGATGCGAAAAACGCAGAAAATCGAACCTGATCCGAATATTTTTGACGGACGAAAGTTTCGAAGGCAGTGTGCAAAAGTGATTGAGATATCTTGAGGTCGAATTTATTTTTTAACGTGCGAAAGTTTCGCATGAGAATTTCGGACTCAGTGTGCAAAGGCCTTTAGGGTTTCAAATGACATTTTGATGTCTGCTGATTCTGGTGAATGTTCTGTGCTGGTCTTGCTAGATCTTAGCACAGCGTTTGACACTGTTGACCACTGCACTCTGATTGGTAGACTGAACTCTCTGGTGGGCATCTCTGGACTGGTTTTCTTCTTATCTTTCTGACAGGAGTTTTTCTATAACCATAGGTTCTTTCATGTCAAAATCAGTTTCTTTATCCTGTGGTGTGCCACAAGGTTCTGTGCTCGGACCCATGCTTTTTAACCTTTATATGCTTCTTCTTGTCAAGATAATTCGCAGTTTCAAAATAATATCTTATTTTTATGCTGATGACATTAAATTATATGTGTCTTTTAGTCCTGATAGACTAGACAAACTGTCTCTTTTGCAGAATTGTTTAGTCTCCATTAACAATTGGATGGCAGACAATTTTCTGCAACTTAATACAGATAAAACTGAGGTGTTGATTATTGCCCCAGACAACATTACCCCTAAGATTAGGCAGGTTATTTTAACTATCCCCAGAACATGTCTTAAGACAAGAGGTGCTCCAAGACTCTGGAACTCTCTTCCTTTCAAGTTGAACTATTGGTTCGGTGGAGTCTTTTAAAAAACATCTAAAGACGCATCTTTTTGGACAAGCTTTTAATTAACTACTCAATTTGACTGTTAGTACTGATGATACTGTAGAGTATATTTATTTTTGTTTATCTTGTTATTTTTATTGTAAAGCATTTTGTGACCCTCCTCGTCTGTGATAAGTGCTATATAAATAAACTTTACTTA
>RJVU01060758.1:73521-97869 GCA_003731715.1 Anabarilius grahami
TTTCATCAAATCTAATTTAATGCTTTTTAATGCCAATATATATATATATATATATATATTACAAATATATGTCACTAAATGTTGATAGATGACGACTTACAGCAATTAGAAAATTCATCATGTCGTTGTATTAGCAATCTGCCAAGTGTCAGCCCTTTATATTTGTTTGCTTCTATGTTTGCTCACATAATATATTTTAATACAGCCAATTACCCAATAAAATTGTTCATCTATATATTTTTTTTGTTTTTGTTGTCAGACAATATGAAATGGTGACTGAAACGCAGCCCATTAAGACTACACGCAGGGCTCGACATTAAGCCTTGTCATGTAAACACACGTACATAGGTAATTTGTATTTTATAGTATTTTTTTGGTGGAAATATAAATGTGTTCTGAAGTAATATCCTTTCAGAATATTGTAGCTTTGATGTATTTAAATATGCATATTTTTGATTGATTATAACTGTATTAATGTTATAGGACTGTTTTAAATATTTTGTGAAAATACAAATATGAAATGTTTGGGGGAAAATTATACTTTTAAAAATGAAACTAAACCACCAGTAGGTGGCGGCAAGTAACCGTCTTAATGAGTGGGTCATTTATTCATTCATTCAAACAATTCATTCAAATGGCTTATGTTATAACGTTACTCTGTGTGTTCACTTGGTTCACTAAAAGTTCATAAATGCAATCAATTGTTCTATCATTTGAGACCCTGGACCACAAGACCAGTCATAAGGGTCACTTTTTTGAAATTGAGATTTATACATCATCTTAAAGTTGAATAAATAAGCTTTCTAGTGATGTATGGTTTGTTAGGATATGATACAATCATTTGAAAAACCTGAAATCTGAGTGTGCAAATAAATCTAAATATATACCTGAAGGCATTTTTAGAGTTGTTTTTTTCTGAGTGACAAACACAAAAGTAAAGACTCAAACTATAGCAAGGAGAGTCAAAGGTAGGTATCGTTTGATAGAACACTTTTTACTTATTAAAAATATATATATAAATTACATTACAATGGGATATTCTCACGCTGAGAAACTCCTGATAAAATTCAAATCAAATATATTTCTTATAATTTTACATATCCTTTTTTATTTGACATGCAATAATTAATGAAAGAAATAAGAAAGGAGGAAAAGTATTTGGATCTGGATAAAATTTTGTGGTGATAGCATGAACTAAGCAAAAGTTACAGCATTTGGAAGCAAGTGAGCCTGTTTGTTTAGCACCTACAGTTAGCATCTGTGTGCGCTGTTTTTGTTGTAAACTCAATTTGTGCAGAGGGTGAAAATAACAACAGGAGCACATTGGAGGCTTGATCTGAGCGTGTGAAGTCTCTGATTTTGTATGCAAAAATAATTATTGTGTTATCTACTTGGTTTCAGTTACTATTGGCTTTTAAAGAGAGACACGCAAACAGAAGTCCTTAACATATATTTCTTACAAAAATACATTTATATATTTATGGTATAAAATGTACAAAATATCTTCAGGAAATATGATCTTTACTTAATATCCTAATGCTTTTTGGCATAAAATAACAATTTATCATTTTGACCCATACAGTGTATTGTTGGCTATTGCTACAAATATACCCGTGTGACTTACGACTGGTTTTGAGGTCCAGGATCACATTTAATGGAAACACTGAATTTTAAAGTGATGTAGTTACACATTACTACATGTACTCACTAGAGTAATGAGTTAATAATGCTTACTCTAGCTCTATAGTAAGTCCACTTGAAGGAGTGAATGAACCGACTGAGTGAATTCGGACACTTCTCTGTAAGATTATACTTCTGCACATTTTAAAAATGATCAAATTTGATAATAAAACCAACCTGTTTGTTCCTCAGTATCTTCATGTTTCACACTGAATGTTTCTTCAATCTTCATGTCTTCAGTCTCATCTTTAATAAACTTAATCTTTATGTCTTCACTCTCCTCTTTAATAATTATCTTCATATCTTCAGTTTCCTCTTTAATAAACGCCATCTTTGAGAATAATTAACAAGAGTTAATGGCCTTAAATGACCTTGTTAGACAAAAACACAAAAAACTAACGCTGCAATTAATAAACTTCATATTTAGGCATTTATGACTGATGAAAACACGATCAGTTAGTTTTTTAGTGTTTGTTGTTCTCGTTCATGTTCACTGTTTGATAGGGATGGGTAGATCGATATGAAGTATCGATATATATCGATACTGATGTTGAGTATCGAAAGAATCGATACTCAAATAAAAATATCGATACTAAGGTGTGTTTTTTTTTTACCAGTGATTTTGTTTAATTAACAATACATTTTATGCATACAATATGCATTGAATTGGACAAATAATCTATAGCGAATAATTGTGTAGTAGAACTATTTTCCTGCTCATCTGAACACGCAAATGCTGCAGGTCAGAACCAATCTATCACAGAAAGCGTTCGCTCACTGCCGACACTACATTCAAACGGCTGCATGCATTTAACATTGTAAGAAACCATTGACGCTTTTGGGAAACGCAGCCCTGAACACTGCTTAACAGCAGACAGAACAACATAATATGTTTGAGTTATTTCACAACAAACAAAATGAAATAGTAGCCTACATAGTTTTTGCAATTACATTTATTTAAATTGAACATTAAAAGTTCGTATTGATGTTCTGTTCTGTAACTACACTGTCAAAATACAAAGTTTGCATTTTATGGGTGCAACAGCCTGTCACGGGCAGTCCCTTATGAAACTGAACCATTACAGTGACCATAGTTCAGCTAAGCCTATAGTATTTGTAGATTTTCATGGTTACCACTACAAATAAACATTTTAACCATGTGTAAACAAAAATATAATCTAATAAATTGCAATTAAGGCGTATTGAATGTTAAAATACCTTTCAAATATAATGTTAAGTGGGTACCATTACCCATTTTACTCATAGTAATTCCAATTACCCATTTTACTGGTATTTTTTAGTAAATTAAGGATTTAAATTATTAATAATTCTCATCAGTGGATGAGCTTTACTCACACAAATATCCTTCATTACAGTTAGATAAAGAATCACAATGTTACATTAAATAGTAAATAAACTCATTTCACATCGCTTTTTAAAATACTGAAACAACTATAAATCATTGAACTGTTCCTATCGATTAAAACAGCTTAAATTCTTAAAACAAACCTTTCTTCAGCAGAATCACAGCAGATGCAGGAGCGCGGCGCAGTCTTGTGACGTCATGTCGTCACTCCAAAATAAAAGTCCTGTTCAGACGCTGCATTGTGTACAATCACAGAAGTGCATAGAAATCTAACTGTTTTACCAGATAATCTTTGCATCAAAATTAAAACAGTGACAAATATGATACAAACAAACATGTTAAAAAGGTTGTATGAGTTCATTCATGGGTCAATATCACAATAAAGTGCCTTTGAGACTGCACAATTTCCAAAATAAAAATCAAGAGATTCTCCATTTAACTTCATATGTTTTGTATTAAGGAGACATTATGCTGTTAGAAATGCATATCGGTCAAGCTCCAGCACTTTTTATAAATTAACCACAAGCAGGCAATACACGAGCAAACCACAAAATACAAATTCAAGTTTAAATACATTTTCATTGCATAGTGATTATGTAATGTAGATTTGCAGAAAGATAATGTGTCCCTTTCTCAACAAAACATTTTAGTTAATGGTAAAATGTCTTTTGATGATCACGAAATTACTGCTAAAATATTTATTCCCCAATAAAATATGCAATTTGCACATTCTTTTCTAAATAAAAAATATTTAGTCAAACTTTAAAACAATACTAACTGGCCCTCGTTTGTTTATTAATAAATCACACACAATGTTTAATTAACTTGTTGATATAATTTGTTTATTTTAAGAAAAGTTGAAGTGGACAAATGCTTTAATGGGTGAACTAGAATAGAACAAGAACATCCGAGAAACAACAGGAAAAACAAGAAACCCTTAAGCAATATGAAGATGTCACACTCGTGTTCAGGCAGGAAGACTAGACAGACGTATCCAGTTCAAAACAATCCATGATTAATTATTATAATAATCCAAGCAGGCTGACAGGCAATGTACACGCAATAGTGAACGGACAGGGAATGAATGTAAGGGACCAACTTTTAAGGCACAAATGAGAATAATGACTGGAACACAGCTGATACATGTAAACTAATAATGATGGTAACAAAGGAGACAGAAGAGTGGAAAACAGAACAAAGGGACTTGAAAGTCCATAAAACTGAACGTCCACTGAAAGTCCATGGAACTGAACTAAAGAGAACTGATCGTGACAAGAGAATGATTTCAGGAATTCATTTTCTGATTACTGTAACTGATCTTCCACATACTTCCAAACAGACGGATCCATTTGAAGAGATCCTGTTCAGATATTGTGGTTCTGGCATTAGGCAAAGTATCTTCCAGTTCATGATACCAGCTGACGTCCTCCCGGGGACCTGGCCAAAAGTACATGTTTATGCCATTACGGTGCAAACGCTTGATTTTCACACTGTGGGCTTCCACATCCATAATGACACCTGGGTAGCCTTCGTTGTCATAATTTACAATGCACCACTCTCCGATGTGCTTTGACTCAATCATTTCTGGTCTCCTTTGGATATTTTGTACCTTTCCACATGCTTTGACCTCATCAGATGAAAGTGGAACATCAGTGAGAGTGATTCCTGAGGATTAAAGCAGGTGAAGTCCAAAACACCCTCCTCCCTTTTACAAAGACATGAAATGTCTCTGTACTTCATCTGTCCAGGAGTCAAACTGATTGCTTGATGGATACGCATGGTTCCTTTTACAGTAGCTACTGCAGGTACCTACAGTGAGAATAAAAATAAATAATTAATTAAAATTACTTTAAAAAAACCATCAGATCAGGGACTTGATTAGCTTTTGCAAAGTATAAATAGTTCCTAGAACTATAGGTGGAACTAGGAACGATTTTAGTTAGGACCTCCTTTTGGGGGAAATAAATTAGCTTCTACTTCAGAGTAGGGTCCAAGCCAGCAATATAGGCCGCTTCAGAGTTCCTACTTCCGGTGTGTCACGGAGTCAGTTCCCACCACCTTCACACAAAGACCATCGTCACCGGATCTCCACGCTCCACCCACTCGCTCCCAATCACCCAAATTCTAATCAACGACACCTGCACCTCATCACACCAGCACTATAAAGACTCTCACTTCCCTCACCTCAGTATCTGGTCTAGTTTACACTTACCTGGACTCCTTACCCCTCTGATGTCTCCGTGTTTCCACTCCATCGTCCCGTCTTGTCTTCAGTCAATGTGTTACCTGTTAAACCAATGCAGTCTGAGCCGCAAAGAGAATTGATTAGTTCATTTCATGAGTCTTTCGGGTTTTTGAGTCGTTCCTTAAACACGTGACAGATCCATACGCTAAACCAATGCAGTCTGAGCCATAGACTGTAAAAAAATAGGTCTGAGCCGGAAAGAGAATTGATTAATTCATTTCATGAGTCTTTCGGGTTTTTGAGTCGTTAACCCATACGCTATTTCTGACATTTCTGTCACTATATGTTTTTGTTACTGTTTCTTGAGGATCTGTTATTAATTTATAAATAAAGCCCTGTTATAATTAAAATATTGATTAATTTATCTTTTTGACTGTCTATCTGTAAATAAACACTAGGCTATATATTAATATAATAATCCAAGCCTACAATACAAAATATTTATAGCCTAGTTTGTTCATTTTTACTCCAATTTTGAGTTTGCTGGTATAATAATTGCTTTTCCTAGGCAGACTTGACATATTGGTCTAATATATGTATAAGAAGATTGCTCAAAAAGGACATAATGACAAATTAAAAGCAAATAACATTTTGAATTTTAATTATTAATGTTAGTTTAAAACATTAAGGTTATGATAACTTCAGCTTTAACAGTTGTAACCCAAACTGAAATAAAACTGAAGAGTTAAAGTTAATTACTTAGAAATATAATGTGCTTGGGTCACACAGCCTGACTGTATGGACTGCATTGGTTTAGCGTATGGGTCTGTCACGTGATTAAGGAACGACTCAAAACCCCGAAAGACTCATGAAAAGAACTAATCAATTCTCTTTCCGGCTCAGATTGCATTGACTGAAACAGGTGAACTACTACTAGCAGTACAGAACCTATAGAATATTGCGCATGCGCGACTGAACGAATCACCCCCCGAGACGACTCGTTCTTCCCGAGTCACATTAAAGATTTGTTCAAAATGAATGAATCGTTCAAGAATGACACATCACTAGAAATGGCATGCTTTACATGTAATTCACCACCAGAAACACATTTCAATATGCCACGAAGTATCAAACATGCGAGACTTAAGACCAATTAAAAGAAAGGATTTTTAGAAATCTTGGCCAACTGAAAAGTATGAGCATGTACAGCACTCAATATTTAGTTGGGGCTCCTTTTGCCTGAATTACTGCAGCAATGCGGCGTGGCATGGAGTCGATCAGTCTGTGGCACTGCTCAGGTGTTATGAGAGCCCAGGTTAGTCTTATAGTGGCCTTCAGCTCTTCTGCATTGTTGGGTCTGGCATATTGCATCTTCCTCTTCACAATACCCCATAGATTTTCTATGGGGTTAAGGTCAGGCGAGTTTGCTGCCCAATTAAGAACAGGGATACCATGGTCCTTAAACCAGGTACTGGTCGCTTTGGCACTGTGTGCAGGTGCCAAGTCCTGTTGGAAAATGAAATCTGCATCTCCATAAAGTTGGTCAGCAGCAGGAAGCATGAAGTGCTCTAAAACATCCTGGTATACGGCTGCACTGACCTTGGACCTCAGAAAACACAGTGGACCAACACCAGCAGATGACATGGCACCCCAAACCATCACTGACTGTGGAAACTTTACACTGGACCTCAAGCAACGTGGATTGTGTGCCTCTCCTCTCTTCCTCCAGACTCTGGGACCCTGATTTCCAAAGGAAATGCAAAATTTACTTTCATCAGAGAACATAACTTTGGACCACTCAGCAGCAGTCCAGTCCTTTTTGTCTTTAGCCCAGGCGAGACGCTTCTGACGCTGTCTGTTGTTCAAGAGTGGCTTGACACAAGGAATGCGACAGCTGAAACCCATGTCTTGCATACGTCTGTGCGTAGTGGTTCTTGAAGCACTGACTCCAGCTGCAGTCCACTCTTTGTGAATCTCCCCCACATTTTTGAATGGGTTTTGTTTCACAATCCTCTCCAGGGTGCGGTTATCCCTATTGCTTGTACACTTTTTTCTACCACATCTTTTCCTTCCCTTCGCCTCTCTATTAATGTGCTTGGACACAGAGCTCTGTGAACAGCCAGCCTCTTTTGCAATGACCTTTTGTGTCTTGCCCTCCTTGTGCAAGGTGTCAATGGTCGTCTTTTGGACAACTGTCAAGTCAGCAGTCTTCCCCATGATTGTGTAGCCTACAGAACTAGACTGAGAGACCATTTAAAGGCCTCTGCAGGTGTTTTGAGTTAATTAGCTGATTTGAGTGTGGCACCAGGTGTCTTTAATAATGAACCTTTTCACAATATTCTAATTTTCTGAGATACTGAATTTGGGATTTTCCTTAGTTGTCAGTTATAATCATCAAAATTAAAAGAAATAAACATTTGAAATGTATCAGTCTGTGTGTAATGAATGAATATAATATACAAGTTTCACTTTTTGAATGGAATTAGTGAAATCAACTTTTTGATGATATTCTAATTATATGACCAGCACCTGTACTTGCTTATATGCATGTCGCCCACTATTCACTCTTTTCCTAAGGCCAACGGGTGGCAGTTAGCCCGGGTGCGAGGGCCCTTTCAGCGCTGCTTGCAGCTTTAATTAACATTACATTTGCGAGTATGACTCTCACTCAGCTTATGAATGAGTATAACTTGCACACAGCCACTTAAAAACTGTTCACAAGCTTCTATGGGTTTGATTTTGGTTGTGATTTGTTGAAGTAAATTAAAAAAAAAAAATACAGAGTGTTGGTGTCTGTCTGCTGAATGCCCATCCGATTCTCCTCCATGACCATATGGGAAAGTGAATATTTACAGTTACATTTACACCCTACCAACAAAGAAATGGATTGACTTCTGTCAGCTTGTTGAACACATTTATTTATTTTGACATTTTCTACCATATGATGGCTGAAGTAGCAGCGCGTGACACTGTTCTCATGGTAACCAGATCAATATTGTAAACGGAATTCTACAAAACTGAAGTGAAAACACCAAATTATCATTCAATGGGATAAAATATCTTCTCTTTCCTGCAAACAATACCATGAAGAATGTTAATATTTAACCAAATCAAAAACAAATAAAGTAAGCTGGTTCCATATTCATTTCAGTATCAGCAGACGCAAAATGCTATAAAAAGGTGACAACTTTTAAAGTAAAAAAAAAAACGATACAAGTTATGTAAATGATAAAAGCTCATTGTGGTTTCTTGGTTTGATAGAAGTGAGCAACCGTAAATGATGCAAAAAATAGGAATTTGGAGTTTTTAATAGGATTCCTATATAGTAAATTACTCCTTGCTCTCCTGCCGCATTTCGCGTGCAGCACTGACGTCATGTGCAAACAACCTATAGAGAAGGCATAGGACGTAGCGTAAGCTTTGTGAACTGCAAGAGTTTTACACTTTTAACATTTAAGAGGCTGTTGTGTCGACCTTGATTTATTGTAATATTGAGCTGTTCAATTTGGATTTTAGAAAATAATGAATCAAACAAATACATTTCTTATTTTCACTGGCATTTCTGAACTAGTGCATCTTCCAAGCCTAAATTCAGCATGAGTAAAAATCTTAAGTACTGTTAAAGTCTCAGATACTCCAAGACTTTTACTCAAGTTGTATTAGAATTGGTGACTTGTAACTTGTAATGGAGTCATTTTTGATGTAAGGTATCTGTACTTTTACTCAAGTTTTGTTTTCAGGTACTCTTTACACCTCTGCTCTTTCCTCAGTGATGACTTCTAAAAGAGTTCTCTTTCGAGTGAATTTTCATGTGGCCCTTAATGTTATCTTTAAATCTGAAACTGATCACACTGATCACATGTGTATGGCTTCTCTCCAGTATGAATTTTCATGTGGTGATAAAGCGTCAATTTTTTTGTGTGAAACTCTTTCTACACTGATAACATGTAAAAGACTTTTCTCCAGCATGAATATTCATGTCCCCCCTAAGGCTTTTTTCGTGTTTTTAATGGCCAAATGAATATATTTGATATATTTTTATTTTATATATTTGATTGTGTTTATTGATATGCCATACTTTATTTTGCTCTAGCCTACAGACAAAGTTAATACACTAAAAAAGTCCAGTTATGGATGACAAGAACAAACAAATGTCAAGTTTTTCAACTTCGAATCTTCAGTTTCTGGCCTCCTAGTGATGTGAAATAAGAGCGGGAGTTACCTCAGGGTGATTATTTTGTATTTGATCTGCGCATTTTGGACGTGGCGTCCGTCAAAAATAGTCAGGGATGCTTCTGAAACCCACCGCGGCTCAACTGGTGTAAACACGAGCATTGACCAGAGTGGCCGCGTATCAGCTTCAGTAGCCGCATCGCAGCCGTAACGCGCCACACAAGCGTGCAGCGTAAACAAGGCTTAAGGCTTTTCTCCAGTGTGAGTTCTGATGTGGGCTGTTTCCACACTGTTGGCAGGTGTAAGGCCTTTCTCCAGTGTGAATTCTCATGTGGACTTTAAGGTGTAATGTTCTCCTGAAACTCTTTCCACACTGTTGGCAGGTGTAAGCCTTCTCTCCTGTGTGAACTCTAATGTGGACTGTAAGGCTTCCTTTTTGACTGAAACTCTTTCCACACTGTTGGCAGGTGTAAGCCTTCTCTCCATTGTGAATTCTCATGTGGCCTTTAAGGTTTCCTTTTTGAGTGAAACTCTTTCCACACTGTTGGCAGGTGTAAGCCTTTTCTCCAGTGTGAACTCTAATGTGGACTGTAAGGCTTCCTTTTTGACTGAAACTCTTTCCACACTGTTGGCAGGTGTAAGGCTTCTCTCTAGTGTGAACTCTCAAGTGGACTTGAAGGTTGCTATGTTGATTAAAAGTCTTTCCACACTGTTGGCAGGAGAAATAACTTTTAGTTCCTGTCTTTTGAGCTCCTTTTTGTGAAGAAACCTGTTTTGATCTTTCTTCAGTCATGAAATTATAATGTTTTTTCTCTTCTTTTTCAGTAAGTTCATGACTCGCCTCTCTCAGTGCCATTAGGTCTAGGGCAAAAATAGACATAAAACAATTTAGACATTTAAAGCATCAAAACCAACAACATGTATAAATTCAATTTTCTAGGTCACCTTTAATAGTGATGGTAGCCTGTTAAGGAAAACAGCATTCTTGGTCATGTGATATTGCTTAACTGTTTCAAGTTATAAAAACTCCACATTTTGAATTATTACCGCAGTATGTTTAACTGAGTTTCTTTTTGTGTGTGCTTCACTCATGTTTCCCTTTTTCCTCAAGATGGTGCACAAGCCTCAACAGCGCAACCTTGTTATACAGCCTATTATTATCCACTATCGATCGCCACTAACAATAAATGTAATAAAATCATACTCAATTTTTTTTTTTTTTGTATTGACGTTTTAATCAGGTCCTTGTCTGGTCGTGAAAGTAAAGATGAAAAGCATGAAACGGCTGAAATGCATCTTTACGCACAACTGCCAGCCTGCATGGAGAGCTGTGCTCTAAATCACTCACAAATCTTATGATAATTTGATAATCTCCATTCAGTTTTCACACAATATTAGTTGTTTTCATGCCTTATGCACAACATTGCACCATTTCATGCTTTTTATCTCCAGAAAGATCTTTCTTCCTCCCCATATTGCATGAGAACTGTGACTTGCTTAATAATGTGGAACAACCTCTAAGTAGGGTTTCTATAGACCTGGCAAATTATTCTGTCTGAGATTGATACCAGTTATCTAAAAAAAATATGGATACATAAACATTTTCTTAGAAAAACTAAAATCTGAATGTTTATTGTGCTGAAATCTTACTGATATGTCACTTGCATAATAATTTGGAACGCGGTGTACATCGATATAGTATGAGTTCACGGCTGGGAAGTCAAGGGCTTGACTGCTGTTCCAGTTTCACGGGTAGAAGGTTGGAAAAACACGAGTTACAGGTCGCCTGGAATGCGGCATTCAGCTCCAACCCTGATCAGACACACCTGAAGCAGTGAATTAAGATCTTCAGGGGCACTTGATAATTACAGGCAGGTTTGTTCGATCAGGGTTGGATCTGAACCAAAGAGTATAGAACCCAGGAGGCGACACTTTGATACTTTTTGGGTAACAGCCACTAGTGGGCACTCCGGTAGCGCGGCCGCCATTATGGGCTGAATATATATATATATATGGGCTGATAACACTATTAAACCTTAATTTATTTCTTAATATTTCTCTTGTGGCCCATACGTATTGAAAAAAAATGAGAAGAGATATATGTTACTTTTTTTTTTAAGTAACCCCTATATCTCTTCTCGTTTTTTTTCAATACGTATGGGCCACAAGAGAAATATTAAGAAATAAATTAAGGTTAAATAGTGTTATCAGAACATGTTGAAGTAGAGCTCTCATCGCTGAGTTTTTACTTTCACTTTAGCTGAGTTTTTCTAATTAGCTTATCTCATCGCGTCGGTTATGCATGATGCACTATAAATTATTGCAGGGCAAATTAAATTATTAATTTAATTCTAAAAGTAGCCTAATCATTATCGTCACCGTCATCATTCAGATCATCGCAGAAGGACTTGAGATCGCTGAGCCTGGTATGTGCAATTTGCAGCGCGTTTGTCTATTTGTAAGTGTTGTGGAATTTGCAGCACGTTTGTCTATTTGTAAGTGTTGTGGAATTTGCAGCGCGTTTGTCTATTTGTAAGTGTTGTGGAATTTGCAGCGCGTTTCACTATTTGTAAGTGTTGTGGAATTTGCAGCGCATGTGTTGTCAAACTGATGATGTTTTCTTTATTTGCAGCGCGTTGAGATCTCTCGGCCACCGTACCATAACCTTATTGTGTCTGTATTTGTAATTGACGAGACATGCGCAAACACTATATGAATGCAGCCATCATTCCTGCTGTTAAATGATATACTCTCTGGATGTTGTTGTCTAGTAGGCTGTGTCGAGACCATATATGAATGTTATAATGAAGCAAAGCGAGAAAAAGGCTTCGTCAGGATTCTCGCACGGAGAAGTGCGATTACACAACATTTAAGATGAAGAGGCGCTTGTTGGTTTTCAACTATGGTAAATAATGCACTCACTCACTCACAGAATCAGACACTACCGCTTTTAATATCACATTTCCTGTAATGAAGTATGATATCATTTGGTTCGTTGGACCGTTAATTGGGTTGGACTGCTTTCACATCTCAAATGAACCGCTCCAGAGTTTGTTTGAAAGTGTACCAAGACCACCTCTTCAAGCAGGTCTCGGTACGCTTGTTTGGTCCGCTTTTGGTGCGCACTTGAGTGCGATTGCTGCTTTCACACCTGCCCAAACAAACTGCACCAAAGGGGAAAACGAACTCTAGTACGATTCAACCGAACTAAATGAGGCAGGTGTGAAAGCATCCTAAGACTCTCGCTCTCTTAATCTCTTTGCCTGTGTGTGAGAAACACAGCACTCTTAGCAAAACTCTGGTGAGTCGTGCGTCTCACTAGTGTTTGCGGTACTTTAAATACAAGAACGCAATGATTGAGCTAAATTGAAATAGTACAGAATGAAATCCTGTCCAGCACGATGCTGGAGGGCTCGCGCTCTTCAGATACAATGACAGACTTCGTGTTTTAAAGCGAAGCAGACACTGGAATGAATAATTCTCTCTGCCATCTCTGATATAATCAGCATGGACTTTAAGATCATCTAACTGCATGACGTAAAATTGCGATAACGACGCAATTTCACATGCTTCAGTAATTTATTTGCGTTAAATGCATTATTTTAATGCATTAAAAATTTTGAATTAATAACGTTGACAGCCCTAATCAAAATGTAAAGTCTAATGTTAAAATGCATGTTTTTATGTGTCCTTTTCACTTTAAATGATTAATTATTAAACCTAATAATCCCCATCCATTGAATTGGCTCCTTCACTCTCTCTCCTCTCCACCTACAGCTGTTGTGTGGTGAGCGCACTGGCGCAGTTGTACTGTGGCTGCCGTTGCATCATCCAAGTGGATGCTGCACACTGGTGGTGGTTGAGGAGAGACCCCTGATATGATTGTAAAGCGCTTTGGGTGTACAGTAGTACATATGAAAGCGCTATATAAATGCCTCATTCATTCATTCATTCATTCATAAATACTTTGGCGAGTTAATAAGAATAATAGTTGTTATTAGCATGAACATTACTAGTATATTGGTGTATATTTACTAATACTTAACAAGCTCATATTAATGCCTTATTCTGCAAAACCTTATTCTACATCTTTAATATTACCCAATACTTAAACTTAAAAACTACTTTAAATATTAATAAGCAGTAATCAGGAGTTTGAGGCAAAAGTCCTCATTAATAGTGAAAATTGGACCCTAAACTTAAGTCTGCCAGAATAATTTAAGTATTTTTATATTATTTATTTGAAAGAATTAAAAGAGGTGTTGCATGTTTATCCTTGTATCATTTATTAATGCATCCAGGTTGATATAAGACTTAGAAAGTAATAAGTAATTAAATACTTTTTGTAATAATCTGTACAGTAATCTAATTTCACTATTGAAGATGTAATTAGTAATTCATTACTTTTTTAGAGTAACTTACCCAACACTGTTAAAAGTTCATAAATGCAATCAATTGTTCTATGATTTGAGACCCTGGACCACAAGATCAGTCATAAGAGTCACTTTATTTAAAAAAAAATAAGATCTATACATCATCTGAAAGTTGAATAAATAAGCTTTCTAGTGATGTATGGTTTGTTAGGCATATTATACAATCATTTGAAAACCTGGAATCTGAGGGTGCAAATCTAAATATATACCTGAAGGCATTTCTAGAGTTGTTTTTTCTGAGTGACAAACAAAAAAGAGACCTACAGTTAGCGCCTGTGCGCCTTTTTGTTGTAAACTCAGTTTGTGCAGAGGGTGAAAATAACACAACAGGAGCACATCGGAGGCTTGATCTGAACGTGTAAAGTCTCTGAATTTGTATGCAAAAAGAATTATTGTGTTATCTACTTGGTTTCAGTTGGTTACTATTGGCTTTTAAAGAGACACACGCAACCAGAAGTCCTTAGCATACATTCCTGACAAAAATACATTTATATTTACGGTAGAAAATGTACAAAATATCTTCATGTAACATGACCTTTACTTAATATCCTAATGCTTTTTGGCATAAAAGAACAATTTATAATCTGGACTCATACAGTGTATTGTTGGCTATTGCTAAAAATATACCTGTGTGACTTATGACTGGTTTTGTGGTCCAAGATCACATTTAATGGAAACACTGAATTTTAAATTAATGTAGACACATTACTACATTTACTCACTATAGTAATGCTAATGCTTACTCTAGCTCTAAAGTAAGTCCACTTGAAGGAGTGAATGAACCGACTGAGTGAATTCGGACACTTCTCTGTAAGATTATACTTCTGTATATTCTCAATTTCTGTAGAGCTGGACATTTTAGTAATGATCAAATTCAGCTTTGAGAATAAAACCAACCTCTTTGTTCCTCAGTTTCTTCATGTTTCACACTGAATGTTTCTTCAATCTTTATTTCTTCAAACTCCTCTTTAATAATTATCTTCATGTCTTCAGTCTCCTCTTTAATGAACGGCATCTTTAAGAAGAGAATAATTAAACAGAGTTATTGGTCTAATGACCCGGTTAGACAAAAAACACAAAAAACTAACGCTGCAATTAATAAACTTCATATTTAGGCATTTATGACTGATGAAAACACGATCAGTTAGTTTGTTAGTGTTTGTTTTTCTCGTTCATGTTCACTGTTTGAGCAGCACGTGTCGTGATTCACTGAATCATTTCTCAAAGTGTTTGATTCAATTGACTCGGAGTTGAAAAGTTCAGTTTCTCCATCATTACTCTCCAGAGACTGAACTCGTGTTCATGATAAACTGATTTATGATATATAGAGAGAAATGAGACGCAGGTTTACTGTTTCTCATCAGTGGATGAGTTTTACTCACACAAATATCCTTCATTACAGTTAGATAAACAATCACAATGTTACATTAAATAGTAAATAAACTCATTTCACTTCACTTTAAAAAAAACTGTAACAACTATAAATCATTGAACTGTTCCTATCGATTAAAACAGCTTAAATTCTTAAAACAAACCTTTCTTCAGCAGAATCACAGCAGATGCAGGAGCGCAGCGCAGTCTTATGACGTCATGTCGCCACTCCAAAATAAAAGTCCTGTTCAGACGCTGCATTGTCTACAATCAGAATCAGAAAGAGCTTTATTGCCAGGTATGTTGTTTACACATACTAGGAATTTGTTTTAGTGACAGAAGCTCTACAGTGCAACAGAGTAACAGCGACAAGACACGACACATAATAAAAATAATAAAATAATAATATACAAATTTACAAGATAGACAAAGTGCAAAAAAAAAAAAAAAAAAGCAAAAAACAATATATAATATAGACAATTGTATGTACAGTTGTGTGCAAATTTGAAGTATAAGTAAGTGTTTTAAGTAAATGATGTGTAATAGTGTAATAGTGTTGTGTGTTCATGTTTGTCAAGTGTTCATGAGATGGATTGCCTGAGGGAAGAAACTGTTCCTGTGTCTGGTCGTTCTGGTGCTCAGGGCTCTGTAGCGTCGACCAGATGGCAACAGTTCAAAGAGGGAGTGTGCTGGATGTGAGGGGTCCAGAGTGATCTTCTTTGCCCTTTTTCTCACTCTGGATAAGTACAGTTCTTGGAGAGTGGGGAGGGTTGTGCCAATGATTCGCTCAGCAGTAAAACTGTAAAACACTGTAAAAAGTGAAACATTGGATTAACTTAATAAAATTAAAGTAACCATTCACAATAAAGATTTTACATTGACCTAATGTTCAGAAACCATTCAGTTCAAACTAATTTTCTGCATTTCATGCAAACTCTTTTCTGAATTTGGTGTAAATCAATATTTTAAATTGGCTTAAATAAAAAAAAAAGGTTTTTAAGAGACTTGATCTAAATTGAATTTTCTTCAATCTGAAATATGTATTCATTGTAAGTAATATAAAAGGCTTCACAATTGACAATCTAAAAAATGTAAATTCTTTATTTTCATACAAGATTTAATAAATCACTGTTTTTAAGATTAGACTTTTTTGGCAAAACAAACATTGTTTTACAAATACAAATGTAATTCTGAGAAAGAGCAAGTGATCAGTTCATTTCAAGTTGTATTCATAGCAGTATTAAAATGTGAATATATCATAAAAGAACAAATACCTAAAAACAATTGGTCTGCTTCTCTCAGTAATTAACATTTTTGGCAGAAGAAATAAATGTAAATCAAATACAAAACATAGATATTGCCACATCCAGTAAACAACAAACAACTACTGAACTACTAATACGATGTAGTGGAGACTGGGGTGAAAGAATTTCTGCCATCCTGTGTTCATCAAAGCACTGAAATGGAGGCTGTCAGAGTCAGTCATTGACTATGCAGCAGAGTGCAGAGGGGACATATTTTGGGGGTCATTTTTCTTGTGTCAAGTTCCATTCAAACTTTCTGAAAAACTCAAAAGTGAATTTCAGTTCTTTTGGATACTCGAGGTTTAGCACATATGTCAGTCCAAACAGCATTGCTACAGCAGCTGCGGTCGAGGGCACGTTACTGAGGACCTCTGTGGACTCAATGAGAACCCTGGTGTCTGTCTCACTGATTAAGACGGCCATTGTTTGCTCCAGTCCATCACCTGGCATATCCTGGCGAGACAATACATAGTAATGAATAAAGAGTGCTGACATTTCTCTCCGAAAAGGTAGGAAATTAAAATCGATTGAATGGAGGATTTTAACTGTGATAAGATGATTGACATGCCAGTTTACGATGACAGGATGCATTTGGAAATCCTAAAGGAAATTCTGATTAATTTACAGAGGTCACAACAACATTTTATTAAATGATCATCATTTTTCAGATTAGCCTCATTTAAACCGATTTCTACACCACTAACCTGCAATCCTGTGAAAGTCCTCTTTGATGGCTCTCAGGGGTTTGTGCCCAGGAAAAACCACCAAAATTCACAGAAAGCGCTTGAGAGTGAGGCACACTTTCCTGACTGTTCTGCACACAGTGGCCTTACTAATGTGCTCTGCATTCCCGATGTTATAAAGAAAACTGCCGTTTGCAAAGAAACGCAAAGCATCTGCTCGGACGTAAGAGCTCGGCCACGATGGCTGGTGTTTCTGATGTAAGGATGGATGAGATTATGAATATATCTAATTGACTGTAAAGAAAAACGGTATCGCTCAAATAAAAATGCATGGGGATATGACAAAAAATCCACTCGGGGTCTTAAAATCCTCTCCCGATGTAAATGCAACTCTCTGCGAATTAATGCAGCCTCCTCATCGACAGGATCCTCCATAAAAGGACATTCCATTTTCACTGTGTGCAGGTCTCTGTATGCGCAATAAATTAATGTATCGAAAGAATGAATGAGGTATTTAAATACCACTTCCACTTTAAAAAAGGGGAGGAGACCGAAAGAAACTCTGGGTTTACTGAAGAAAACCTGCTCCCGACCAGGTTAGGTTCACAGAGTAAGTTACCAGGGTAACTGACTCTGAGTATAAGTTACCTCTCTTTCAGAAACAGGCTTGACTTACCCTTCTTTCTCGGGTTTGACATACCTCCCATTCTGAAACAGAAAACCCAGAGTTTCCCTCATTTCAGGGTTAACATACTCAGAGTTTTCACTTAACCTACTTTCTGAAACAGGCCCCTGGTCTCATTCATACTCAACGAGATTTGGCTATTTAGCCCTCTTTAAGTAAGTACTTATTGAAATTAAGTACCTACTCATTGATTAGGCGGTTTTGGACGCAGCCAGTGTGTCAGACCAACCTGAGGATCCATTTATCCAGCTGTAATACCTCCAGATCTTCTTATACAAGTAGATCAAACCTCTGATTGGTTTATGAGGTACAGCTGATTCAATCACATTACAGCCTCGACTTATTTGGACACATTTCAAGGTAGGAAGGCAATAAGGCACTTCCGAATCCAATCTTAGCTTTACTTCCCGTCTCATGAGATACCTTCCTCAGATCGATTTTTGAAGGAAGCATAGATGTATCTTTAGCTGCCTTTAATATCCCACAATCCTGTGCTTTCCATTCTGTGACAGTTGAGCTAGAAAAATAAAGATGGCGTCCGAAAGTTGCGTTTGCTGCTCAGTTTGTGTATAAATATAGGATTTTGACCAACATATTTAAATTTTGATATCGAGAAATTACTACTGTAGCTATTAATTATGTGCGCTATTTTAATTGTGCTATTTTTCTGTAGATCATTAAGCTGTTACGCTGTCTCAGAAGTCTGTTTGAAATCAGTTTCTTGAGGTGCCTTCATGCACAAACGCTGCCGTACAAGTCATTCTCTTATAAGACAACAGCAAGACAGCTGCAGGTTTTCAGACGCAGCCATTGAATCACTTTAGAACAGCATTTTATCATTGGAAACTCCAAAAATAGATCAACCCAAGATCCATGTTTAAAGTGGAAATGAATCAATTCGGCACACACATTTAACAGCCCACTACCTACAAAAAAGTCTCTTGGAGCGAAAGCTCAAACCGAACAGGAAGTCAGATATTTTGAATTAACTTGCCATTTCCAGATGTTGTACTTTAATAAATTTCTCCTAGAGCTTTAATCAGATCCACATCATAT
This sequence comes from Anabarilius grahami, assembly GCA_003731715.1. Classification (NCBI taxonomy): domain Eukaryota; kingdom Metazoa; phylum Chordata; class Actinopteri; order Cypriniformes; family Xenocyprididae; genus Anabarilius; species Anabarilius grahami. Next base: position 92,458 of record RJVU01060758.1, read on the forward strand.
TTGGTCAGTCTAATCTAAAGGCCTTTGCGAGGTTAAATTGCGAAGATCTAGAGTTTTCGCAGAAGGGCGTGTCTGTGGCGGCTTGACAAAATTCAATGTTTTGCAATGAAACAGGAAGTTCTTGTAACTCGGGTATGCAATGTCTGATCTGCCCCAAAATTCACATTTTTTTTAGAGTCCTAGCCTGAAGATATCAACTTGGAAATATTCAGCTACAGTCATAGCGCCACCTGTGGGCAACAGGAACTAGCATGTTTTACACTGTGATAAACTCCTCATAGACATTTAACCAGAACCACATCATATATGGTCAGTCTAATCTTAAGGCATTAGCGATGTTACTTTGCAAAGATCTTGAGTTTTCGTAGAAGGGTGTGTCTGTGGCGGCCTGACAAAGTCTGATGTTTCACCATGAAGGAGGAAGCTGTTGTAACTCAATACAATGTCTGATCTGCCCCAAACTTCACGTGTGTGATAAGAGTCCTGGCTTAAAGACATATATATGACAATATTCAGTTAGTCATAGCGCCACCTGCTGGCAACAGGAAATGGCATTTTTACATGTAATTCACCACCAGAAACACATTTCAATATGCCATGAAGTACCAAACATGCGAGACACGTTAAATCATGCAACACTTTGCTAAGTGCTAATGTATGCGATTAACGCCACAAAACAGGAAGTTGTTGTAACTCGATCTGCTCCAAACTTAAGACATTTGATAATATTTCTGGCCTGAACACATCTATATCACAATATTCGGTTAGGGTCAAATGCCACCTGTTGGCAGCAGGAAGTGAGCCACTTTGAAATGACTTTGCAAATGTGATCTCAGTTAACTATGAATTGCAGCTCTGGAATATATTAATACCCAAAATAGTTCAAAAGAGAAAATTAACACATAGAATAAAGCCTATAAAAGGAAAGTCATGAGATGGGAAACTTGGATACATGTTTATACATTTCCCAAGTGGTTATATAGAGAATACATAGAATTAAGAGAGTTTATTTGTCCTTCTCACAAAGAAGGAGTCACAAGTCAATAACATTCTTTCTGATCATAAAAGTACCCTGTATCTGTAACAGGACACCTAGTTCTGCCTGTGTGTTAGCTTCATTTGGGATGTTGGTTGCAGTTTTAGGGGGATGGGTTCACAGAACTTTGATAGTGAGAGTGAGTTCATGGGTAATTCATTAAATACAATGAATAATTGGGTGGCTGATTGATCCAGTCGCTACACTTGTGTAGGCATTAACTGGAGTCAAATTGAACGCCTAGGAATTTTGAATCGATTCACTGTCTACCCAAAGATTCACAGCCCTAATTGCAAGGTTAAAGGAAAAGCACAACGAAATTAAATCAATGTATATGCTCATGTATGGTGTGCTTCAGCCTAACATGTCTTCATTCAGTCAGGGACGACTGCACAAAACATGCAGACTAATAAAAACATCATAAACGGTTACAAAATGATAAACAATTGTAGTTTAGGCATAAGTTGATGAAACTTTAATAATCCATTAAACCTACTGAGATACTAGGAGAAACTGAACTAAAATTCTCAGTTCCATGCAAATGTCCGGGGAACTCATGAATATTCATGTATGCTCCGCCCACTGAAACCAGAAATCTCCAAATTTGAATCTCCAAAAAAAACAAAAAAATGTAACACATTGCATGCTGGGATTCATTTTAGCACTTTCAGCGCATTCATTAAGATGGCTGTATGCCATAAGTGTGTTTGTAAAGGTTTATGGGTGTTTTCTGGGGACTTTGTGCTTGTAAAATAAAAATGTGTGCTTTTCTTATCTCTATTTACAAATAATAAAGCAATTTGGATCCACTGGTGTGTGGGCTGAAAGTCTCAACCTCAACTCAACAGAGCTCCAAACTCAAACAGTGTGGACGGTCCTGTTTGATAAAGGTGGGGTTTGAACTGAAACTGAAACCATCAAACAGGTTTGAAACCAAGCAAGCAGCTCCATCAAACAGGTTTGGGCACAGGAATCCCATCAGACCCCCAGAAAATAATTGTCCCACCCCGTCCCCAGAGTATAAGACCANATAAACATAAACCTTTCATATAATCTACATATTTAATTACAGATTATTTTTGTAATTTTACATTTGTATGTAGTGTAAATAAAATACAGTAATTTTCCTGTATAAAAAATTTGAATTACTGTAATTTGTCAATCAACTCAACAGAGCTCCAAACTCAAACAGTGTGGACGGTCCTGTTTGATAAAGGTGGGGTTTGAACTGAAACTGAAACCATCAAACAGGTTTGAAACCAAGCAAGCAGCTCCATCAAACAGGTTTGGGCACAGGAATCCCATCAGACCCCCAGAAAATAATTGTCCCACCCCGTCCCCAGAGTATAAGACCACCAGTGAACCCTTCAGGAACAAAAACATTTGTGTCACGAACAGACGAGGACAGACGAGGTGAGTTCACACACTCTAAAAAATCCTAGATTTATGGAAAATAACTTTTTCATAAATAACCTTTTTTACAGTAGTTTTCTGTTATTGTAAATGATATTCAAAACTCTGTAAAATTACAAATCTGTAAATTAATATTTTGACTTATTTTAAGGATTATTCCATTAATAACAAAATACAGTAATTCTAATTTTTTATACAGGAAAATTACTGCATTATTTATTTGGTATTTTTTCTGTTTTCTTAAATTACAAATTCATGTAAAAATACAAACAGCAACTTGACTTATTTTAAGTATTTTATCATTAATGACGAATTGCATTTTTATACAGGAAAATTACTGTATTATATAGTATTCTTTCTGTCTTAAATTTGATACAAATGCATGTAAAATTATGAATAATCATAATCTGTAATTAAACATGTAGCTCATTATGTTAAAGGTTGATATTCCATACTAACAGTTTCTTTTTTGTAATTTTAAAGTAAGTCTTATTGGATTTGTATTTAGCTGCATTCTTATATTCAGACTCTGTAATTCTGGTTACAAATCTAGCAAACTAAATGAATTAAATTTAATGAACCGGCCAAATGGTGTTTTCACACATGCTTACAGCCAGGGTTAGGTGCTGCTGTGCTATTCACTATTCACTATCATTTAGGGTTAAATCAGGGTAAGGGAAGAGTGTGTGTACATGTTTGTCTATACTCTATATAGTTACATTCACTTGACCAATAGTGATCCTTTCACATTTGAACAAACTGAAAATGTTGAAATATACTTCAGGAGGTCTTGCAGTCATTTACAATGAGAAGTGGAAAGTGTTGCGTGTAAGTGTCCCTGAATTCACTTCATTTGAGTCCATTGTTTTACAGATTAATGGCCCATTTCCAACTGTTCTTGTTAACATTTATCGTCCAACACTGACTTTTTAACCCTTAAATGCATCAATGTTTTGCCAATCATTTTTACATATTTGGGTCTTTAGCAACCCAGATCTATATCTAACACGGATGGATCTCCACCTGCTGTGATAATATAAAACTCCCCTAATATTAGAGTAACCATTACAGAAGAATAAAATAAAGCATATTTTGTTTCATTTTGGAGCTTGGAAGGGTTCATTTTGAGCAGATGTTTTATACCATCATCACTATCCTCATCAGAGCTCATTTCCCAGTACATTCAGCAAATGAAAGTTTTGAGAATATATGTTTGAGATCGTGAATATGAGCCCATTTGTGATCTCAAACATATTCTCAAAACTATAATTTTCAACATCTTCAAAATCAATATTTTGTTCGCTGATAGCTTCACCAGATCCTCCATCAAGTGACAGTGACACTCATATTTGATTTTCATTTCTTTGCAGGACAGCCATGATGATCTACACAGTAACGGCACACACAGGAAAGCAGCTCTTGGCGGGCACCACTAGCCTCATCTACATCCAGCTGCGTGGTACTGAGGCTGAGAGTGAGGAACAGAATCTGAACCACCTTCAGGGGTTTCGGCAAGGATCGGTACGTGCACCCAATTAAACTAACTTGAATATTCTGTGATTATAAAGTCACAAATTTGCAAGAAAAAAAATCTGGAAAATAGTGTCAAGGAACCACATGGCTCCCCCAACTCTGTATTATTATTATTTGTATTTTACCTATAATGGCCCTAATAAACCCTCATAAATATGTCTGTGCAGGAGCGAGCATTTAAGATACACTGCAAGGCATCCCTGGGAGAGCTCGTATCTGTCAAGATCTACTCCAAGCCGTTTATGGGTCTTCTTCACAACCAGTGGTTCTGCGATAAGATCTTGATCAACACACCCGAAGGTGACGAGATTTTGTTTCCGTGCTACAGCTGGCTTGACAGCAACGAGAGGCTCATTTTAAGACCTGCTAAAGGTAGGCAACTCCAATTCAGGTCATGGGCAAAATTCTCATTTACCAGTGTACTTGAAAGTACACACACACATACACACACAAACACTCAGGTTTGTTTTGCTTTCAAATGGTTTTTATACAGTACACACTGAACATTCTCTCCCCCTACACTACTCCTAAACCTACCCCTCACAGGAAACTGTCTGCATTTAATACAACATTGTTCAGTATGTTTTTAAAGCTATTTTAATTATAAGGACTCATGAAATGTTTACGTCGTAATACCAGTGTAATACCAATGTCATTATACATATGTGTTCTCATAAATGCACGTTTTTGAGACAAGTCATCATCCTATGNATCTGTAATTAAACATGTAGCTCATTATGTTAAAGGTTGATATCCATACTAACAGTTTCTTTTTTGTAATTTTAAAGTAAGTCTTATTGGATTTGTATTTAGCTGTATTCTTATACTCAGACTCTGTAATTCTGGTTACAAATCTAGCAAACTAAATGAATTAAATTTAATGAACTGGCCAAATGGTGTTTTCACACATGCTTACAACCAGGGTTCGGTGCTGCTGTGCTATTCACTATTCACTATCATTTAGGGTTAAATCAGGGTTAGGGAAGAGTGTGTGTACGTTTGTCTATACTCTATATAGTTACATTCACTTGACCAATAGTGATCCTTTCACATTTGAACAAACTGAAAATGTTGAAATATACTTCAGGAGGTCTTGCAGTCATTTACAATGAGAAGTGGAAAGTTTTGCGTGTAAGTGTCCCTGAATTCACTTCATTTGAGTCCATTGTTTTACAGATTAATGGCCCAGTTCCAACTGTTCTTGTTAACATTTATCGTCCAACACTGACTTTTTAACCCTTAAATGCATCAATGTTTTGCCAATCATTTTTACATATTTGGGTCTTTAGCAACCCAGATCTATATCAAACACGGATGGATCTCCACCTGCTGTGATAATATAAAACTCCCCTAATATTAGAGTAACCATTACAGAAGAATAAATAAAGCATATTTTGTTTCATTTTGGAGCTTGGAAGGGTTCATTTTGA
>RJVU01060768.1:2917-45293 GCA_003731715.1 Anabarilius grahami
GAAGGCTTCATAAGTCCGTGGCATAGAGTGGATGCATGGGCTGGAGTGGGAGCTGCTGGCTCAGCGAGGGCTGGAGCTGCTGGCTCGGAGAGGGCTGGAGCGGCTGGCTCGGCGGCTGGAGCGGCTGGCTCTTTCCAAAAGTCTATCAGCCAGAAGGCTTCTATCAGGGAGAAGGTGTCCTCTCCAGCTGATGTGAAATTAGTCTGTGGAAACTAGGATTTTATTTTTTATGAATTTCTGAAAATATGAGCAAAACACCACATACATGAGTTTTGGAGGGCTTTTATTTTGTAATGCAACATCAGAATGTCCTGAAACTGTGCAGGTGACACTGGGAAAAGGTGTCCTCTCCAGCTGATGTGAAATTAGTCTGTGGAAACTAGGATTTTATTTTTTATGAATTTCTGAAAATATGAGCAAAACAGCAGAAACATGAGTTTTGGGGGGCTTTAATTTTGTAATGCAACATCAGAATGTCCTGAAACAATGCAGTTGACACTGGTAGAAGGTGTCCTCTCCAGCTGAGGTGAAATTAGTCTGTGGGAAATAGGATTTAATTTTTTATGAATTTCTGAAAATATGAGCAAAACACCACATACATGAGTTTTGGGGGGCTCTTATTTTGGAATGCAACATCAGAATGTCCTGAAACGGTGCAGTTGACACTGGGAGAAGGTGTCCTCTCCAGCTGATGTGAAATTATTCTGTGGAAACTAGGATTTAATTTTTTATGAATTTCTGAAAATATGAGCAAAACAGCAGAAATGAGTTTTGGGGGGCTTTTATTTTGTAATGCAACATCAGAATGTCCTGAAACGGTGCAGTTGACACTGGGAAAATGTGTCCTCTCCAGCTGAGGTGAAATTAGTCTGTGGAAACTAGGATTTTATTTTTTATGAATTTCTGAAAATATGAGCAAAACAGCAGAAACATGAGTTTTGGGGGGCTTTTATTTTGTAATGCAACATCAGAATGTCCTGAAACGGTGCAGTTGACACTGGGAGAAGGTGTCCTCTCCAGCTGATGTGAAATTATTCTGTGGAAACTAGGATTAAATTTTTTATGAATTTCTGAAAATATGAGCAAAACAGCAGAAACATGTGTTTTGGGGGGCTTTTATTTTGTAATGCAATATCAGAATGTCCTGAAACGGTGCAGTTGACACTGGGAGAAGGTGTCCTCTCCAGCTGAGGTGAAATTAGTCTGTGGAAACTAGGATTTTATTTTTATGAATTTCTGAAAATATGAGCAAAACACCACATACATGAGTTTTGGGGGGCTTTTATTTTGGAATGCAAGATCAGAATGTCCTGAAACGGTGCAGGTGACACTGGGAGAAGGTGTCCTCTCCAGCTGAGGTGAAATTATTCTGTGGAAACTAGGATTTTATTTTTTATGAATTTCTGAAAATATGAGCAAAACAGCAGAAACATGAGTTTTGGGGGGCTTTTATTTTGTAATGCAACATCAGAATGTCCTGAAACGATGCAGGTGACACTGGGAGAAGGTGTCCTCTCCAGCTGAGGTGAAATTAGTCTGTGGAAACTAGGATTTTATTTTTATGAATTTCTGAAAATATGAGCAAAACAGCAGAAACATGAGTTTGGGGGGCTTTAATTTTGTAATGCAACATCAGAATGTCCTGAAACAATGCAGTTGACACTGGTAGAAGGTGTCCTCTCCAGCTGAGGTGAAATTAGTCTGTGGGAAATAGGATTTAATTTTTTATGAATTTCTGAAAATATGAGCAAAACACCACATACATGAGTTTTGGGGGGCTCTTATTTTGGAATGCAACATCAGAATGTCCTGAAACGGTGCAGTTGACACTGGGAGAAGGTGTCCTCTCCAGCTGATGTGAAATTAGTCTGTGGAAACTAGGATTTTATTTTTTATGAATTTCTGAAAATATGAGCAAAACAGCAGAAACATGAGTTTTGGGGGGGCTTTTATTTTGTAATGCAACATCAGAATGTCCTGAAACGGTGCAGTTGACACTGGGAGAAGGTGTCCTCTCCAGCTGAGGTGAAATTAGTCTGTGGAAACAAGGATTTTATTTTTATGAATTTCTGAAAATATGAGCAAAACACCACATACATGAGTTTTGGGGGGATTTTATTTTGTAATGCAACATCAGAATGTCCTGAAACAATGCAGTTGACACTGGGAAAAGGTGTCCTCTCCAGCTGAGGTGAAATTAGTCTGTGGAAACTAGGATTTTATTTTTATGAATTTCTGAAAATATGAGCAAAACACCACATACATGAGTTTTGGGGGGCTTTTATTTTGTAATGCAACATCAGAATGTCCTGAAACAATGCAGTTGACACTGCGAGAAGGTGCCCTCTCCAGCTGAGGTGAAACAAAACAGCGTATGAGTGTTGGGGGGCTTTAATTTTGGAATTCAGCAGCACACAATGTCCGGCTTTGAGGTTTACTATCATTTTCAGGTGAATTTGAGCTGTGAAATATTTTTTTTAGCTATATTTATTCATTCATACAGATTGACGGACTGAATAAATAAATGAATGTGAAATCACGTTCAGATCGGTACACAAACAGTATTACCGTAATAGCAAGTGTATGCGCGGACCACGAAATATAGGGGCGGCTAGTTTGACCGCTTATTTCTGAGTGGCGGCTGGCTTGACCGCAGTTTGGATATGTAGGTGTGTGCTGTTAGCCTATCATTCCTCTATCTGTTTGAAATCCATAGATCACCACTCTGTATTTCTGCTTGTTCATACACAAACATACTGAATGTTACAAATGAAGACTATCCAGTCTCATGTAGGCTACTGATAATTTATCAATAATGTTATTTATTTAATGATATAGATTACTCTGATATAGAGTTCTCGCATTTGACCAGCGGATGTCGCTAGCGTGTCACTGCTCCGCTGCTTTGCGCATGCGTAGATGTTTCTCATTATTACGGTAAAGTTTCTCGTTATTATGAGAAACTAATGCTGCGTCCCAATTCGCCTACTTATACTACGCCCTAAAAGTATGTACTCTTTTTGTGAACAAAAAGTACTTACTTTTGAGTGTGTAGCAAAAGAGTAGACAAGCTTTGGGACAAACTATCACGTCATACAATCGCGTCTTTGCTCTCTGTCGCATCCTGTCATCGTAAACTGGCCTGTCAATCATCTTACATCCTCCACATTTCATTTAGCTAATTTCCTACCGTATCGGAGAGAAATGCAGCACGTTGATCTGCAGTCGCGGGTCTTTCATGTGGAGAACTCTCCTCATATTATTGCATAATGATGCATTTAAAAGTTTATAGCCAATCGGATCTTTATAAAAGTCCTTTATAAAAAGGACTTTTATAAAGTTCTCAATTGGTATTTGCAGATGAAAAATAACACAGATAACATTAAATAAATATTTTCTATCAGGTTGAACTGATTATTAGTCACTCAAACCTCTAAGCGTCGATCGCGCATATCCGCCATGTTTTGTAGTTTTTAACACTTTTTACTCGTGTTTGTAGTTCTGAACTGAATCCTCGTCCAACGCGCAATGGAATGTGGGCAATATTAGCCTTTATAGTGTGCACGGATCCACACTTCGAAAATCTACCGGAAAAAGTAGACCATCCGGGGACTTTTGGCACACTCTTTTCAACATACTATGCTTTGGGACACACTTATTTTAATCTCACATACTATTTAGGATGGATAGTATGGACATTGGGACGCAGGGTAAGTCATTATTACGAGAACGTTTCTCATTATTATGAGAAACTAAGTCATTATTACGAGAAAATAAGTCATAATTATGAGAAATTTTCTCATTATTCTGACATACTCAGTCATTATTATGAGAAATTTTCTCGTTATTATGAGATGTTAAGTCATTATTACGAGAAAGTTTCTCATTATTATGAGAAACTAAGTCATTATTACGAGAAAATAAGTCATAATTGTCTTTTGTATAGGCTACAGGCAAGCAGGTGGACTCAGAATATGGACGTAATGTGCAAAGTTTGATAAGTGTTTCCCAGTGAAATACTGGCATAAAGTTGGCTTGACATTGGATGGCCCATATTCGCAAATTTAGGGACCGTCTCTAAAGTTACATACGACATTGTTGTAGGCTACACATTTCTAACTTCAATATCATTTGAAGATCATGACTAACAGTCATAAACTGTAATATGCTCATGTAGGTGTCAAGCATGATGCACACCTTTTAGATTTTTTATATTTAATAAAATAAACAAATAAAAAAAAATTTTTTTTTTTTTTTTTACTACTGCATGAGCTTATATTTCTTTAAATATCAACAATCTAAAATTATGGTATATGGTAGATTTTTTATATTTAATAAAATAAACTGTCAAATCATGTGTAAATATTACTATTTTTCACTACAGCATGAGTTCATATTTATTATCAACAGTCTAAAAGTTGTGCATCACACCTACATGAACACTTTACAGACTGCAATTCATTCTCTTCAAATACTATAGAGCTTTAAATTATGGTATATTTTGTATATGAGCATACAGTAGGCTAAGTGAAATATATAACGATATTTACATATGACTTTTTTTATTCAATATCAAGAATCTAAAAGGTGTGCATCATACCTGAAACCTACATGAACACTTTACAGTTGGTTTCATGACAGTAAAACCAACTCTACTGCTTTTCCTGCAGTTCCCAGATGTGAAATGTTGAAATTTGAACCACTGAATTTGTGGACGCGAATTTCAGGACGTGAAATAAAATGGACAGAAAATTGCCTGCTGAATATTATAGGTTGTATTTTTAAACAGAATGAATATTTTGGAAGTGAAATCTGAAAGGTGAATATGGATTATTGAATTTTTAACAATGCAAATGTGTGAGATGTTTTGAATTGAAATATTCACAGCTTAAATATATAACCATGTTGAATTTCAGCCCATAAAAATGCAAGCCCTAAAAATACAATGCATTAAAATACAAGCACAGTTAATACAATGCATATTTTTTTCAAGTAGTGCAATTCAAGATGCTTTTTGTTTCAAAAAAAATATGGCATTATTTTACTTCCATATTCTTTAACATTTCTTATTAGCTACTTAAACTGTTAGTACATTAAACAAAATATTAGGCTATAAGTTTGTCTGAAAATCTGTCTGTATTTCTATTTCATGTATATCAATTACATTTTCATTAGGAAACACAGGCGGGATTTTTTGTTAAGAAACGTTGTAAAGCCACTTCAAAACGGCAGAATGAAACTGCGCCTTTAAGGAAACTCGTCACAGTTTCAGAATGACGGAGATCAAGTCCCAGCATGCATCATTCTGCTTCAATAGTAACCTACGGCGGGTATTTCCATGCGACTATGTTCATTCAAAAAGTATGCTTTTTTGCATGCTCCGTTAAAGTTTTTGCCTATTTTACTGACTTATAAGTTTAATATTTACGTTTTTGTTCTTATCTGAAAATCTGAACCATTGAGTTTAGAGAGAAGCAATAATGAAAGTAACAGTCCCGGTTACAGTGACTGTGCTGCTCGCGCGGCGTGAACTCTGAAATCGAGCGCCTGCTGTAGTATGATACACTGCACATCAGTACCGTCACATTTTGTTCAGTGGTTTAAGGGATGTGGCGGGAAGTCGATCTTCTGCATGAAGCTACTGGAGAAACCGGCACACACACAATCTAACTACGAACAGTTTCATAACCATAACTTGAAATATCTTGGTGAATAGTGAATCTGTGATCATGGTGAACGTTCGTTCTCTCGCGGTGCTTTTCATTCTGATATCTGCATTCATCTGCAGTTTGACAAACGCTGCCAAACTAAATATACCTAAAGTTTTATTACCTCTTGCCAGAAGCACAAAAATAAATTTTACCCTGGAAGCAACTGAAGGATGTTATCGCTGGTAAGTGCATTAAATATATAACGTTAGCTCTATATTTGTCAAGGTGTTAAGAAATACTGATGTATGTGTGACAATAAATGCATTGTTACTGTAACGATGAATGCAGAAAGCTCAAACACGTGGTGCTGCTGTTGTGAGGGAGGGTGTGATGTGTTTGTTCTGACTGCCATAGTTGCTTTTTAAGTTGCATTTTACTTTTTAAATTTGTGTACTTTGTAGATAAGAAAATATATTAAATAAATGTTTTATTTTTCATACGACAAGAGTTGCATTTTGTTTTAAAACTCTTATTGCACTCTCTTTTCTTTTTTATTGCCCAGCTACCGACCTCACTCATGTGTATCAGTTCTTTATTTATTAATAGTTCATTATTAATATCCGATTATCATTAATATCAGGTCAAGTGATACCGGTACAATGTATGCCCTGAATGCACTGTAAGATCCTGTCAAAATGCATACATTTCTAGAACCCCCTGTCACTTTCTGGAGCATCGTATATGCCAATAGGAAATTGATTGTTCTCTCCACAGGTCGTCCAACAGGCCGGAGGTGGCCAGTATAGAAGCAGTGGATGTGGATGAGCGTCAGTGCTCTCATAGGGCCGTTCTGCAGGCCCGCTCCACTCAGCCATCCAGACTCACCAGCATCATACTCGCTGAAGACATTTGTGAGTGCCACCCAATGTTTTTATTATTGGTGGTGTAGCTTTGTAATTCCTTTTTAGTTTGTAATATTATTACTGATACTTACAGATACAATGTGCTATGCACTCTTATATCAGCTATTAACCCATCTCTCCAACACAATTACAGTGACCTGAGACTGGAGCTTTTGAGCTTCAGAAAGGATGCATATAAGCACCATAAATGTATAAAAGTAGTCCAAATGTGCTATCTAAAGCCATCTAAAGTGATAATATAATTTTGTGTGACCCAAATTTAAATAATTATTGATAATCATCCACTGCTATCGGATCATTAGAACTGGATCAGTCTGATTTGTGAGCAGCTCCTTCACGGGTGCGTTTCCCGTACAATGATGTAACTCGCTGATTAACTACCATTGTATGATGCATCATTGGGTAAACTAATCAACTAGTCATGACTGTCTCACGAAACAGTAGTAACATGGTCGTTGACACGCTAAAATACACTGCCCGACCAAAAGAAAAGTTGCTGTTTGGATTTAAATATGCAAATTACTGCAATAATGACTGAACAAAACTTGAAAGAACTATTTGTTCACAACTTCTCTGATAAACTCAAGCAGCTGAAAACTAAATTATTTTTTTTCAGGAATAATAACTTAAATTACGGTCCTCACACAAAGCTGCCATATACTTGAAATAGTTTTTAAAGTCCTTTTAAAGCAATTCATTTCACTCGGCAACCATCTTTGAAACGCCTCTCGGGCAGCTATTTCAGTCATGCAAGTGACTGAATGGGGAATCAAAAAATTATCTTGATGATGATTAAATTTCATATTTAAATCACCAGTGAAATCTTGACAACTGTCTCAAATTTTGTTTCTAAATGCTCAAATCATGACAAAAAAAATGCATTTTGCAGGCTTCTAGCGGCTGCTTCACTGATGCAATGACTATACCAAGTGGGGATTGGCTCTTTTATTTAGAAGGCGGGACTTATTCCACCATTTTGCATGTTGCACTTTCTCTCATTTATAGTAATCTGAGTGTACAATCTTTTGTATATCTATAGTCTTTGGTTGTACGGACCACTTTAATGGTGCTCTTTTGTCATTTGAGCTTGACCCCTTCACTTTCCTTCACTTTCATTATATTGAGATGTAAAAAAAATCACCTTTTGAGTTTCACGGACAAGAGTATATTTGAGTTTCATGGACGAGAATATGCTATTTTTTTTTTTTTTTTTAAGTTTAGTAAACAGTGAAATTTACATCACAATATAAAGGACAGCAAGATGGATAATGTGTTTTTAATCTAAGGCATGTTTTGGGTTAAAGGAATATTGGCAACATACCGATCAGGTTACTCTGAATGGAAATTACCTGATATCAATTTATAGTGCCTAAATAAGAGTTTATGTATAAGAGCAAATGTAGTTTCAGAGAAATTGTCCATCTGTGGAAAATAGCTGTAGTTTAGTCCTCCTCGGTGTGCTGTGATCTGTGTTCAGTGACGGGACAGGTGCTGCGCTGTGATGCTATAGTGGATGTTATCAGTGAGATCCAGATAGAGTCCACCACACGAGAGCTTCACCTGGAGGATTCACCTCTGGAGCTGAAGATCCATGCACTCGATTCAGAGGGTGAGTGGAGCACCTCTTCACATTACGCACATACACATCTGCTCAGTTTGGTTTTTGTTTAGCTTGCATCGCAAAGCAAAAACAATATTTTGTCTGTTTTATAAGGTAATTGTAACTTAAAATCTAAAAGGAAGTAATTTTGTTGCGTTATACCATTCCTGTTTCATTTTCAAATGAAAAAAATTATATTAAAAAAAAAATACTTAAATGTAAATTGTGTGCATTATAATAATGCTGTATCTGTATCTATAATGCTGTATATTGTTGGAGGAATTAAGATTTTACAGTTCTTTCCACAGGTCAAACCTCAAGCTTTCCAAGCTGTATATTTAAGCATCTAGTTATCATTTGTATTCTTCCAATTTAAGCTAAGGATGTGAACAAGTCGATTACAAAACTAACAAGCCATTCAAGATGTTGTATTTTTTTTTTTTTCTGTATGTAAATTAAGGTGCAATCTAAAGTAGCTGAAACAAGGCAATTAAGTCTAACATCCGAATTATATGAATATTTAAGACTAATTGTGAAACACTTATAGTATCATAATGTTTTTGACATGATTCTCATTTATTTTGTCCTGATCTCTTCATTAATTTAAAAAATGCTTGTAAATGTAACTTATATTATACATATAATGATTTGAATACACAGATTCTATGCTTTAAAATTCTTAAATTAAAATTCATTTTGATGTCATTTTTTGAGCAGGGTGATACACCTGTTTTGATATCATAATGGAAAAGAGCATCATTATGAGAACAAAATATCTGAAAACAAAATTGTATAGTTTGGTATAATATTTTGTTAATATTTAATGGAAATAATAACACTTATTCGTCATTGACCTCTATAACAATTACCTCATGCATCGTTGTTAACTACTTGTATGCCACGAACATAAAACTAGTTCAAGCTTCCAGGATGACTCTGGCAGTGAAGACGGATTGTACACGTCATTCATGTGCAGTCAGGGTAAAAATATTCCTCATTCTGTCTTCAGGAAACACCTTCAGTACTCTAGCCAGTCTGTTGTTTGAGTGGACTATCGTGAAGGACGCTGAAATGGCAGGTTTTCCCGATTCCTACAACACGCTACAGTAAGAGCACACGCTTCCTGTGACCAAATAATGCTGTCTTTTACTTGGTAGTCCTGTTTTGTCCCATTTCCTCATGTTTGAATATTTAAAAGGTTTTTGTTTTTTTTCAGCATGACAAAATAAATATGAATTTCTTTATAAGCACTGAAGAATGTTTTTTTTTTTAATCCCTTAGCTGGGGTAGACTCCATATTTATATGGACAGTTCAGCCAAAAATGAAAATTGTCATTTACTTGTCCTCATGTCATTCCGAAGTTGTTAGACAACACAAAAAACTGTTTTTGTCCACACCATGGAATTCGGTGGAGACAAAACATTAGACAACCATAAGATTGCCATTTATTATACCATTTATTAAAGTGACTGTAGATCTATCCTTCACATCCTCATTTTACATTCACAATTTTTATATGGCATCTACCATGATTACATTCTGTTCTGACAAGCTTGACTGCACATGTAATTTTGACGTGTCTGTCTCTAGGGTCCTGAGGTTTGCGGAGTCAGCGTACACACCTCCAGCATATATCTCTGAGATGGAGCGAGTGGGACAACAGGGCGATATCATCCTAGTTTCAGGAATCAAAACCGGCCACGCCAAACTCAAAGCCAAATTACAAGAGACATTATATAAGGTCCATGTCTCACGTGATTAATTTTACACTTCATATGAATAGATTTTTGGCCGTTTTGAAAATAAATATGTTATGGCATAGATAAGAATATGTTAGCAAAAGTTTTGAATGTATTTTTGTGAATGTAGCATACTTTTGGTTGACTGTTCTGTTTTTCAGGATGTTGGTGCTGCTGAGGTCAGATTGCTGATTCTGGAAAACATTCTCTTGAGTCCCGCGTATGATGTTTATCTGCTGGCTGGCACCTCCATCAAATACAAAGTCCAGAAAATCCGTCAAGGAAAAATTACAGGTAAGCTTTTAGTAATTCATTTTGGTAAATTATTTTCTTTATTTTGTTATTTTGGCCAAAAATAACAAACTAATCAGGCTGTAATCCATTACCAAAAAGATTTACAAAATAAAATGATTAAAAGGGTCTAAAATAATTTAAATTAAAGCTGCACTGTAGACATTTGGCCTCTGTTTTCCCTTGCTCTCCCTTGCTCTCAGTTATCAATACATTGATAATCAATATAGTTTTAACTTAAATATTGGGGAAAAAAGCTAATGGACCCAAAATATCCATATGGGTTGGCCATGTTGGATTTTATACCAATGGACATGCTATATCTGTAGCTGAATATGTCCTCCTCAATTGCAGAGCTGTCCATGCCCTGTGATCAGTATGAACTTCAACTTCAGAACAGTGTAGTCACCCCTAATGGAAACCCAGAGGCCCCTGTCGCATACTTGGACCAGAGCAGCTCAACAGTCTTTGCCCTTCAACATGGACACACCAACATTGTGCTGGACCACAAGAGTATCCTTCACATCACCTTGGCACAACTGGCATTTTCTCAGCTTCAATAAGAGACTGAAGGCCTGTACACACCGGGACGAATATCGCGCGCGATTATCGCCGACGTTTAACGCCTCGTGACCAAACAAAGGGCGCCAATGTGAGTGTGCACACGACGCGAAAAACGGCAGGTGTAAAAGCGTCATTTTTTTTAAAAACCGCCTCGGCCTCGGGTTCGTTTTTTTTTGGTTTGACGCGCCGCGTTAAAAACTGGCAGACCAATGAGAGTGTCGCTTTTGTTCACGTGCCTGGAGATGCTGAAGTTACAGTAAAACACGACTTGGTGGTGCTCAAGCACAAAACGGTCTTGCCGAGCACACATTGATACCAAGACGACGAAGAGAAAGTAAGTAGACGAGGAAGACCCCTAGCTTCTCAAACAGCTCCCTAGCTTCCTAGGTCGTGTATCAGTATGCTGTGTATCAGGAGCTGATCGAGACGCACGCTATGGTGCTCTGCCACTTCTTGGCCACACCAATAGATGTGTATTATTTCTGTATTTTTACTGTTTGTTTTTTTCTTTTACGTTCAAGAAATATAGTTGAGAATGTCTATTTCATAAATGTTTATTTGCACTACCGTTCACTTGCACTACTGTCATTGTGACTTATTTGCACTACCGTTTCTGACTACCATCTCTCATATATATATATATATATATATATATATATATATATATATATATATATAATATGCCATTTTATATCTGCATTTTTTTTTTAATCTTCTTTAACTTTATTAATATCATAAATGTGTTTATTTGCATTACCGTTAAGCACAAGCGCCACATACTGTCAGGGAGTGAATTTGCACGTTCACTCTGCGCATCGCCAGTGAAAATCGCTTGGGTATAGACTTGAATATGCACGATATTGTTATCGTGGGCATTTCAAAATACCGTAAATAATTTATTACCAATTATAAAAAAAATGTATAATGCAATTAAGAATACTTTTCCCATCAATCGTTTAAAATGCGCAACACCGCTGTATTCTGCGTCAAAGGGACACGCGCTTGTTTTTCAGATGTAAACAAGCCCAACGTGCACGAGAAATACATGGCGGAACGAGTGAAGGAGACGCACTGAATGAAAGTGTACGTTCACTCTCTGACAGCAGAGGGCGCTGATGGAACAGCAGCATGCAGCGGTTACCACAGAAACCACGCAAACAAAGCGCTAGCTAGTGGTTTTTAAAATGCTTCAAACAGCCATTAATTTTCTTGTAATCTCAATGTTGTTCATCACAGCACCAAAAACTTAACTCAAAAGGCTATTTATTTTCAAACTTAAATTTTTTAAATATTTTAATCTGGACAACAACATGCCCGAATGATTAGAAATGTTCTGATTATTTGTTATTGTTCAGTAAAACTTTGAAACATAGGCTTCATTAGTTAACATGTTAATTCATTAGTACCAAACTGACAATAAAAATACTTAAGTATTAATTATTCTTAGTTAAAGTTAATTTCTTAGTTAATCAAAAGAACTTATTTAATGGACCTGAGATAAAACTATCGATGATCAATTGTATTTCTTAACTAACATTAACAAAAAAGTATTACCTGTTGTTCCTTATAGCCTAATTCTTTTGCATTTTAATCTGTTTGAAAATTTTACTTTTATATATTTTTGTGTAGTGTATTATTGTATTTAAATATTCAGAGTTGTTTTTGTTATTACAAAAAGAGTTCTTAAACTTGTTAAACTGACAACTTTTTTTTGCAACTTATTTCAATATCGTGATAATACCGTATACCGTGATAAAAGCTTCAGCAATTAATCGCAACATGAAAATTTGATACCGTCACATCACATGGCTACTTGGGTATGAACACAAAAAACGTCTCGGAAAAACGCTGGCGATAAACGCGTGCGATATTCGTCCCGGTGTGTACAGGCCTTGAGGTTCCACCGAACAATACAAAGTCTTTCATGAAGAAAGGGATGCTTCTGGAGCATGTTATGTTTAGAGATGATTGATTATATTTGCAGCAGTTGATTTGATAACTTTACTTTGAGGTTTCCTTCATTCTGAATATCAAGGTCTTGGGATGCAGGGCGCTTCCCGACTTCCCAACAGCACCATCTATGTTGTGGAACCTGGATACTTGGGTTTGTCTCTTCATTAGCTTTGCACGGAGAAAAATGACAGAATTTTTGACAGCTTGTAATCTTAAGTTGATAAATTGATTAGTAAATTTAATAAGACTTTTTAGTATAAATGATTGACTTTAAATGATTGAAACCTTTTTATCATCTTCTCTACTAGCATTCAAGATTCATCCTGAGGATCGCTGGGTCCTTGAGACAGGGAGGAAATATGAGATCTTCATTGAAGTGTTTGATAAGTCAGGCCACAAGATTTATCTGTCAGATGTAAGTTGAGTTTGGACTTTTAAAATGTGTCTTTGGTTTTAATTCTTATCAATGTCATTAAATGCATCTTCTGCTCATAAAGCCCTGGATATACTTCAGTTTTTTATGTGTATGTATGCTAGTGTACAAGCACAGTCGAACACACAGCCTTGGAAAGTATACTTCATTTGACTTGTACGCATACACAGGTGTTTGACACATGCGTAGTTTTGAGCAATATCTCACAAGTTACAACCCATGTAAACATCTTTGCATTACTTCATGCTAGAGTTGTACAAATAAGGGTACTTTCTAACCTCTTCGCACAATCTTTTGTCTATATAGGCCTCCATTGTCACTGTAGCTTGCATGCATTCCGGTCTGTTCTGTTTATGTAGTTTTTCTTTGACTGCCTTGTGAATCGACACCCCCAGGGCACGGTTGCCACCTTGTGGAAAACTGCAAAAAAAAAATTAAATGCACACATGCGACCTGCGCGTACAAATATGCGCGGTTACAAAAATCTCTGATGCTCCCAGAAATAAGGCTTTTTCCACCAATCACTCGCAAACATGTAGTTTGTCATGGTTTAGATTGCAAATTCAAAAACCACTAAGTAATTTATTACATTTTAATTAAAAAATAATTGTTTCCTCAATGGATACAAATGTGAAGTGATGCTTCTGTTCTTTTGAACATATGATATGGAAATGGTTCTATATTAACAAATTGTTTTAACAATATTTTTTAGTTAGTTTTTTTTTTTAATTAAAACTCAAATTTTCACAGAATATCCGTATAGAAACCACGTTCCCTACAGAGTACTTTGAGCTTCTGAAATCGTCTTTTAATGGATCTTACCACCACGTGAAAGCTTTGAAACATGGTCAGACCGTCATTGATGGCACGCTGAAAGCAGTTGTTGATCAAGTAAGTTTTTGTCTCGTTACAAGGTGAACATTTGTTTTCTTAAGCATTTAAAATTATATAATTTACCCTAGTTGCATGGATCTTCCCAGTGTTCATTGTTGGTTTGTTGACATTATTCTAGTTTAGTGTATCCTCATTTGTGTCTTCAGACAGGAAGTGTCCATGCACTCTCTGTTCCTGTGCGTAATGAACAGGATGTGGAGATCTACGACCCCATAGTTCTCAAACCCACCATCCTTACATTTCCATGGCAACCAAAAGAGGGAGCGTACCAGTATACCATCAAGGTATCTTTTGTCAAAGATTAACGATTTAGCATTCTAAAGTTTTAATCTAGTCTTCTATGTGTTGTTGAATCTGTACATTAATGTGATGTTGTGTCTGTTTCAGGCAACTGGAGGAAGTGGCAACTTCAGCTGGTCATCTACTAACTCAGCAGTCGCCACAGTTACAGTGAAAGGAGTGATGACCACTGTCAAGGATGTTGGAGTCAGTGTGATCTACGCCCATGACGTGAGAAATCCACTGCACTATGGAGACATGAAGGTGATGACAATGCTTGTGCTTCTACAAATAATTTTTTTTTTTTAAATTACAGTTCTAGATTGATCATTCTTGAATGTTTTTTTTATTTTTAAATAACGTTTTGTATTTGAGCATAGAAATATTGAGCTCTTCTCTCAGATAATTTGCTATCTGTTGTTCCTGCAGGTGTATGTGATTGAGCCTGTGAGGATGGAGTTCAGCCCATGTGCAGTGGAGGCCCGTGTGGGCGTAAATCTGGATCTGCCGCTGCGAATCTTTGGTCAGCTGGCCGGAGAGAGAGTGATGCTCAGTGACTGCTCACACTTTGACATGCAGGTGGACATGGAGAGTCATGGCGTCTTTCAGTTGTTGGAGGGTGAGTTAAGTTGATGATAAAAAAAATAAT
Organism: Anabarilius grahami; assembly: GCA_003731715.1. NCBI lineage: Eukaryota > Metazoa > Chordata > Actinopteri > Cypriniformes > Xenocyprididae > Anabarilius > Anabarilius grahami. Next base: position 17,895 of record RJVU01060768.1, read on the forward strand.
TTAGTTTCTTGCATGGAACCAAAGTCCCTTTAAAGCAGGGCTCCAGACAAAAAAAAATCATTAAGGAGCCATTGGCTCCTATAGGGGGAAAAAACAGGCGCCAAATAATTTTTTTAAGAGCCACACAACAATGAACTTAAATTTTGAAATCACTTACTTTTAGTCATCCTGTTGTGTTTATATATCTCCCCTTTACAGTTTCATTATTTTCATCTTGTGATTTTTCTGGGAAATTAATGTCTCTATTTTCACTTAATACTCTTATAGTTTTTGTTAATATTTTGAATCTGATTAGATTTTTATATTTTCTGCTTTCATTTTTCATTGTTTTAATTTTTAAAAAAAAAAATTTTATTTTTTTTTGTCTGTTTAGTTTGTATAAATTTTTTTTTCAGTATTAACATTTATTTCAAGCAATGACGAATATTTTTAATGGTTTTAGTTAACTATAATAACCCTGATGCTAGTAAAATCTTTATATTGAATAATATGTCAAATATTGTTCTTAGTCTTTCCTTCCTGAAGCTACAACAGTTTACATTGAATCAAATGAAAATAAATATAAATATATGGAAATAAATATATAAATATATTAAATTTGGTTTGTATAACCAAATAACAGGGGAAATTGATATACATACTACTTGACTTTGATTAATGTACAGGCCGAAATACAGCGGGATTCTTATTTTGAAATGTGTGCGCTTTACTTTTGCTGTTCAAACAAGTTCAGATGAGGAAGATAAAAAAAATTACGTTGTTACAACCATTTACAACACATTATAATATAAATAATATAAAGTAAACTTTGTCATCATTGATCAGCATTAGTTCATAAGCAATCGGTTGACAAATGTGCGCAAATGATTTATTGCGAGCTGCTCTGAAGCACTGTTGTTGCGAAGCCTGGATGCGCAACAGCGGCATCTTTTGACTTTAAAACATGCAGCGCTCACATTTATTTAATGAAATTAATCAATGTTGTTAATCACATTAGGGAGTATCGCGATTTGTTTTTTCCATCCACAAAATATAAGACGCCTTAAAATGATAATTAATACTCTTGTTATACCATTTAAAGTACTGAAGACTTTTTATGACCTTAAATTTATCTGATGAGCATGAGGGGAGTGGAATAATGAAAGTGATCAGCATGATTGATATTCAAAACGGTAAGCACGTGCTGCATTGTGTGTTTATCTGCAGTCTGTAGAGCCGGTTTCCCCTTCTGAATAACGAATATAGACTAATTTATATGAAGAAATAGGCAGTTGTCTTCTTGACGCAGGAGCAGAATGCGCGAGCTAGTTGACACTCAGCTGTAGTTCTTTCAGTGTGTTTAAATGCAGCATTTTTGCACCGACGCAGGCAACGCGAGGCGACAACAGTCGGCTTTTATCAGCACTAGTTCTTTGGTGTCGGTTTGGTGTGTGATATTTTTCCCTACCCATTCATATTTTGGCGCTCTAACTCAGTGAAACTTTCACATGCAGCATCTCAACACAGAAAATGATGTGATGGTCACCAGTGCTGGGCACGCTACTTGAAAAAAGTAATTATTTATAGTTACTAGTTACTTCTCACAAATAGTAACCGAGTTAGTAACTGAGTTACATCAATATAAAAGTAACTAATTACTCACAAAATGAAATTTCTCTGTACTGTACTACGTGTTGGTAGCCATTAAAGAAAACGTAGTTTCATATTTGTTTAAATAGGCCTATGTTACTTTTTTTATTTATCTATTTGATTATGAAAAGTGAACAGCATGAGTAAGATAGAATACATCATAAGATGCACAATATATCAGGAGACATGGAGTGGGTCAGACATGATTTTGACCACTTCATTAAGTTTTGTTTTGTAGAAAGCCTTTCTTTAAAGTGAATTTCTTTTTGTGAAAATTGTATCTTCATTTTAATCAATGTTTCATCAACCAATTGCCTGGATTTAATAAATAAGAAGCAAATATAGCAGACAATATTATCATGACATGGAGGTGCCGGCGTGATCACTAGCACGTGAACTGGAGCGCGTCTTACAGGCTAAATGAACCGAAACTCAGCGTATAGGCTGCTTGCCTCACAGACATGAGAAGTATATCTATAGAAAGCTTGAAATGTCTACTTTTAAACTAAATAATTCAAAACTAAAAGAAGTAGGCTGCTCTCTGATTATGTAATCTGAATTAAATGTCCATTCTCTCTCTAGGCACGTCCACTATGCGGACATCATTGCAGTTGACACTGATTCAGAAAACATTAGTTTATTAATAAACAATTAAAATGTCTCCTTGCTGTTTTTTGTCACATTCATAATCATTACTTTTGCCAGTTCTTTATGGCAAGCTTTATGAAGTGAAGTGAAGTGAAGTGACATGTGGTCAAGTATGGTGACCCATACTCGGAATTTGTGCTCTGCATTTAACCCATCCAAGTGCACACACACAGCAGTGAACACACACACCGTGAACACACACCCGGAGCAGTGGGCAGCCATTGCTGCGGCGCCCGGGGAGCAGTTGGGGTTACGGTGCCTTGCTCAAGGGTCTCACCTCAGTCATGGTATTGAGGGTGGGGAGAGCGCTGGACATTCACTCCCCTCACCGACAATCCCTGCCGGACCTGAGATTCGAACCCATGACCTTTGGGTTACAAGTCCGACTCTCTATCCATTAGGCCACGACTGCACTTGAGTGCTATATCTAGCCTATATTACATAAATGCTCATTTTTATGGTTTATTCTCTCCAGTATTTAATAAATTAAATAAATGTGATTAGTCAACTAATGGCTTAAATGAACAACTACTAGTCGACTAGAAAAAAAACTTATTTCACACATTTTCGATCCAGCATGTCACAAAGGGTATTCTGGTCCGCTTGCATGCTCTGACACACACACACACGCACGCACACACACACATGCACACACAGAGAGAGCATCGTACATTATTATTAGTTTAAAGTTATATTTGTGTATGACTAACCTGTACTATTTCTTTACAACAAAACGCTTTGCAGGTCTATCATCTCTAGTTACACACCAAGCATCATCAGTTAGCCTATGTGTCCCACCCCAACACACACCAGAGAAAAAACTTTGCAGGTCCTATGGCTGAGAGAGAGCCTACTCGGTTGAAACTGATCTCAATTATAGTAACGCAGCTTTTTATTGTCAGTAACGGTAACGGCGTTGTAAGGGGGGAAAAAGTAATTCATTTGATTACTCGTTACTAAAAAAAGTAACACCGTTAGTAACGCCGTTTATTTATAATGCCCTTATTCCCATTACTGCAGAACACACAAATAACATGCAAATTTTACAGTCATAACGTGTAAATTTGTATGGTCGCCAATGGCGACCTCAGCAAAAATATCACTCGCAAATTAATATTTTTAGTCGCAAATGCGAATTAAAATGAATTTATTCTGCTGAACACAAAAAATATATATTTTGAAGAAAATGGGTAGTAAATGATGACAGAATTTTCATTTTTGGGTGAACTATCCCTTTAAGGCAAGTCATTTACCTCGGTGGCCATCTTTGAAACGCCTCTGGCAGCTTTTTCAGTCATGCAAGTCTCTTTGAATGGGAAAACATAAAATTCTCCAAAGCTGTTCACCAAGCTTATGATTAAATGTCATATTTGAAATCACCAATGAAATCTTGATGACAACTGTCTCATAAATTTTGTTTCTAAATGCTCAAAACGTGACAAAAAACTGTATTTTCCAAGCTGGACCATGTGCAGTTCTAAGCACGTGTCTCAGAACACTGTTTCTGTAGCAACCTGAGCTTCTAACGGCTGCTGCAGTGATGCAATGACTTTACCAGCAGCTGATTGGCTCTTTTATTTAGAAGGCGGGACTTATTCTGCCACATTACGCGTTGCACTTTCTATCATTCATAGTAATATGCACCGTCTTTGTATGTTTAAAGTCTTTAATGGAACACAAAACTAGACATTTTGATGAGTTTTCATACAGCATATAGTTAAATATATTTCCATATAATTAAATCTATTAAATAAATATATGCGCTGCAAGTTTTAAATTTTTTTAAACTAGTTGTTTTTACTTAAAAATGAAGACGTACGGGTTATGCATAATAATAGGAACATTTTTTACAGCAGGTGATTTTGAAGTCCTGCATTAATAGTCTTCAAATGTGAATGTGGCGAAAATTACAAACACTATTTTGATACTCAGTTTGTTATGGAAGTAAATTAATGTCAAATGTTTTTTAAATAAAAAGCTTGTTGAATTGCACTAATTGAAAAAAAAAATGCATTACATTAGCTGTGCTTGCATTTAGATGCATTGTATTTTTAAGGCTTGCATTTTTATGAGCTGAAATTTCAACATGGTCGTATATTTAAGCTGTGAATATTTCAATTAAAAATATTTCACACACATTTTCATTATTAAAAATTCAATAATTTATATTCACCTTTCAGATTTCACTTCCAAAATATTCATTCTGTTTAAAAATACAACCTATAAAATTCTACTTGCAATTTTCAGTCCATTTTATTTCACTTTACAAATTCGCTTCCACAAATTCAGTGGTTCAAATTCGGCAGAAAATTCAACATTTCACATCCGGGAACTGCAGGAAAAGCAGTAGAGTACCGATGCATGATCTCCATCTGCTGTTAGTCTGCTTCACCAGCAGGTGCCGCTAGCGGCTGTTTACGAAGGCCAGTATGGCTATTAAGTCATCATTCATTCATAAAAACGGATTTACAGAAATGGAGCAAGCGGTAAGTGAATGTGTGATGATTATCAGGGCCAGTATAAATGCAGAAAAGCTGATAAAGACACAAAAGCTGCATTTATGTTTAATTCAGTGTCTTTACGGTTACTTTGCCTGTATAGGCTACAGCTTTCTCTACAGTGAACGAGATTATAACGTTATTGCCCGATGCTGGTGTACAGATCAAACGTTAAATCTGAGGAAGACATATATTTCTCTCTGTTGTTTAGTTTCCTTAATTTTATATCGCGGCTCTGTGTTGTAATACTATACGTCATAGGATTCCCTTGCCATCAGGACATATAAAACACTTAACACAGCTTAATGGACTTGTACAGTGATATAAAAGTCCAAACTCGCACCTCATTTGTGATGTAGGTTATACTATATAGGCTCCAAGAAAGCAGATACTGGTATAAAGGTGGTTTGAGACTGAACGTTTGATATTTGCAAATTTAGGGACCGTCTCTAAAGTTACGACATTGGTATTAACGTTTCTACCCTCAATAGCGTTTAAAGAGAGTGATTAACAGTCTCTCTCTCACAAACAAACAAACAAACACGTGAACTCACACAAACTCTTGTACACACGCATGCACATACATATTCAAACACACCCAACTCAAAATATGTGCATATATACTATCTCTTTTTTTTTTTTTTTTACACGTTCAAGCCTTAAAAATGCAATGCATCTAAATGCAAGCACAGCTAATGTAATGCTTTTTTTTTTTTTTTAATTAGTGCAATTCAACAAGCTTTTTATTTCAAAAACATTTGGCATTAATTTACTTCCATAGTTTGTGTTATTTAAGGGATAGAAATAGGATTTCGTTGTATTAATATTTGCAGATTTAACAGAAGCAAAATGTTATGTAATTAATCCAAGTCTGTGTACAGTTCTACTCTTACAGTATTTTGAGCATTTGTGTATGTGTGTGTTTTTAGGTAGACTTCCTCCGGGTCAGGGCCACTGCAGTGGGGTTCGCGTTAAGGCCTTGACCCCCGGTTACACCAACCTGTTGGTTAGCTATACCCATAGTAATGTTCACCTCAGTGCGAAAATCACCATTGCTGCCTACCCGCCTCTCAAGGTAAGATGTTTTAAAGTAATATTTTAAAGATGGAGCAGCCATGTTGCCATGAGCACTGATCTGTAGATGACCATGCATCATTGTCTTTGGCAGCCGGTTGACCCTGTATCTGTGGCTGTGGTGACGTTGGGCTCCTCTAAAGATATGATGTTTGAAGGAGGCCCCAGGCCGTGGGTGCTAGAACCATCCAAGTTCTTTAGAAACCTGACCGCTGAGGACCATAGCAGCGTTACGCTGTCTCTGCATGGACCCGCCTCACGATCCTATTCCAGACATTTGGTCAGAGCCACATGCAGAGCTCTGGGAGAACAGGTAGAGATGTCTATGATGTAATATCCTTTAGGCTACGTTAGGGCTGGGCGATATGGCTGAAAACTGTATCACGATATCAGTGTTTCATATCGGTCGATATCGATAATTATTGATATTTTTATTACCCATTTAAAATAAGGACCAGGAGAAAAATATATTACATTTAAACATTTTTATTTTAAACAACCTTCCTCTGATCATAATCCCCTCAGTTATTAAGACAGAAATGTCAACCATGGAAAACGAGTATTACAGAAGCATCCTCTAACTTGACAAAAAAAAAAAATCCTAAAAGCTGTCTTAACTTTAGGACAACCCCACTGGTGTCCTAACTTCAAATCTATTTGAAATCCAATGGTAAAAATCAAAGCCGCATTGGAATTAAAAACGCGTCGTTTCTCCATTTTGCACGTCTTTGGTTGCTTGGTAACAGACCTGACAGTTGATTACCGATCTCGATGGAGCGGTTTAAGATTTGCTTCTGTAATACGAATTTGCGAAGAATAAAAAAAAAAAATCGAACGTTTTATCAAACACATTTTTTATTGATATCGATCACGTGTCTATCGCGATGCATATCGTTATCGTTTTATCGCCCAGCCCTAGGCTACGTTCACACAGCAGCAGAATATGGTTGTCAGTCCTGTATTTGAGTCCTTAATACGGTTACGTTCACACATAGTACGGTTATTTACGGGAGTGACAATCGCATTCTATAACCAAACTCACACCTGTAAATTTTCAAACTGATGATGGTTAATGAAGATTTGACAGATGATCTCATGGCTCAATTGAATTGTGTCAAAAGTGATAAGACTTTCAGTTTTATGGATGTGACCATCTTTGAAATGACTTTGGTCACTTTTGCTATGGTTACTAGTAAGAGAATGCGGGCTTGACTCTTGTTGCACGTTCGTACAGACAGTATTCGAGACGCTGCTGTAAGTTGCTGTTTGAAAGAGACATTTCAAGACTCACAACCGTAAATGCGGTTGTCAGTCCCAAAAACTGACAGTGTGAACTTAGACTATCCACTAGGAATGTGGACTTGGAATATTTTTGAAATGTTCAAATTGTGTCTTCGCAGGTCTTAGCAGTGACTGTTGGAAACCAGCCCACCATGACGAACCCCTTCCCTGCTGTGGAACCAGCTGTTGTGAAATTTGTGTGTGCACATCCGTCACGTCTCACACTGACCCCCATTTACCTGAACCCACAGCTGGACGTGTCCTGCCCTCTGCTGCAGCAGAACAAACAAGTGGTAAGCAGTCAAACTCTCACTATCTGTAGTCTTAACATGACAGGAAGTTCAGTAGCATTTGTACTTGTTCTGTAGGTGCCAGTTTCAAATGATCACAACCCAGAGCTGGATGTGGCGGCTTTTGACCAGCAGGGCAGGAAGTTTGATAACTTCAGCTCTTTGAGTATGATCTGGGAATCCTCCAAAGTTTCCCTTGCAAGCATCGAACCGACCATGCCCATGAAACTACACATACACGAGGATGACAGCAAGCAGAAAAAACTTCATGGTACCTTTTATAATGAATAATCAGACCACTGATAATTATGAAATGCAAATATGTATTAGGGATGGACGGTATGTCAAAAATCCTAACACTGAGTAATTTTATATTGCGTTTCTAGCATATATCACAATTTATTAGGGATGAACCGATACCATTTTTTAAGGACCTTTTTTTTTTGTTTTTTTGATGATGATGATGCAGTTTTCCAAGCACAACACAGTGAAACTAATGAATGTAGGACATTCTTTATTATTACTCTAATGAAAAAAGTAATAATTTTATGTGCTTGTCACAAACTTAAAGAACAGAAATTTCTGTGTCCAATAACCTTCAAAGGGCATAATTACAATTACAAATAATACAACAAATACTATAGAGATACAAATTAAATAAACTTTCAGATACAGTACATTTATTTACCATGTATACATTTATTTAACATATTTTGTTGTTTTATTAACATTAATGACAAATATAGGCTATGGTCCCTTTAAGACCGAATCCATGGATACTGACACACATCCTGTTTTTACCCAAATGTTTACGTCCACTTCAGCCATTACCGACTGTATTTACATGAGATAATCCAAACGATGGACATTTTGACAACTATGTGTGCATTTGACCATTCAGGTGCGAGGAGAACTGATCGCGCGCAAGAAAAAGAGCGCGTGCGAGAGAGAGAGCGCTTCTGGTCTGTGTCATTCAGCGCAATTCCGCCTATCCCGCCTTCACTAATCGATAACGAATTGTGATTGAAAGCATGCAGTTCGCAATGTGTGGGTTGTCATCATTAATTTTGAAGTATTTCCACACCTCTGAGGCTGAAATTGTTTCTGCTGCTGCCGTCAGTGTCTCTGTGCACGAAAATTCTGTCAGTTACGTCACGTGAGGTATCGGTTTTTGGTATCGGGGGTATTTTTACGAGTACAAGTACATGAGCTTGGTATCGGGCCGATACTGGTTTCGGTGCATCCCTACAATTTATCAATTTAAACATTAAACCATAAGCATAAGATTACAGCTGAAACGAATAGTTGACAATATTAAAAAAAAATTGCCAGAAAGCCGCAAATGTTGATGATAGTATCAAAAGTATCAGAGAATGAGAATAAGAGTTATTGCATAGATAAAATATCAGTTTTGACATGCCTATAAAAGTACATATCCATTATGAATTCAGTGGTACTGAATTCTATTTTTCTACATATTTAATCTACTGGTTCACACATTTCTGCTGTCACACAATCATATACCGTCATACCGCTCAGCCCTAATATTTGTTTTATATATAAATATATATATAATATAAATAATGTATGTGTGATGTTTTCTGCAGGTCTTCAGACGGTTCTTGTCCATCACGAATCGGGCGTTGCAGCCATCACTGTAACCGCAGTCGGCTATCAGACGTCTCATCTAGAAGCAGCAGCGGTTTTGAGTGGAGTGAGTTCCTCTGTAGTATTTTGATATGACAGAGTTTTTTTTTTTTTTTTAAACCCCAACCAAATCCACAATAAATCGACTCCATTAACTTCAAATCAAAACACGGTCAGGAATAGAATACAGGATTGCAGTTGTTCTTTACGTGTATTCTTTTTTTCTTTTTTTTGACACAAAGCCTTGATCAGGTTCAGGCTAATAAGCACCCATTGTCATCTCTTGAATTTGTGCAAAAAGCTTCTCGGACAGCAGAGTTCAAGATAAAAATAACTAAAACAATGATGCTTGCTTATTATAATGTGTTTATTCTTGTTGGCATTTTTTATTTATTTTTTTATTTTGGATAACTATGGAAAACCAAATTAATATTTATTGTATTAATATTACATCAGTGAAATTACAAAGCTGGCACAGAGGTGTATTATTACAATGTAAAGTTACTATGGCTTTTGTTTTTAAGTGCGCTACATGTAGGATAAAAGTATGTGACTGTGAGGTTATTTCTGCGACAGCTCCAGCTCTCTGATGAATGAATGGTGTAATACATCAGTGTCCGAAATTCTCACTTCAAAAAATGAAGCGGATATAGTTCTTCTGGCGGATATAGTGCACCAAACTACCATGTGCTTTCCAAGGATTAGAGAGTGAGTGAGCATGTGAGTGATTTCGGACACAGCAACAGAGTCAACAATGAGAGTCCGTTCCTGTACTAGAGTCGACCCTGAAACTAGGGCTGTTCAGAGCTGTGTGGGGGAAGGAGGGCGTGGGTTTAATGGATCTCTGGTTTAGATTGAGCAATCAACATCCCGAGGATCAGAGAAAGGCTGAATCGCCATTTCTGGAGAACATGAGCCGTTTCGTTTCCTCAGCAGGAAATGACTGACTCTCTCTAACCACATACATCACCCCACAACATCATCACTTCAGTTACTGTTGCCAACAACAAACCTAACCAGCACAGGAAGCTGAAATGGCAAAAGGCTAGCTCTGTTTTAACACCTAGCCAGCAGTGACTGCCAGATACTTTCTAACTGAAAAGGAGCTTCAGGTTCATTTGACAGACTCTTCTTGGGCAGTAACTCATTTAATAGTCGCACATTAGCGCCACACATATAGGGCCAGATTTACTATCCGCTTGCGCTAGCGCGAACCCTCTTTTGGCATTAAAAAACTACTGTCAGGATTTACTAAAGACACGCAGTGAAAAATTTGTGCTGAAAAGGTGTGGACAGTTATTTTTGCAGCTGACCTTATTGCATATGCATTTGTATGCGTTTCCTAAGCATTTATATAATTTAAACAAGTCTTTAAATACCTATTAAACATGTAATTCCACAAACTTCCCAAACTTTGGCAAATCCAGCTGAAGAGCTCATTGTAACCCATAATGCATGTACTCTGTCTGTGCAAATGATTCAACCTGTGTAAATTAGCTTCACTGGACACGCGTTTCTTTTTTTTAAATGCCATTATAAGATTACAGAATCAAGTAGTTGCTATCTAAACATTTTCAAATAAATATTATGTTGTAAATATTAAGTAAAATAAATCTAAATATAATTGCAATAATTATGCTTGTGTTATTTACTATTGTTAAATTAAATAGTCTGATGTCACATATATTGGCTTTTGTTGGGCTGCCCTGCTCTCTAAGATATCGGCATCAGCCAGCAAAGAATCCATATCGGTGGACCACTGCCAATTTACTCATACATATTGGATCATTATTGAACTTCACTCTAAATCGGAGCTCTGATTTATGTGTGTTTTGTTTACATGTGTGTGTTAGTTTGATCCTTTGAGTGCTGTCTCGGCCATGCTTGACCTTCTGTTAGTAGAGGACGTGAGGGTGACCCCTGACACCATCACCATATACAACCATCCCGATGTGGCGGTAAGATCACACACACACACACTCTGCTGTGCCTGAAAGAGCTTGCACAGTGTGCCTGACATCCGCTTCTCTGCAGGCGGATCTGACTCTGCAGCAGGGCTCCGGTTATTTCTACATCAATGCAAGCGTTGGGGGAATCGCAGAGGTCACATTTCAAGAGTCCCAGGGAATTGCTCAGGTAATGTTTTAAAGGCTTGTTCCAGGCCTGTTCCAAGGCCTGTTCATGATAAGCTCTGTCAGTGGGTATTGGTGGTATTTTGTTTACTGCAAAAAACAATTTCAACTAAGCATGATGTGATACAAATGACCTTATTTAATAAGAAAAACAGAAATTCCAGGGTTTTTCCTGGGTCAAAAACGGTCTTTGGTGGTGGCTGACAGACACAAACAGTAAAAAGTACCCGCCACACTTAAAAGTACCCGTGACAATAAAGTACCCGCCACTCACACTGTAATCCTTTCTTGCCCTCTTTGCAAAAAAATCTGTGATTTCATAGCTTTGTAAGAGAAGATGCTTCTTTGCTAGACTTGAAAATTATTTTGGTATATATTATAATAATAATAATAAATAATCAGTATTAAAAAGTAGCATTAAAAAGTTAATTTAACTAATAATCTAATTTTCTACCATAGACAATTAAATGCACCTAGCTAACAACAACTTGCTTTGTTCTAGTTTCACCTCACTCCAGTCTGAACTAACTGATTTTATAGGTAGGCCTAATTACTGCACATTGTCATATAAATAACCTGAAAATACCGTGGATAATTAAGGCTAAATCTTACTAAACACTCTTGGGGTAACCACACTTATGTTCTCATTTGTTCTCTTAGTTGTTCTGAGTAAATTATTTGTTATAGGGGTACAACGGGGCTGAAGGCACACCTGAAGAAAAATGTGCTTTTCACTACTCTCAAAGTGTATGATTGCAGAAAAATATATATGTTTGTATTGAACATTGATGGAGAAACAGATTTTGTGTGAAAATAAATCATAAAAGTGGTTAATTTTGTTTAAAAATCTTATAAATATATGAGGTGGCGAGCGGGCCTTTTACCCCACACATGGGGTAAAAGGCTCCCCAGCATGGGGTAAAAGGCACACAGTATTGATACAAATACTTTAGCTAAAATAATGTTTTTAATAATGTCTAGGTTAATACTTGTTCAGAAGAATCACTTTAGCAAAGTTTGCACTATTTTCTGTTTATTTTTATAAATAAAATAATTTTTGTTTAATAAATATACTGTCATTAAAATGTTAATATAAAAATATATTTTAAACATACAGAAACAAAATTATTTTTAAAATTAAAGATTCTGAAAGCATTGAAGGAGATCCCATAATAATTAATATAGATTTACAGTAGTAACAATAAGTGATATTTTATTATGATATGATTAATATCATATTTTTGAATATGATTGCTTCGTTATAAATATGGGTATTATCTCTAAGGTGGATACACAATTTGATGTATGATGTTTACCATCTGAATCTAACCGTGTTATGTCAACAAATGGAAAAGTCAGCCAGCTATTTATTACCATGTTAATTATTGCAGGTGCGCTTTTTACCCCAAATACCATACTTTTACATATTCTTCCGTTATTGAAAAACTGTTGCTTTAATTACCTTGAACTAAACTGAAAATCATTAAGAAGACCTTTGTCTGAAAATATAAACATTAATTTAATCGATTCTCATTTGTTACTTAAATCAACATTTTAAAAAACATAAAATATTAGATCAAACTACCTCAGAATCAACTTTGCGCTGCTGCCCATGATCGCGTCAAAGATCAGACAAAATTTACACGTGCATTTTGAAAAGCGGGTATTTAGGAAAGTGCTACTGCAAGTTTTTGTGCCACCTAGTGGTTTAGAGGAAAATAAAATCAAAGGCACCTTTAGCCCTGTTTTACCCTAACTGTTACACCGATTCAGACAGTGAGTTCAGTGTTGGGCAGATCAGTTGTTTTCACGATTTATTAAAATGAATCGGTTCAAATGAGTCATTAGGTCACGAATCGGACATTAGTGGATGTGGACGCGTTGCGTGCAAATCGCGGCTGTTAGGACATCGCAAAAAGATTTGTCAACACAAAAAACACTTCATCACTGGATAGAATTTTTTATTGAATCGTTTATTGAAAGTGTGGTTCATGTCAGCTGCATGTGCGAATGTTTGATAAATCATACGTGAGCCCTGTCGTAAGATGATTTCTGTGCTCCTTTCTACGTTAGATTGATAAATGAAGCCCAATGTCCTGGGATGCATGTTCATTTATAGATCAGTTCTTCTATAAATTAATGCAGGAAAGTCTGTTTTAAGTGCTATGGGTTTTACCTATGGCCTCTGCTTTTCCATGTGGCTACATGGTTGAGCAATAAACCACCTTATCAGTTGGTATACATGGTTCTTGAGGCCCTTGCTCAGGTTGGTCTTTTGGGGGATGGGTCCAAGGAAAATGACTATGAACAATGACTTGTCTTAGTCGTTACATAGTTGATTTATGATTCGTACAGGCCAGCTTGTCCTGTCCTTTTAAACATCAAGTGCAAGAAGACTGGAAGTCGCACACTGTTTTCTGTGCACACATCCGTGCACGCAGCACATGAACACCAAATTCAGTTCTCTTTCTCTTCTTTTTGAGTTTGAACGGACACGTGCATGCAAAATTAAGTCAAAATGCCCTCGTAAACACTGTCAGTTATGTGTTATAAACAATTGAGAAAGAAAACAGATGTATCTTTATATTGGATCCATGCTTTCACCTTGAAGTGAGAGCAGTGAGGAGCCTAATGTACCTGCTGCTGTTTGTCACCAATTGTTAATCAAACATTGAATGAGGAAGAGTAAATCACTTTTGTAGCTTTAACAAAGATATATTTTATTGATTAATTAATTATATTATATTTAATTTATACAGTGAGGACTATGCAGTGTCATTTTACAATTGATTGTCTGTATCTGAATACAGATAGATTTACCTGATAAACATACAGCACTGCTTATATAATTTGTATCTGTGTTCTATTGTATTTATCTATGCTTGTAATTTGTTATATGCAGATTCACTCCCCTACAAAATCACCACAATCATCCTAGAATGATTATTTCTTTACAAATAGATCTATTCAAATCATGTGGTGAAATTGTTTTCATATCACAATATATATCGCAGAAAAACAAAATCTCGCAATGTCCATTTTTTTCAATATCATGCAGCCCTAGTTCAAGGCTGACAATTGCTGTCTGATTTTTGGGTGTTTAAAATGCTTTGAAAAAAAATATTTCATTAATATTGCTTTCAATGACATTAGTGGACTTCTGTTAGTGAGCTCTACAGCTAACTGCACAATATAAATTGGTAATAACTTGTACATTCTGCACACTGTAAAATCAATTTAATTTAATTTGAATTTAATCTCATTTCATTATAACTCAGGTGGTCCCAGCTCAAGTGGGGGTCTTGCAGGTGATGGTTCATGACCTTTGTTTGACCTTTCCTTCCCCCGCTACGGCTACAGTTCACATATCTGATATTCTGGAGGTTTATGTTCGTGTGGTCGACAAGGTTGGTGACATCCACTCAAAAAAGAAAAAAAAAAGAAGAAAAACTTGAATGTTAAAATAAAGGAATTTCACAAACAAATCCTTTTTGAAATTATAAAAGCCTCATTTCATGCATGTGCACTTTATGATCTTTTATAAAGTGGTTTTGAAATCGGAGGTGAAATTCAGATGAAACAATCATTTCAGGTTGAGATCGGCAAGTCAGTCAAAGCATACGTTCGGGTTTTGGATGGCAACAAGAAGCCTTTCCTGTCCAAATATTTCTCTATCATGAACCTGAAGCTGAGGGCAGCGTCGTCCATTATATCTCTGCAGTGAGTGAGCGATTCATATCATCTTTACTTGATGTTCTGGCTTCTGTGAAAGCTAATAAACTTCTGTTGTTTGTCAGATCTCTGCCCGATTCATCAGAAGATGATACGGACACATTTCTGGTCAAAGGACTGGTGATCGGACAAACCAGTGTGTCTGCTGACGTCATTGACAAAAATGGCAGAAAAATCACATCTGCACCTCAACAAATTGAAGTAAGCCTCTTCTGTGCTGTCATTTACAGCATTTACATTTTTTTTTAATGGACTGCTTCAAACATAGCATGTATGCATTATTTGTAGTTGTACTACAGGGCTGCTTAGTTGATTAATGTTCATAGGTGTGCAATTATTTTCCAGTAAATGCATGGCTAAAGTAGTTCCAGGCAGTTTTTGACCGCATTACAGTTCCATATCACTTCGCCAAATGATTTCATTTACAGTCATTTGAGAAAGTTAGGACACCCTATTGAATTCCATGGTTTTCCATATTAGGACATAATAAAAAATCATCTGGTCCTTGGCAGATCTTAAAATTTGGAAAATAAAACCATCACACCGTGTCTAACAAAAATAAAGCCAAAATGCAAAAGCCATGAGTGACAAACTGAGGACACCCTATGATTCAATTGCTTATAGATCCAATTTTAGCAGCAATAACTTGAAGTAATAATTTTCTGTATGACTTTATCAGTCTCTCACATCATTCTGGAAGAATTTTGGCCCGTTCTTCTTTACAATGTTGCTTCAGTTTATTGAGGTTTTGGGCATTTGTCTATGCACAGCCCTCACCACACCTTTTTAGTCGGTATGAGGTCTGGACTTGACTGGGCCACTGCAACGCCTTTTATTTTTTTATTTTTCAGCCATTCTGTTGTAGATTTGATGGTGATCTTCAGATCATTTTCCAGTTGCATGACCTAATTTTGGCCAAGCTTTAGCTGTCCTATGGATGGCCCCACATTTGACTCTTGAATACTTTAGTATACAGAGGAGTTCATGGTCGACTCAATGACTGTGAGATGCCCAGGACCTGTGGCTACAAAACAAGCCCAAAATCATCACCCCTCCACCAGCATGCTTTCCTTTTGGTATGAGGTGTTTGTGCTGATATGCTGTTTAGTTTTCACCAAACTTGGCTCTGTGCATTATGGCCAAACATCTCCACTTTAGTCTTGTCTGTCCAAAGGACATTGTTTTAGAAGTCTTGTGGTTTGTTCAGATGCAACTTTACAACCCTTCCAAACATGCCATACTTGTCCTGTCTTTTTCTAATTGTACTGTCATGAACTTTATCATTTAACATGTTAACTGAGGCCTGTAGAGTCTGAGGTGTAGTTCTTGGGTTGCATGCAATTTCTCTGAGCATTACACAGTCTGATCTTGGGGTGAATTTGCGGGGACGTCCACTCCTGGAAAGATTGGTGTCTGTTTTGAGTGTCTTCCACTTGTGAATAATCTTCCTCACTTTAATGATGGACTTCAAATTGTTTGGAAATGGCTGTATAACCCTTCCTAGATTGATGGCAGCAACAATTGCTTCTCTAAGACCATTGCTGATGTCTTTCCAACTTGGCATTGTGTTAACACACACCTGAAGGCTCCAGAGCAGCAAACTGCCAAAACTTCTGCTTTTATAGAGTTGGTCACACTTGCTGATGATCAATTAATCAAAGGCATTTGATTAGCAGTGTTAATTACTGCTTCTTACCCTCTTAATTCCTAAGGAAACAGTAAGGGTGTCCTTAGTTTGTCACCCATGGCTTTTCCTTTTTGACCTAGTTTTTGTTACATATTTAATGACACTGTGTGATATTTCAGGTGGTGATGTTCATCTGAGGTTTTATTTTCCAAATTAAGACCTGCCAAGGACCAGATGTTTTTTGATTATGTCCTGATATGGAAAACCATGGAATTCAATAGGGTATCCTAACTTTTTCACATGACTGTATTTCAAATGTCCTCACAGCCTACAATAGCAAAAGAACCAAAACTGACAAATATACAGACCAAGCAAATAAATATAAAAACAATAGAATAAAAATAAAAACGTTTTCCCCACCAAATCAATTTTCAATTAAAAATGGTTAGTATAAAATATAGGGCTATCAAGCAATTAATTTTTTTAATCTAATTACATGATTTGGCGATTAATTAATCTAATTAACTGCAATTTAATTTTTTTATTAAATCACCAAGCAATTAATGTAAAGCATCAAATAGACATTACAAAAAATAGCTTCAGAATTTTTTTTTATTATTATTCAATTCAACATAGAAATTGTTACTCATGAACTTTTGGACCATAATGGTGAGTAATATTAATTAATATGGAAATATAAAAATTTTTTTTTAAAGAAAATTAGACTCTAAATAAGAAACTAAAACTGCCTTTAGGTGACGGTAAATGTCTTGATGATTAAGTCGTTCATTCATTCATTCGATTCATTCAAACGGCTGGATTTGTTCATGAGTAAAATAAATGGTTCTCTTCAGGCATCTTGAACTTGAAGCAGCGCTACACAGACTGATGACATGAATGACATCAAAGTAGTAAAGTATCGCGAGAGCGAATAGAGAGCAGACAGCTCCGTGTGCTTTTTGCTCTCAATGTACTTTATCATACAACCAGTCTGATATCAGTCTGTGTAGCGCCGCTTCAAGTTCAACAAGTCTTTTATGAATGGTTCACTGAATCATTGATTTTTACTCGGTTCGTTCAAAACGCAATATTAAATTATTTACTGAACTGTTGTATAAAATCAGTATTGCATTTGCACCCGTTATATAGGGGACAAAATAAATATTATATAAATGAGACAAAAACAGCACTGAAGTAATATTGCACTCATTATCGTGTGATATTGCTTAACTCATATGATCTAAATATGAGACGACAACACAAATAGGGGCATTTTTGCCCCCATACAGTGCATCCGGAAAGTATTCACAGCGCTTCACTTTTTCCACATTTTATGTTGCAGCCTTATTCCAAAAGGGATAAAAAAAAAAAAAAATTCTCAAAATGCTACAAACAATACCCCTTAATGACAAAGTTAAAGAAGTTTGTTTGAAATCTTTGCAAAATTTATTAAAAATAAAAAAATGAAAAAATCATACAAATTTGACACTCAAAATTGAGCTCAGGTGCATCCAGTTTCCACTGATCATCCTTGATGTTTCTACAACTTGATTGGAGTCCCCCTGTGGTAAATTCAGTTGACTGGACATAATTTGGAAAGGCACACACCTGTCTATATAAGGTCCCACAGTTAACTGCATGTCAGAGCACAAACCAAGCCATGAAGTCCAAGGAATTGTCTGTAGACCTCCGAGACAGGAGTGTATCGAGGCACAGATCTGGGGAAGGATACAGAGAAATTTCTGCAGCATTGAAGGTCCCAATGAGCACTGGCCTTCCGTAAATGGAAGAAGTTTGGAACCAACAGGACTCTTCCTAGAGTCACTCCTCAGTAAAAGGCACATAACAACCTGCCTGGAGTTTGCCAAAAGGCACCTGATGGACTCTCAGACCATGAGATCAACAAAGATTGAACTCTTTGACCTGAATAGCAAGCATCATGTCTGAAGGAAACCAGGCACCTCTCATCACCTGCCCAACACCATCCCTACAGTGAAGCATGGTGGTGGCAGCATCATGCTGTGGGGATGTTTTTCAGTGGCAGGAACTGGGAGACTAGTCAGGATCGAGGGAAAGATGATTGCAGCAATGTACAGAGACATCCTTGATGAAAACCTGCTCCAGAGCGCTCTGGACCTCAGACTGGGGTGAAGGTTCATCTTCTAACAAGACAACGACCCTAAGCACACAGCTGAGATAAGAAAGGTGTGGCTACAGGACAACTCTGTGAATGTCCTTGAGTGGCCCAGTCAGAGCCCAGACTTGAACCCGATTGAACATCTCTGGAGAGATATGAAAATGGCTGTGCACCGACGCTCCCCATCCAACCTGATGGAGCTTGAGAGGTCCTGCAAAGAAGAATGAGAGAATCTACCCAAAAATAGCTGTGCCAAGCTTGTAGCATCATACTCACTCAAAAAGATTTGAAGCTGTAATTGGTGCCAAAGGTGCTTCAACAAAGTATTGAGCTGTATTGAGGCAGTGAATATAATACGTACATGTGATTTACATTTTTTTTTTTTTAAATAAATTTGCAAAGATTTCAAACTTCTTCTTGTCATTATGGGGTATTGTTTATAGAATTTTGAGGGGGGAAAATTATTTAATCCCTTTTGGAATAAGGCTATAACATAACAAAATGTGGAAAAAGTGAAGACTTTCTGACTGCATTGTATAGGCTCCATCGCACAGTGAGTTGTTGCCCTGCATCGTAGTTGTCATCAATCAACTGTATGAAATGTCAGATGAACTATAGTTTTGGGGCGAGGCAAGCGCGTTAATTGCGTTCATTTTAATGCGTTATTTTTTTACCATAACTAATCTAACTGACACGTTAAATAGACAGCCCTTATAAAAATTATATGATTAAATGATAATGGATGATAAATGGTAAAAACGATTGAATTGAATATAAATTATTGAATAAATGATTGACTGTAAATAATATCTAAAGAAATGAATGTGTTTTTATGATCTGTAGGTCTTTCCCCCCTTCAGACTGCTGCCCAGGAAAGTCACTCTAATAGTTGGAGCAATGATGCAGGTATTTAAATCTTTTTCTCAAATTTTGATTTATTCCAGTACATTTCACTTTCCACTTGTCTAATGCACTCAGATCTTATGAGTAAATGAGCCGTTGAACGAACAAAACGCAAGCTAATGCTGCAGTCTAGAGTTGCAAAACATAAGTGCATTAACTGTGTTTACATGGACACCTTTTTTTTTTAGTTCAACATTAAAGGCGCTCTAAGCGATCTCATGCGTTTTTAGGCCAAAACATTTTTTGTCACATACAGCAAACATCAACTCACTATCCGCTAGCTGCCTGTCCCCTGAACACACTGTAAAAAAAAATGTGGTCTCTGTAGTCGCCACAAGCTCCGAAAACGGCAATAAAAACAAACTGGTGCAGCCTGGACCATGAAACATATTAAACATGCTCCAGCCAATAACCGACAAGCAGCGTCAATACGCAAGCTACTTACATTTTAAATGCGCGTTCATGACTGTTTCAGGAAACACGGAGGGGACGGGCAGGAGGAGGAGGAGGGAGGGTCTAGCTAGCCTCTGTTTTGTTTGACAACACTTCGAACGGCAACAGGAAGTTACTCCACCTAGGATCGCTTAGAGCGCCTTTAAATTTCATTCTGGTTAAAAATTTAATTTGTGTGTGAAATTTGTGTACGTTTTCACGAACCAATCATTATTCACCAGTAACTTTTGTACTGTATATTGTATATTTGATGCAAATTACTAACCTCAAGCATACAGTCACTCATTTATAATATACTGCAAATTCATTATGACCAAATTGTGCATACGCGTAATTTCTCACATAAAAATTTCCATGAGAAGTTCTCCTGTTCGTATAAAAATGAACAGTCCACGTAATAATTAGTGATTGAGACCCAGTGACTGTCTTGTCCTGGATGAATGGATAAAATGATGGTCAAAAATACCACTGGCAAACATCT
This sequence comes from Anabarilius grahami, assembly GCA_003731715.1. Taxonomy (NCBI): domain Eukaryota; kingdom Metazoa; phylum Chordata; class Actinopteri; order Cypriniformes; family Xenocyprididae; genus Anabarilius; species Anabarilius grahami. The sequence goes on from RJVU01060768.1 coordinate 38,427, forward strand.
CAGGCTATGACATAATGTCTGCTTCCAGGATGATAACTGTCAGGACAACTTGCCATACTCATTTTCCTCAGCATTGCTAAAACCACTGTACACAAGCGCATTATTAACCTGGAAGCCAGCATGATTTGCGATGTTTGCCAATGGTCCTCCAACCTTTTTTTTTTTTTTTTAAATCTCGTAATGTTATAGAACAACAAGAGCTACGTCTGTGCATAAAACATCATGACGCCATTACTGTGTCAGTAATGAACATGCACAGAACATCCCCATTTCAGAAAGTAAAAGAAATATACCACCACAAAAGAGACACTGTTCCCATGTGGCTTTCTGTGCACAGGCTCTTAGTCGGAGCCGAACGTGGATAAGCACATGGGCTTCGGATAGGCGGCTAAACGTGTACACACAAATGTCAGAATGCCTTTTTAGAGAGTATTTATGTAGACACAGTGGGTTATGTCTTAAGTAAACGTACGCAGTTGAGAAAGAAAATGTGTGTGTAACAGTATATTGCAAATTCATCCATTAGCTCTTAAAGTGACAGCATTTAAAATACCTGCTGCAGTCTGTCATTAATGATAGATTACCCCATTAGGGGCCATCCTACCACTCTTTTAATATTGGACATTTTGTGCAAATTATTATGCAAGTGACATATCAGTAGGATTTCAGTACAATAAACATTCAGTTTTAAGTTTTTCTAAGAAAGTGTTTGTTTATTTATCCATGTCTTTTTAGATAACTGGTATCAATCTTAGACAAAATAATTTGCCAGGTCTACTTAGGTAAATGGAAACCCTACTTAAAGGTTGTTCCACATTATTAAAGGGGGGTATCACACACAGTTTCTGCCAATCTCATGTTAATCTTGAGTACATATAGAGTAACAATGCATCCGTCATATCTCCGAAAAGTCTTTAGTTTTGTCATATTTATAAAAGATAGATACGCTAAACCGAGTCTTTCCGGAAAAAGCAGAGATCCTGAAGGCGTATCTGCCGTCAGTGCTATGGGCAGAGCTAAAGAGCAGGCGCAGCTTCTGCGATGTCTGCTAGCTGCGACATCATTATAAATACAAAGGGAACAAAAGTGTGTTTAGATTATATGCACTTGCTCGCTGATTGCCAACAGAACACAGACATCTGATGCAACCTTACTCACCACCCGCGATCTGCAAATCCAGCACCGAACTGGGACTTGTTTACAAAGTATTCATCACCGAAATCCCAGGAACAAACAAAAATACGTGCACAACTCAGTTGCTGCCCCAGAAAAACAAACTTCATCCACTGTTCCCTTAACACTGGGTTCTTTGGGAAGCTGAAAAAGGTAATCTTTCCCTCACAACCAAAAACACACTCCTTTGTTGACAGGAGCTGCGTCTCATTTCGGAGGCTTCGTCCTTTGGAGTTCGCATTTGAAGGCTGAATACTTCCTTAAGGATGTCATATTTTAGAAAAGTAACCGTAGTAAAATTGACTTATATTCATTGTGAGGTGTAAAATACTGTAATTTCTTTCTTACGTTGCAATCTAATGGTTATTTTTCTTAAATGAGACTGATGATGTATACAGCCTTCAAAGGGTGCAGAGCCTGAATTGGGACTCGGCTTCAGTATCCCGAGCGAAACGCGTTGATGGGCGTGCTCTTGCTCTGGGTGATGTGTGTGTGCACGCTTATCAGGGAGAAGTGCCTATACAAGGATTTCCACTCTCTTTTGACGTCATACAGGCCATACTTGAAATAAACTCTCCGAAACCTGTACCGAAACCGGAAGTAGTCATTTGGCACAGAAATACTCCATCATACATCCAACTCGTGTTTTGAAACTTTGGCCATGTTTAGCATGAGAATCCAACTCTTCAACAATGTTAATAAGTCAGAATGCACGAAATAGCATTACACCCCCCCTTTAAGCAAGTCACAGTTCTCATGCAATATGGGGAGGAAGAAAGATCTTTCTGAAGATGAAAAGCATGAAATGGTGCAATGTTGTGCAAAAGGCATGAAAACAACTAATATTGTGTGAAAACTGAATGCAGATTATTGAAGTATCATAAGATTTGTGAGTGATTTAGAGCACAGCAGAACTCGGTCAGATAAAGGCTTATTAAGGAAAGTTTCTGTCAAACAAGTTAATTAATATATAAGTAATATATCAATTGAAACTATAGAATGTCTTCTTTTATTTGTGTACACTCAGAGTAAAAACACAAGTTGTGCTTTTTGTAAAATAAAGAAAACTAACATGATGCGTGATCTCTCGTCTCCCTCTGAACAAACTCCAATCTGATAGTTCTCAGAAAATGAACTGTAACTTATGAATACCAATGACAAAAAAAATGACACTTATGTCTAAAGAAACGTTGAAATGTCAGGTTTTAAATCGTGCAAGTCAAATCGAAAACAAACATTCTGTGTTTATGTAATCTGTATGAAAAGAGAGCCATGTCAGAAGTCCGTGATTCAGCTCATTATGCGCTAATGCGGCCACGCCCACGGAGCTAGCGCTATTCAGAGGCAAATTCAGAGGCAATACATGCATACATCGTCTCAATCGTGTATTTATTGTCTTAAAGTGTTTATTTGGATGTTAAAGCCATGATTAGCGATCTCTAGAAGACATGCCGTTAGTTCCTGGTTCCTCTTCTTCTTTATATGAATTTGTGGCCTAAAGGTGTACAGAGCGCCCTCCGGCTGCAAGTATGAATTGAAAACACCAGCGCTCATATGAATAATGACAATGAATATTAAATAAATATAACTCCTCTGTATAGAAAATTGACATAAACATATGAGAATCCAATATTTCTCCAAATGTGCATGCTTTTAAACTAAAAGCCTATATTCAGACTCTTTGCATCACAGAAATACATTATATTTGAAAGTATATAATATAAAACCATTATTTTATATTGTAATAATATTCTTCTGTAGGTTTCATATACACCATGATGAGCTTGAGACATCACAGAAGGTTTTTTTCACAGCCTACCTGACTGAAAGGCCTCATTATTATGCAGCTCATTAGAGCTTCTTTATGCGATTCTTTTGTCTTCTCAGGTGTAAATTACCCATTATTCATGATGACTCACGCCTCCACGCATACTGTTTCTTGACAAAAAGTGTCTTACAAAAACTAAATCAATATATTGTTTTATATGAACAAGTAGGCATTATAATTTTTACAAAATTTTGAAGCAAAAACTCTAGCCTACAACCTCCAAAACCAGAAGTCTTGTGAACACAGATTTAATATATATTTTTGGCCTTATTTCAGTGACTTACATTTTTTGTTTTTTCAATAACCACGCATAAACGTTATTCCTTCAAAAACACAAACATGTACATACATGTTCCTCACATATTATTGTAGCCTAGTTTGTGCTGAATACAGTGTAATGACTTTTTTTCCATTAATATTTTTATGAACAACTGAAAAAAGCACAAATGTCAGGCATGTCAAAACTTCTCCAGGCCCCAAATAAGCCTCAGACTCCAGAGGGTTAAAAGGGCAGCTATAAAAAAGCCAGTGTTGAGCAGCGAACAGGTATTTGAAGCTGTTGGTGTCTCTGGAGTCTTGAGAACCTCTCCAAGCAGGCTGGCAGTTATGTGTAAAATTGCATTTTTGCCACCACTAACCAAACCTCACAAAGAGAAACATTTACAGTGGGTGTAGAAATACATTTTCAAACAGTTTTATTGCTGTGGTGTTTTTTGCAGCATGGGATAGTGCATAGTGCATTGTATTTCAGAAGGCACTATCCTTTTTATACCATAGCTGAAAATGGCCAGTTATGAACTCCACATATCTTGATGAAGTCATTTTGACACCCTCAGAGACCCTAAAGGGACCTTCCATCTCACTTCCCAATATTCTAGCCCAAATCATCACCCGCCAGCTCCCTGCTGACGTCACAGTCTTGTTGGAACGTGGTGGCCATTCACCAACAATTCAGAAATCCATCCATTTAGACTAGTGTTTCTCAATGGGGCGTTCAGAGAACAACGAGGGGGCGTTGGAAGCAAGATTTTTTCAAGGGGGGCGTTCACGGATTTACACCAAAGATCCAGGCAAGACAAGAATAAACTTGTAATTACTTGCAAAAGAATTGCATACAACATTCTGAAATCTGCCAGTTTAATGCGACATGTAAGCTATGTATCGTTTCTTTTGCAACGATTATTTTTCCAGTCATAGACCAGCGCTAAAGCGCTGACAAGAATTTACGTGCACAAAAATGTTTCGCGCTGACAACAATCCGGTGGTGGCTAGAATCCAGCGCTGACTAGAACCACGCAGTGGAGGAATTGAAAGTTTAATTAAACTAAATTCTATTTATAAAGTAAAACTTTTACATTTTTAGGCATTAACTAATGCCAATGCCTAATGCCAAAATGTTTTCTTTGTTCATCAAGTAATTTATTGTTAACTCGCAAGACTGTAAGGAGAAAACGACAATTTGATGGATAATTTAAATATATTCTGTAATCACATTTAGATAATGTATTAATTCCACTGTCACATCTGAGCGCGAAACGCTGCTTGGATAGTTTCAAGATAGTTAAAATAATTAATAATACAATAATAATTTCTAATTGTTCATATGTTTTATTCTTGTTTAGAAGAGTTTTTTTATTTTTTTATTTTACTGATTATGATCACAAATTAATCATGACAAACCAAGTAAATTTGAATTGAATTAATTATACCAATGACAAACACAAGCTGATAACAATTTAGACCTATAATTATAAGAATTTTTCATGAAAAATCATGATTGTATTTATTTTTTTCAAAAGTAAGATTAATGTAAGCAGCTTCTTGCAATACTCTCCTAAATGCGTAATAAAACCTAAGTGCAAACATTACCGCTTTAATGACCGTATATGGTCGTTTTTACTGCCCAATGACAGCCCATATTATACTCTGAGTGAAATGAGAGAGAAGTTGATTTGTTGCCCCTACGAGTTTATAATAGTATATTTTAACTATATTTTCAAATGGATAAAGAAAAAAAAAGTGAATAAACAGTCTCATATGTCTATTTTTAATATAGGCCTACTATTTATTAATTTATTCTATTTTATTTAACATTTTTACATTTAACATGAATAATCAAACATTTAACATAAAACAAGTATTGCACAACAATTTTAAATGTCTACTCATTTGTCCATTTTAAAATGATTTATTCATTTACATGTTTGTTTTAATTAAATTGATTTATGCTATTCCTTATTCTTTCGGTTTATAAGGTGTCACAACAAATCATGCATTCCTATTCTTCCATACATAATATAATAGCCATAATAATGTAATAAGGCCCAACAAATTCTGACAAACACAGCCCTCGACATAGAACTCAGAAGTTTAAACTCGTAGTCATTTTGTGCGCGAGCACGTTCATGTGAAGGCTGCCAGTGTATGGGAATATACATGTTTAATCATCCATATTTCATCAGTTCTTCTGTCTCCTCACAGCGTTTTAATAAAACGATGTCCAACACAAAGAGTTCTCTCTGAAGTCACAAGTTCCCTTCAAGATATAATGCGAAGCATGCGACTTGCACGCTTAAGTTTCAGAAAACATCGTCATCGAAGTTGTCTATAGTTTATATAAAACATTGAAGTTTATATGTATTCTTTATATCACAGGTTTTCAAACCCTGTGTCACGAGACTTAAAAAATGGGTTGACGGGAATCATATAGCTTGTGTAAGTTAAAAATAAAATAAAAATAACAAAATTTGTTTTCATAAAATCATAGTCTAAAATGAATAAATAAGCAAAATATATTTGACTTAATTGATTAACAAAGTGAAAGAAAAAACTCTGTGACAAATAGCGCAATGTATAGCTTTTTTTGCAAAAGCGCAATGTTCTGTGAGTGTATAAAAGTAAAATTCGCAGTATCGAATAATGTCTTACTCATATATGTAATTTATTAAGTATTTTAAGTTGTTTCTGCTGGTATAAGGAAACAGTTGAAGTGATCGCGCCGGCGCTTCGCGTGCACACACAACATATTCCAGCACTGCAAACTTGGCATCGCAGCCTGTTCATTATCAAAATAAAATACAGTCAGCCAAACCTATAAAAAGTTACACTGCTCATTTTAAATACTCCGTAGTGTCCTATCTGTGCCGTTCAGCGTGACCACCGCTGAAACTGGTCTGCCAAGCACATTTTTTGCTTATGTGAAGAGGATGATTTTTTTTCGCCGATATTGAAACGGGAGTGAAGTACAAATCCTAGTTTACATAATAAATGATAGTTCAGCATCCAAATACATTGCTAATATGGAAACATTTGAATTCGTGCCGAACGAGAGGCTGCGTGAAAACACCGGTTTTTACTTTCGGTTTCGCTTCAAATGAATTTGTTTTGGCTTGTTTATTGCTACTTAAGTTTTTATTCTTGTTCTGTATATGTATAATATATAATATATACAGTTGCAAGAAAAGGTATGTGAACCACTTGCAGAATCTGTGAAAATGTGAATAAGTTTAACAAAATAAAGGAGATAATACAAAATGCATGTTATTTTTTATTTAGTACTCTCCTGAGTAAGATATTTTACATAAAAGATGTTTACATATAATCCACAAGACAAAAAAATGGCTGAATTTATTAAAATAACCCCATTCATAAGTATGTGAACCACTGATTCTTCCTTCTGATTCTCCATAAGGAAACATGATGCATTAATAGACGGGGGCGAAAACATTTGAAATTTGAAGATCAAGGTAAATCGTATTTAATTTGTCTTCCGGGAAACATGAAAGTATCTTCTGTTGCTTCTGAAGGGCAGTACTAAGTGGGGGAAAAAAAAAGTATATTTAAACAAAATAAAATAAAAAATTGGA
>RJVU01060768.1:45383-57290 GCA_003731715.1 Anabarilius grahami
TGTCCTCAGTGTGAAAAGACGGATCTCAAAATCATTCAGTCACTGCTGTAAAGGGTTCAAATATGCAAAAGATGGTGGAAAACTGAAGAATCTGCAGGACCTGGAGAATTTTTCTGAAGAACAGAGCTCAGTTTAACTGTTCAGAACAAACAAGAGACTCATGAAGAACCATCACAAAACAAACAAACAGTCGTAGATCATCCCGGTAACCACACACAGTATTAAGAATCAGTGGTTCACATACTTATGAATGGGGTTATTTTAATAAATTCAGCTATTTTTTTGTCTTGTGGATTATATGTAAACATCTTTTATGTAAAATATCTTACTCAGGAGAGTACTAAATAAAAAATAACATGCATTTTGCATTATCTCCTTTATTTTGTTAAAATTATTCACATTTTCACAGATTCTGCAAGTGGTTCACATACTTTTTCTTGCATCTGTATTTTATTATTCTTATGCTTGGTTTGACTTGGTTTGGTCGTGTCAATTAAATAAAAGGGAAAAAAAGGGTCGCTCTTTAAAAAATAGTTTGACAGCCACTGCTTTATGTTGCTTATGTATCAGAAAACGCAAAACAAGGCATTGACCACTTTTGGTGTTAAATGAGAGAGGGATCCCCCCAATCAAGGTTCCGGATCCGGCTTGTTCCGGCACAAGTTAAACACTGTTCAGTCAAATCAAATCTGTTATTTGGCTTTCAGTGACATGCTTTTTAATTATATATGAAAGCTGCAGTCCGTAACTTTTGGAGCTCTAGCGGTCGGTAGGGACCCGGATAATGGATAGGGGGCGGTGGCCCAAAAAAGGTTGAGAACCACTGATTTAGACCATCCATTGTTGTACGGCATTCGTCAATGAATAAAACTATTTAAAAATGAGTCTTTATGTATTTCTAAACCCACTGTAAATGTTTCTCTTTGTGAGGTTTGGTTAGTGGTGGCTGAAATGCATCTGTAACTGCCAGCCTGCATGGAGAGGTTCTCAAGACTCCAGAGACACCAGGAGCTTCAAATACCTGTTTGCTGCTCAACACTAGCCTGGCTTTTTTATAGCTGCCCTTTTAATACAATTAATTTTTTGACAGGAACTTTCCTTAAGCCTTTATCTGACCGAGTTCTGCTGTGCTCTAAATCACTCACAAATCTTATGATAATTCGATAATCTCCATTCAGTTTCACAATATTTGTTGTTTTCATGCCTTTTGCACAACATTGCACTATTGCATGCTTTTTATCTTCAGAAAGATCTTTCTTCCTCCCCATATTGCATGAGAACTGTGACTTGCTTAATAATGTGGAACAACCTCTAAGTAGGGTTTCCATTTACCTAAGTAGACCTGGCAAATTATTTTGTCTGAGACTGATACCAGTTATCTAAAAAGACATGGATAAATAAACAAACAAACACTTTCTTAGAAAAACTAAAATCTGAATGTTTATTGTACTGAAATCCTACTGATATGTCACTTGCATCATAATTTGGAACACAGTGTAAATTAGCAAATGTTTCTGTTTATTTCCTATAATAACACATTGGCTGAAAGATCATCATTCTGCACATGCTAAACTTATATCTAAATATGTTACGGTTTAAAAAGTAAATCCACATAGTTCTTAAGGGGGCATCTTCCACCATCCTATGCCTAATCAAACAACAAATGACAAAGGAAAATCACTCGCTGATCTTGACTAACTTAAGTAGCTTTAATGATTAATCTACATTTAATGTGTTCAGGAAGATTATGCAGTGTTATTTTACATTTGATTATTCAGTTTTTTTTGTTGTCGGCCATTACTTACCTGAATACCACTGTTGGTGCATCTTCCTGAAAAATTTAAAACACTTTATTTAATTTATATATTTGTTCTGTTGTATTTTTTTGTTCCTTTTGTTTGTAATTAGTCAGCAGTTCAATAAGATCAAAGAAACTGTTTACTTGTCTTTTTACTACATTAGCTAATCTTGTATTAGTTTTTGCTAAAGCATCTATAATTTTGAAATTTCAAAAAATAAAATAAAATTACTCATACCGTGAAATAAGACTGATTATATCACCCACCAATAATTGTGTTAAATAGTCGTGATTTCAATATTGACCAAAATAATCATGATTATGATTTTTGCCATAATCGAGCAGCCCTACTGTCAGTTATTTCTCAGTATTGTAATCACAATAATTAATTGGTTATTAGAATTTACATGACATTTCAGCTTTTCCATTCACTTTGAGGTTTCTTCTTTTTTTTCTTTTTTTTATGCAAAATTGTGACGTTATTTACATGTGACACACAATAGACAAGGCAAACAAACAGACATATACAACATGAGTGTAATCTGACAATTCTTGTGTATGTGTATATATAATATATATAAAAGTGTGTGTGTGTGTGTGCGCGTTTGTGTGTGTGTGTTTATGTTAGTGTTTCTGGGTGTTGGAGTGGGACCATATACAAAGGAACATCTAGAAATTTATAACAGACATATTAATAGTAAAAACAAATTATGACATTAATAATACAATTTATAATAACAATAACATTGATAAGCAAATTTCTTCAAGAATGAGGGGGAGGATGGAGGAAGAGGACAAATAATAATATTAATCACAACAGTAGTAATAATATTAGTAGTGATAACAGTAAAAATATTAATAATAGTAAGTTATTATACGACTGCCTCTGATCCCCCCCATGGCCACGGCACAAGTCCCCTGCTCAGTCCTGGACAACAAGGAGAAATGCTGAGCGGTACAGGGCCAAAGTCCAACCCCCCCATCCTTCAGAGCACTCCCCACCCCAGGCTGCAACACACATGCTGTGTTTACCCTGTTGTTGTTTTTTGTTTTTTTCCCCTTGTTTATTTTAAACTCATAGTAAATATGTTTGTCAACTTGTGTGTTTTCTTTATGAGGTGTTTCTTTAACACTTTTCATGTGCCACCTCAAACAAGTGAAAGTGAAACAGCACACATCTAACTGGCTCATTGGGACAAGAGGTTTGTCTGTCATGTAAATGAAATGTCTATGATTGATCTTCTGATGTCTGGATGAATTGCACCTGTTCCATTTGTAGATCACATCAGAGGGAGGACCGCAGCCCCAGTCAAACATCCTCTTCTCTCTCTCCCATGACCACATTGCCTCTGTCAACAGTTTGGGTCACGTTCAGGGCCTGTCGGTGGGCAACATGACTGTAACTGGCGTGGTTCAGGCCGTCGACACGGAAACAGGCAAACTAGTGGTGGTGTCAAAGGTGATGCTCTACAAACAGATGTGGTAATATTGATCTGTGTGGTAAATGAGTTAAAGGGATAGTTCACCCAAAAGTGAAAATTGTCATCAGATACTCTCCCTCATGTTGTTCCAAACCCAAAAGACTTTCATTCATGTCTGATTGAAACACCAATGAAGATTCATTGTAATCTGAGAAATTTCTGTCCCTCCATTGAAAGTCCATTGTAAAATAAATCCACCAAAAAACGAGCTGTTTAATCGAAGTCTTCTGAAGAGACACAATCATTTTACATGATGAACAGAGTTTTGGACTTTTTGGGCAGACTTTCTTTTTTTCTTTTTTTTTCTTTTTTTGAGTTTTTAAAAATAATCTGCATAAACAGAAGTGAATAAGTGGATCATTAAAGGGTGAACAGGCTTTCAAAGGAAGGGCAGAAATCTCTGATTTCATTAAAAATATCTTCATTTGTTTTTCGAAGAGGAACAAAAGTTTGGAATTTCATGAGAGTGAGTAGTTGATGACAGAATTTTCAGTTTGTGTGAACTAACCTTTTAAATATTGTTATTGACAGGATCAAGTGGATGTTGAGGTTGTGCAGCTAAAGGCCATTCGAATCAGAGCTCCCATCACCAGAATGAAGACTGGAACGTTGGTAAACACATTATGATTTGCTCAAAGTTTTTGTCTAAAGAGTATTTTGGCTTGTTACAAAGTTTTGTTTTTTTGCTGTAGATGCCGGTGTATGTGATGGGCCTGAGCAGCAGTCAGACGCCCTTCTCTTTCGGAAATGCTCTTCCTGGACTGACGTTTCACTGGTCTGTGACTAAGAGAGACGTTCTGGACGTTCACACACGCCACACAGAGGTCAGAATAAAACTTTCTCTGCTGCACAGTGCTTGTTTTCACTATTCGTATGTTGATTTTAAAGTGCCCCTATTATGCTTTTTTGAATATTACCTTTCACACAATGTGTAATATAGCTGTCTTTCAATTAGGGCCCTATGAAATCCATTTTATTTTCCGTTTTAATTTTTCTGGATTCCGTTTTTTGTGTTTTTGTGTGGTTTTTTTGGGGGGGGGGTGACTTTAAATTTAAGTGATTTAAAGTCACTTAAAATTTAATTTCAAGTGACTGAAATTAAATTTTAGTAATCAAAAAGCATGTCTAATTAATTGAAATAATAAAACTTATCCAATTTACCAACAATTTATTAAAAGTTTAACAAAAAATAACATATTTTTTTTTATAGGGCCCTATGATATGTTTTATTCTTTCCCCTCAAATTGTGTTTCATTTTTACCAAATTCTGTTTTAACTTTTCAGGATTAATGGTTTAATTACATTTTAATAATCAAAAAGCATGTCTAATTAATTGAATTCTTAAAAACAACTAAATTTATTAATTAAAAAATGTATTTTTATGAAAAAAATTTTTTCAGAAATTCTGTTGCGTATTTAAATTTTTCCGGGAATCAAATGAACGCATACCATTTCATGATTAAAAGATAAATTAAATTAAACCTTTTTTGTCAAACAGTGTGCTGCACAACAGAGCTTTACTGTTAAAATTAAAACATTGAAGAAAAACTTTTTTTATTCCTTAAATATAGTTTTAATAATTTGTTGTTAAATTAATTTATCTAAATTCTACTTTACAACACTAATATGTTTCTGTCAAGTAAAATCAAACTTTTATTTTGACGGGTTGCCGAGTTTCTCTGTTTATGATGATAGTTTTCTCAAACGAAGCGGTTAAATGCTGATGAAGTGACTTTCAAAGTGGCTCTGGAGATGAATTTCTTGCTTTCATTTCCTCGTATAGTGAGGCGACAGAGGATGAAAACAGTGTGTGTGCGTGCGTGTGTGTGTGAGGTAAATGAAACCGTGCTTCCATGTCATTCATTTCAGAGGCACACAGACGTGCAGGATTCATATTTCAATAGTCTTTTTGCGCTTTAATATTCATGGACACTAGTCTATATCGCGATTTGATTTAAGTGTACTGACCTGCTTTTTAGTCATTCATCAAAAATTTTACTAATTCCGTGACATTCCATGTTATATACTAAATTACGTTTTTAAGTCTGGATTCCGCGATTCCATATGCTTTTTCTGCATCGTGGGACATTGTGGAAAATAGAATAATAGAACCAAAATGTAGCCTTTTTACCCATTATTATTATTATCAATCTAAATAAATCTACTGCGAAATATAGATAGTGTTGTTTTTGGCGGCCTGTTTTAATTTTAGTTTTAGTCTAGTGTTTGTGTCAAGCGGTCATTTTAGTTTTTATTAGTTTTAGTCACATTCATACTCTTTTTAGTCTAGTCAAGTTTCAGTCAACTAAAAGTCTGAGCATTTTAGTCTTATTTTAGTCAGAATTATCCATGACTATTTTCGTCTAGTTTTAGTCGACAAAAACTGATGACATTTAGTCTAATTTTAGTCAATGAAAATTGTATTTTAGTCTCTTTCTAGTAATGCAATTCTATTTAACCCAGTCAATATAGTATAAATACCTAGTAGTATAGACGAAACTAAAATGTTCTTTTAGCCAAACCCATTTCCGCAGCAACACATCCGCCACGTGTGAAGTCGATTGGATGAACGGTTCTCAACATGATCAAAATGCAAACAGACAGACACACAGAGATTCCTGCCTTTATTAGTAAGAAGAATATGTTCAGCCACCTCCCTTCGAAGCTTCGAATATTCGGTGTTGATTACTACTGAAGCTTTGAAGCTCAAAATGGTATTCAGACCAGCTCTACTAATCACCTGAAGGCCACTATTACCTAAAACTGTGTCCATTAAGGGGGACCTATTATGCCCCCTTTTACAAGATGTAAAATAAGTCTCTGATGTCCCCAGAGTGTGTATGTGAAGTTTTAGCTCAAAATACCCTTCAGATAATTTTTTATAGCATGTTAAAATTGCCACTTTTTGGGGGTGAGCAAAAAGAGCTCATTCTCCGGTGTCAGGAGTCCGTCAGGATGCACTATATTGTCAGAAACTGCAAATATATGCTGCATGGAGATAGAACAGGTATAGTTTAGTTTAATTACGGTTATTACTTATATTGTCTTCTTGTTTTTATCCACTATATTAGTACAAGCCTGTTTACCGATGAGTTTTATAACGTTTATTTTACTTCACACAAAATATGAAGCATCTGTTTTCAGAAATTATCTGAAAATCACTGTAAGAGCTTAATAAAACACAGTGCAAGTGTGCATTAAAATATTATCCATAAACTCTCTCTCTCTCTCTCTCTCTCTCTCTCTCTCCCTTGCATTATCATCAACATACATAGCGAAGTACACAGAAACACCTGTTACAACTAACAGTAAACAAATATATAAAGGCCTTATGCCTTTTCGGGTGGTGCTTAATAAACTGGTAAACTTTATATCTGTAAATCAACTCCGATGAACCGTAATAAAGTGCTCTTAACTTCATTACTGCCGTATCCAGTATCACTCTGGAGACTGTAAGCTGGATCACGAACAGTTTGTACTGATCTATCCTTGAGTAACAAATTTTTAGCACAACCTCTGTTTTGTATTGACATTCATTCACAAAGCAATCCAGTGTGAAATGATTCGCGCAGACATAAACGAATTTTGGTAGAGTTGAGGGAGCATTTTCTTCGAAAACAAAATGAATCCACCTCATCTTCAGCGGCTCAGATTTCGGAAGTAAATTGAGAGAGCTATGTGGATTAATCCATCTAGCTACAGAACACCTAAAATGCTTGGGAGACATTCTCATCAGTGCAGCAATGGCGGACTGTGTACAACTCGCTGTGAACTCACACACAGTTCTATGTTAAAACGGCAGTGTCTGTCAACATTCGTGGGCGGGGCCTGTGGCTAATGTGACGTCACATTGCTAGGAACCTGCAAATGGCTTGTTCTGAGAGACTGCTTATGATTTATGTGGATTAAAAAAAAAAAAGAGTGGTTGGATTTTTATCATTATAGGATGGTTGTGTACACACACTGCCAACACACATTTATGTCCAAACACCATGCAAAAGTGAATTTTGCATTGTAGGTCCCCTTTAACTGTGTCTGTTGTTCTGACTAATTTGAGTAATGATAAAGGATGGAGAAAGATTTGTTTTACAAACTGTTACATCAGTCATTCTCGTTAGTGCTTGGCTAACATATGCTCTGTTTTTGATTCTGTTAAGAATACACTTCCCACATGTGCACCGCAATGAATTATACACATCGGTTTATTGATAGACATACACTTGTTAATGCTGATGTAGAGAAATTACAGTTGCAACATATCATGTAGTCAAACTGAGTAGCAAATCACTGAGAAACGTCCTGCTGAAGTCGTCCTTTTGATGGAGGCTTGGGTTGAATAAGTAGTTCTTCCGATGTTTCATCATCAGACTCGAGCTCGGATTGATATAGTAAAATCGATGCCATTAGTCTTTACACTGTGTATAATCGCTGAGCTTTAGGAAGCCTCCGGAGCTGAAGTTCAGTTATGGCAACAGGCGTTTAGTTTCCGCATGCGCTGTAAGCGGTAGACCAGTCACAACAGACTGGGCTGTCTGACCAATCAGAGCAGAGAAGGTCGTGGAAAGGAGGGGTTTAGAGAGACTGAATCTTCGGGTGAGTTACTTGAGAATCATTGAAAAATGTGGTGATGTGTAATGTATATTATGAGAAAGTGAAAGTGTTTTTTGACCCCCAAAACAAAATTAGGAACATTTAAAATGGCATAATAGGGGCACTTTACTCCACTTTACTCCACCAAAGTGTTTTTAGCCAGCTGAAAACGCCTAGCTGTGAACGCTTGAAAGCGTTTCGGCAGCACAGCATTTTTTTTTTTTTTCTATTGAGACACTTTGTTGCTATGATACGGAATATCCACAGCACTGTTACTTGTAACTGATTTCACAGATAATTTGTTTCAGACTAAAAATGTCAACACAATGTAGAGTACTTGCTATGTATGTTCGGAGAACAGCAATATTAATTTTTTCATCCATTTTGTTCCGTTCTCTGCTTGAAGTCATTGTACAACAAGAATGTTGTGACAATTGGTCGGTGTTGTATTTGTCCCGCCCCTTCTCCACTCTGATTGGACTGCTGGCTAAAAAGTGACAGTAGCTATGTTTCCATCCACTTATTTTTATGCGCATTTTCGGATATCGCATCAAAAACATAAAACGCATAAAAAAGCGCATAAAAAACTTGTGCGCTCAGTTTGAGTCTGATAAATTTTCTCTCTGATAAGAAAACATGCGACTTTTCACAATGGGAAGGCATAATTGTACTAAACAGTGGAAAAATCTTGTTGCAAAGCATCTGAAATGCTGTTTTGGTCATTCAGAAGTCTGTCCTCAATGTGGTTCAGTATAATTCCTCCCAGAACTGTCTTGAACATGACTGCGTTCCCAAACAGCATCATCCGCCTCTGAAAGCAAGATAATGTTTATTGCCTTTCGTCTGCATGCTCTGAAATGCAAATAATTTATTATATACTAAAATTATTATATACAGTGGCTTCTCCTACATTTCTTAGTGATATTTAGCACCAGTTTATCAGGAAGTGATTATTTTGTTTTCTTTGACTCACTGGATGGAAACAGTGCTTTATTCGCAAATGTTTTATGCGATATTGCAATTTTAAGCATAAGTTAAATTCTCAACTTTGGATGGAAATAGCTAGTGATGAACGAAGCGTTTTGCTCAAAGTTGAACATTCTTCAACTCAAGGCGACCGGTAAAAAACATTGAGCGCTCGGTGCTTGAGCGTGAAAAAGACGCTCAGCGCCTCATTACGCTCCTGGCCTTTAAAAAAAAATATGGGGCTCCCATTGAAAACAATTGGAAAAGTACGCTAGCCGCTGGAAAAAAAAGCTTTGGTGGGGACACGGCCTAACTTCATCAGAGTTAGGGCTGGTAACTCAGTATTTTTACTTTGGTTTTGATTTGGTTTATTGAAGATATTTATTATACATCTCAATTTTTGCATTTGCTCTGGATACATTTAAAAGAGTGAAAAGAAAGGAAAGGAAAAAGACATGATCTGGATAGAACAGCTGTTCTTACAATGTACATACAAATTGTTTACTACAAAATCAACACGAGTTAAAAAAAATTATAATCTAGACATTTTTTTTAAAATAAATGAACACGAAAGGAACATTTATAATTAAATGTACTTAAAGGTACCAATATAAAAAACATATTACATTTAAAAATGTGAAAATTATACAAACATTTGTAGTTGTTGCAACAATAAAGTTCTATTTGAAGTTCTTTGAAGTGAAGTGAAGTGAAGTGACATGTGGCCAAGTATGGTGACCCATACTCGGAATTTGTGCTCTGCATTTAACCCATCCAAGTGCACACACACAGCAGTGAACACACACACCGTGAACACACACCCGGAGCAGTGGGCAGCCATTGCTGCGGCGCCCGGGGAGCAGTTGGGGGAACGGTGCCTTGCTCAAGGGTCTCACCTCAGTCGTGGTATTGAAGGTGGGAAGAGCGCTGGTTATTCACTCCCAAGAACAAAGAAACACATGAAGATCAATGAAACACATCACGCATTACCTGGAACAAGTGGCAGGTCTTAGTTTGCATTTACTCATTTCTGTGGTGAACCTTCACCCCAGTGTCTGGCAGAATTTGTGCTTCAGTTTAAGCAGTGTTTGTGTGATCTCTCCTGCAGGCATCTGTAAAGCTCAGTGCTGAGCACAACTTTGCCATGAGTGTGTTTGGCAGGAGTAAAGGCCGCACTGGATTGAGGGTGGTGATGAAGGCCAGTGTTCCTCTGGCTGGACATCTTGAGGACAATGCCCTTGAACTCCATGATGAGATACAGATTCAGGTAGACTAAAACTCATTCTGTCATTAATTTGCTAAACAGAGAGCAAAGATTGACTCTATCATACATCGATTTTCAGGTCTATGAGAAACTGCAGCTGTTGAACCCAGAAGTTCAAGCGGAGGAGATACTGATGTCCCCAAACTCCCTGCTGAAGCTCCAAACTAACAGGTACTTCAGTTCAGATGAACACACACAGCCACAGCTGATATGGGCTGTGTCTGGACTGGATAAACAGATTACTGGATAACATCACATATCTGTTGTTTTGTCATGAATGCATGAAAGCTGCATTGCTCTACAAAAACAAAATACAGTAAAGCTGTTTTATGACTCTAGTTATGACCAGCATACCAGTAAAAACCTAGTGTGAAATACAATACAGGCCACAGTTTGTTTAATTCATTATGGATTCGCAGTTAAATAGTGTTTTCAACTAAATTAACGTGTGTGTGTGTTTAAAGAAAGTTATAAAAAAAAAAAGTCAATTATACAGTGTTTCCCTGGACAACAGTCATTATTTAGAAATATTTGACCTAAATATATTAGAATTATATATATTAATTAGAATTAAATAGATTTGAGTATTCCAGATCCATTAAATAATATTGAGTAACTTGTTAGACAAAATTGGATCAGTTTGTGTTATTATACTGTATACACCGATCAGGCATAACATTATGACCATCTTCCTAATATCATGTTGGTCCTCCTTTTGTTGCCAAAACAGCCCAGACCCATCGAGGCATGGACTCCACTAGACCCCTGAAGGTGTGCTGTGGTATCTGGCACCAAGATGTTAGCAGCAGATCCTTTAAGTCCTGTAAGTTGCGAGATGGGGCCTCCATGGATCGGACTTGTTTGTTCAGCACATCCCACAGATGCTCGATTGGATTGAGATCTGGGGAATTTGGAGGCCAAGTCAACACCTCAAACTCATTGTTGTGCTCCTCAAACCATTCCTGAACCATTTTTACTTTGTGGCAGGGTGCATTATCCTGCTGAAAGAGGCCACAACTACCAGGGAATACCGTTTCCATGAGAGAGGGTGTACATAGTTTTCAACAATGCAGGTGGTACGTGTCAAAGTAACATCCACATGGATGGCAGGACCCAAGGTTTCCTAGCAGAACATTGCTCAAAGCATCACACTGCCTCCGCCGGCTTACCTTCTTCCCATAGTGCATCCTGGTGCCATGTGTTCCCCAGGTAAGCGAGGCACACACACCCGGCCATTCACGTGATGTAAAAGAAAACGTGATTCATCAGACCAGGCCACCTTCTTCCATTACTCCGTGGTCCAGTTCTGATGCTCACGTGCCCACTGTTGGCACTTTCGGCGGTGGACAGGGGTCAGCATGGGCACCCTGACTGGCCTGCGACTATGCAGCCCCATACGCAACAAACTGTGATGCACTGTGTATTCTGACACCTTTCTATCAGAACCAGCATTAACTTCTTGAGCAATTTGAGCTACAGCAGCTCGTCTGTTGGATCAGAACACACGGGCCATCCTTCGCTCCCCATGTGCATCACTGAGCCTTGGGAGCTCATGATCCTGTCGCCGGTTCACCACTGTTCCTTCCTTGGAACACTTTTGATAAATACTGACCACTGCAGACCGGGAACACCCCACAAGAGCTGCAGTTTTGGAGATGCTCTGACTCAGTCATTTAGCCATCACAATTTGGGCCTTGTCAGACTCGCTCAAATCCTTACGCTTGCCCATTTTTCCTGCTTCTAGCACATCAACTTTGAGGACAAAATGTTCACTTGCTGCCTAATATATCCCACCCACTAACAGGTGC
>RJVU01060768.1:57317-81228 GCA_003731715.1 Anabarilius grahami
AAATGTGAGGGGTGTACTCACTTTTGTGAGATACTGTGTGTGTGTGTATATATATATATATATATATATATATATATATATTATAGTTTTTTTGTTTTTCTTTGCATGTCACCGAGCAACACGCATTATTAACCGTATAGTATGTGTTATTTCCTGTAGAGATGGGCAGGGGTCCCTGTCATACCGTGTGCTGGATTGTCCAGACAGAGCTGCTCTCATTCAAGTGGATGATAAAGGTCATCTGACATCTGGATCTCTGACAGGAACAGCATCCCTACAGATTAGCTCACAGGAAACATTCGGCGTCAATCAAACCATCATCATCGCTGTGAAGGTAACACCGACATATAAAGATAGGATGCTATGCAAGTACAATACAGACTTCAAACAGAAGATCTTTTTAGCAAATTGTAAGTTCATTTTACAGAACCTAATAAACGTAATTAATAGAGAACAAAATAGAGGATAAGTAACTTGAATTGCAGATTAATAATATTGCTTATTAAAACTTGTGAGTAAGTCTTGTGATTAATTTTTAGTGACTAATGACTGGCTGTACATTATCACACATTTATATTTTGTAATTCACAGTTGTTCTTAACTGTAAGTGAATGTTTTAGTAATTATAAATCAGAATCAGCAGTGTTTGTGTTTTGTTGTTTTAAGGTGGTGACCGTATCATACCTACGTCTGAGCACCAGTCCAGTGATGTACACATCGAACAGAGAGGCTATGTCCGCCATCCCGCTGGGAGCCGTTTTGACCTTCACTGTTCATTTCCACGACAGCACAGGAGAAACCTTACACAGCCACAACTCAGTGCTTAGCTTCTCCACCAACAGGTGCTGCAAAATCAGGAAATGAAACCGTCTACATGACATGCAACACTTACTCAGTCCCTACACTTCAAGCCAGCATCATTACAAAATGACAATGCTCCTATTATAGTCAACAAATCTACACCACTCCTATTATAGTCAATAAAAATCAGTGCTGCCTCCAAGGGGAGGCCATGGCCACCCCTAAAAAAAAAAACTTTGCCCACCCTGCTGGCCCACTTGTCTGCCACAACCAATTATAACTGTTTATATTTAACGCAGAATATTATTTTAATGTCTACACACATTATTAACACATTATTAATATTTTGCATCAAAAAACATTTGTTGCACAAGCAAGCATAAATGCAACATATTTCACCATGTTTTATTTCTCTTGTAAAAGATTAATATTGGGACTGTTCTCCCCAGGTCATCGCAAACTCTGTAGCACGAAATAGGAAATCTGATATTTGGCCTGAAGACATCTGCATTGCTATATTCAGTTACACTCATAGTGCCACCTGCGGGCAACACGAAATGTCATGTATTACACTGTGATTAGCGCCTCATAGAGATTTATCCAGATCAACATCATATGTTGTCTGTCTAATCTTAAGGCCTTAGCGATTGTTAAATTGCGAAGATCTTGGGTTTTCGTTGAAGGGTGTGTTCGTGGCAGCCTGACAAATTTTGATGTTTCGCCATGAAACAGGAAGCTGTTGTAACTCAGGCAGTTCAACCTGCCCCAAACTTCACACATTTGATAAGAGTCCTGGCCTGAAGAGGCCTCTACATGCCAATATTCAGTTAGTCATAGCGCCACCTACTGGCAACAGGAAATGGCATGCTTTGCACTGTAATTCACTTCCACAAACACATTTAAATATGCCATGAAGTACCAAACATGCTAGAAACATGTTAAATCATGCAACACTTGGCTAAGTGCTAAAGTATGCGATTAACTCCACGAAACAGGAAGTTGGTGTAACTCAGGCATACAATGTCTGATCTGCTCCAAACTTCACGTTTGATAATAGTCCTGGCCTGAATACATCTACATGGCAATATTCAGTTATAGTCAAAGCGCCACCTTTTGGCAGCAGGAAGTGTAGCACGTTGAAATGACTTTGCCATATTTCTCCTATATTTACTCGCTTGCATGCATGTCGCCCACTGTTCACTGTTTTCCTAAAGCCTGAATGGAATGGTGGCCTGGGGTGCGTGGGCCCTTTCAACGCTGCTTGCAGCTTTAATGTTTTTTTATTTTTGCAGTTCATGCTATTTTTTTGATAACCTAATTAATGTACTTTATGTGAGAACATCTAAATTAACTAATTTCATGCATGTCAAAAATGTCATTTAATCTTATTATCAACTTACAAAGTGCATCAAAGGAAGTCATTTTTATGGGTTAGATCAAGTACAAATAGATCCTTGAAATAAGTTGCAGGTTACCACTTTTTCAGTGTATTCAGTGGATTTTTAATTTCCTGAAGGTTCCATACAGTGATGATGCTTGCTGTGTAGACATTTTGCTTGAATTTAATAGTAATCTAAACATATGTATTATATGGCCTGTGGTAAATGTGGAAGAAGCAACACAGAGGAGATCTGGAGGCCTAAAGGTTGTTCACAAATTAATGAATGTTTATTTGCAAATGCGTAGACATCAGAACATTATAATATACTACTATGTTAAAGGTGGTAATTGCAGACAATTAAAATATATTATTTATGCAAGAATATTAAGAAAAATCTGTGGGTATGCTTTTTTTGTTTGATCAGTGTGTATTAATGATTTTAACCATCTATATTATGTGTGCAGGGATGATTTGGTGCAGGTCGGTAAGGGTTCAAGTAACGGCACGCTGATGGTGCGAACAGTCAATGTGGGTCTGACTCTACTAGGAGTTTGGGACTCGGAGCAGACCGGATTAGCTGATTTCATTGCACTACCTGTCCAAAATGCCATTCATCCAGCCAAAGCCCAACGGCTGGTCGTGGGTGATGTTGTGTGTTTTTCTGCACAGATTATTAATCAGGAGGGTAAGAGCGGATACAGACACCTAAAAAAATACTAGACAGGGAAAAACGGATTGCATATTTATTTCAGCCCAAACTGAGCATTTACAGAGTCAATTTCACCATCTCTTTCTGTAAGTATGAGTGTCATGTTGTCATTGTCAGGTACTTCAGGTGTGTGGAGCTCATCATCCAGTGCTGTGCTGGAGGTTGAACCCAGGACTGGAGCCGCAGTGGCCAGAGACAAGGGCACAGTCACTGTCTACTATGACATACCAGGCCAACTCCGCACTTACAGAGAGGTGAGCGCCTTGTACTCTAGTTCAGACATCCAAACTCATCACAATGAGTTCCTTCAGTTCCTTCAGAGATATTTCAAATAAGATATTTAGGAAAAATCATGAAAAGATAGTGGTCTAAATGCGTGATCCCTTATTAAACTGAAGACGCACATTTTTGTATTTGTATTGTAACATTGTGTTTTCTTTAGGTTTTTATTGAAGGTGCAACTCGGACATCTGTCATGACTCCCTCAGTGAAGAAAGACGGAGACTCTAAAGTCTTGATGTCAACCAGGGACACAGGAAGCAACCTCATTGGTACAGATCACTCCTTGAATTGCTGTAGTCCTCACACTGACTTCATGCTCATTGAGGATCATGCTTATGTGCTGTTTTTGTGTCCTGCCTTAATGCATTAACCCTCTGATGTGTTTGATTAGTGTGATTAGAACGTTAAGTGTATGACGCAATTCAAATCTGTTATCATGCTTTGGCCAGAGAGAGACTCTCTCCGTGCTCATCATATAACGCAACTTATCAGTGTTTGTTGCGATCCTCATTAGCTACAGTAAATATTACATCAGCTTAGTGCAGAATCAGGCAAGCTGATACATTGATTATTGCAATATTATCTAAATAATATTAAAAGTTTAGCTTGGGTTTCTAAAAGACATCAAGCCAGTTTCACTTCTCTTTTTCATCTCACAAGTTAAGGGATAGTTTTGTGGCTGATTGTGTGAGAGTGAAGTTTGGATTTGTATTTGTATTTGTGTGAGAATGAAGAGTGCTGAAGATTACAAATTTTTTGAGCATTGTAGTCATTCCAGCCATATATATCTGTTGACGGTGTGAGATCAAAGGTGTTTTGTGTTTGTTTAGCTAAGCTCATTTAGCTTAATATTAGTTCGAAAATAACTGTCACGTTAAAAAACTCACACAGAGGGACCAGATGTAATATTTTCAGTTAAATCAAAGGGGTAATATTATAAAATGGCCCCAAAAGTAACATGCAAGTCACACTAAATGTGTAGTTGTCATTTTCTCATTTGTGGAAGTTTATAATGATAAAACAATAGATAGAATAGTGCAATGCTGCCAATAAAATGAAACCCAGAAAAAATAAAACACAATGATAAAAATAAAATGGATTTCAATGGGACTAGCAACACTAAAGTCATGGGTTTGATTCCTAAGAATCACAAATGCTGAATTATTGTATACTATAGCCTTATTCGGACAGTAATTGTTTCTCACATGGTTGTCTGTAAAAATAAATTTGCATGGCACCTCAGTGATAAAACTAATGCTTTTAGATGGCGTTCAGATTTAATGTATATAATTATAATACTAAAATTGTATTACTGTAATGCCCTATTTAAAATGTTTACATGCTTTTTTTCCCTCTCTTCTTTCACTGAGGTGGAGCGGTAATGAAATATTGTTCTTGTAAATACTTCCCAGTATTTCAGAAATAAAATTGTACATATTTAAAATGCATGCAAATTACTGTGAAACACAAGTAATCGTACAGTGTTCCTCAACGGGCAAAAAGAATTTCAACTGTGAATTTTGAATTGACCGTTGTGAGTTTGAGAGTTGTGGATTCAGACAGCGATTAAATTACCACACGACCTTGGCCTGGGGTTTTTACATGGGTAATGGGAGAAAAACACTGACATTCTGGATTTGGACAGCAATAAAATCATTCACTGACTAGCCCCTGTAAATGTTGAAAATACCTTTATGAGAAACAATTACTGTCCGAATAGGGCTTATGAATGCACTGGAAGTGTCTGCCAAATGAACATGGAAATGTATAAGTTTCTTAAATAGGTCTTGTGTTCTTTTTATTTGATCACAATACTTTTCCACACAGCATCATAACACTCATTGTTTTCTTGTGTCCACAGGAAGCTGCTCCTCATCCCAATCAGCCAGCATCGCTCTGCTCCACCCAGAGTCCTCCATCAGCTGTCACCTCCACTTCACTAGCAGCGCTGTGGATTTCTCAGCTCATGACGTCTACCACACTCACACAGCTTTTGATGCCAGCACAGGTCTCTCAGATGAAGCTGCGCAGCCACTGGACTTTAGGCATTTAAATTAATAAATAAATGTTTTAAACCTGTCATCTTTATCTCCTGTGAATGTCAGGTTTCTACAGCTGTGCGTTGAGCTTTAAGCCCATGAGTGACCAGCAGGTGAAGGTGTTGAGTGTGTCTATGACTGACGTGGAGGTCACGGCCGGTGTGCAAGGCGGTCACTTCACCGGACAGCAGATCGGCGCTAGGCTGCCCGTCAATCCAGGGATCTACACTGATCAGACGGACATCATCCTGAGTAATCAGCACACATCTGCTGATCTGACCATCTATGGGACACCAGGCGCTCTGCAGAAGCTAGACGTAATGTTTGCACCTTTGTCTCTATCTGCTATTTGTGTCTGAAAAGTGAAATGACAATCATTTTGTTGATGTGTCTGAGATTGCTCAAATATGCATTAGTGTATTCACCAAACATGTGCATGTGGATCTGATCTGATGTTTAGGTGAAGAGCAGCTCTCCTGCAGTTGTGATCGAGCAGAAGGAGGTTTCCCCGAGCTTTCCAAGCTATATCACATACACTGTTAGTGTGGTGAACCCACTGGGAGCTCTGACGACATCGGTGTCTATAAGCAGCACGTCCAGTGATCAGGTGCTGCTTATCCCAGTGTCTGTCATGCATCTAGCAGCCAGCGGCAATTCTGTGCAAGGTTTGTTCCTCCACATCAGTCTGATAGCATAGTAGGAAATATTTAATGGTTAAGACTACATTAACAAGTAATATATTCTTTTTATATCTTATATATTTATTTACGCAATTGAATGCCCAAAAGCAGCTGTTTCAGAAGATATAATTATGTAGTAGCCATGTAGTTACCATGTAGTTAAAGGGGTCATGACATGAGAAATCTAATTATCCTTGATCCTTTTAACATATGCAAGGTCTTTGTACCAATAAAACATCCTAAAACATCCTAGATTCTTAGCTTAAATCATCCTACTCAGAAAACAGCATTTATTAAACCGAGCTCCAAAAATGGCTTGTTAGGTTGTTGTGGGATTTGTGATGTCACACAAGCAAATACATTTGCATATGACTGTCTCTAGGGCAAGACATTGATGAATAGTTATAGATCAGGGGTGTCAAACTCATTTTAGTTTGAGGGCCGGATTGGAGAAAAATAACCATGTGCGGGCCGAATTAATTTAATTAATTAATTAATTTAAAAAAACTTAGTGCACTGATAGTTGCATTAATATTAACCATATAAACAACAAATTAATTTGCAAGAAAACTAGGACACTGCTCTTTAAAACTGCATTTGTTTTTACAGCGAAAAAACTATTAGATTTTCAAAATAATGCTTTATTTATAATTTTTTTATTAGATGGTTGCAGGGTTTTTTTTTTTTGTTTGTTTTTTTAAGCAAATTTATTTTGTTTATTTGTTAAAAAAAATGTGTGTAGCTCTTTGATATTAGCGGCAAACACTAAATTTTTATCACAGTCCCAATGAAGATGTTATGCACATGAGCATGAGCAGTTGTTTTTAATTTAAATTATTAAATAATTTCAAGATTAACAGCAAAAACAGCATGGTCTGACTTTAGCTTTGTGAAATTATGATACATAAGACACCTGCACAAAACAAAATCAGCAGACGGACTGAATGAAAATGCAAATTCACTCTCTGGCAATAGGTGGCGGTTATGGAACAGCAGTGATATTGCGTTTCCATGGTTACCGCTATACACAAAGCAGCGCTGCATCGATAAATAGGCTACTACTTTTACGGAGATAAGAGGAAAAGCCATCTCAACTTTTCTGAAGACAGTTGCCTTCAGAGATACATTCATATCAACCCCAATTTAATATTTATATTATTCTTCCTAAACAGTGAGCTTGTGCGTGGTAGAGTATTTTCTCTGCTGGCGCGTCTGTTCTCCTCTTTGTGTCCGTATTCAGCGTGTGCCTGTATTAACTTCCTGTTTACAGACTTCATAAATATTTCCACACAAATGAAATTTTGGGAAGTTATTACAAAGCACTTTGTTTGCAAGCCCGGAATAAAGAATAAAATAAAACTAAAAAATGTTTGGATTTATGACAGGTGGACTAGTGCATCTCTATTTTTTTATTTTTTATTATTATAGTTCAAATCATCCCCCGGGCCGGATTGGACACCTTTCTGGACCGTATGTTTAACAGCCCTGTTATAGATCATTGCACTATAGGCCCCATCCACTAGCATTCAGTATTATAATGGCTGTCACCTGTTTACACCAGACACAATCTTCTCTATACAGCCTTCAGAAGGACCCCGTTGTCAGGAACAAGTGAATTGTTTATTTTTTTACTGGGATCAAAGCGTTTGAAGATTATATGTTTGTTTCAAAGCACTTGATTGCATTATTAAATAAGGCATAATGTAGTGCATTGTTCACAAAAAAAATTGTGAAAAATGAAACCGCCAACTGTATTGGATCTGACATCACAAAGTGTAAGTAAGCAGTTTGATAATGCTTTGAATGTAAATCATGGTTTTATATGGATAATTTTTTTAAAACACTGTACAATAGCGAGATAACGTTGGATAGTTTCCCCATGCAGTGACATTAGCCAGTCATAACCGTGGTCAAGCCTTAAGGGAGACGGCCCCTAAAATGCATTGTTCAGACAGAGGATCAGAATGAGGGTTGAAAATTATCATTTTTGTAAAAATATGACACTTTGTTTGTTTCGAATTTGTGCACATAAATGAATGCTTCTTCACCTTTTCTTGCAGCACATATGGTAGATGGAGCAGATGGGCCCAATATTCTTCAGCAGTTTATTGACTCCTATCAAGTGATGTTCTTCACTTTATTCGCTCTCTTGGCTGCCACTGCTGTTGTCATCATTGGTAAATGCTTTAATAAACACTTAATATCATGAATAATGGGTTTTAGGACAGTGATTATTTCTTATTTTTAATATCTTTTTATATTTCTTTTTATAACAATTTTCTATCTTTTTCTATAGTGTGCCATGTGCTGTTTTCTCCAAGAGATCCTGTTAATCATCCTGCATTCATCCAGAAGACTCCGCCTCCCACAGGTACATGCATCTGGAAAATACTCCTGCAAGAATATAACAAAATGTAAACCAAATAAATGCTGCTCCATTAACACCTGACCTCTTTTTTTTGCAGTGCAAAATGTGTAATACATTTCTTTTGTGTGCTAAAGGAAGTAAAGGGATGTTTATTATTTCAGTTAAAGCCGTCATATTATTTATTATAAATGGACCCTTTTTCCACCCTCTCCTTAGATGTCTTAAAGGGGTCATGAAATGCAGTTTCAGATTTTTATATTATGTTTCTCGAGGTTAGTTTATAGCATTTGCAAAATATTTTTGCACCAAAAAAGGAAAATGGTTGACTTCTCTGCATCCATCCACCAGGCTTCTTACAAAGCCTCTGCATTAGCCTTCAGAGCTCTTTACGTCTCCCTACTCTCGGTTTACCAGCCGAAGGAGCAACAGTGGAGGCCGATCAAGCCCTCTTCTCCAGTTGCCCTGATGTAGCAGCCTTATGATGAAAAAAAGTAATAGTACGAGGTGTTTAAGTTATGTGTTCCCCGGAAATCTGTGCCACAAGAGGTTCCCCCTTTACGGCCATCTAACCCTCCCGCCATGAGTCAAATTTCCAGGGTCTAAACAGAGCTAAACCTCGCAGCAAGTCACCAATGCAAGACGGTAACCTCCCTCCTACAAAACATTTGGGGAAAACATTCTTTGCCGCGGCCGTGGCCAAGAAACCCCCTAATTTTACTTCCTCCAATCCCCTGGATGTCTGTTCTACTCTTCTAATTCTACCGTTCAAAAAAAGGAGGGTATCTGTTGGCAAGGTCAGCCTCCCCTTGCTAGTGGGTGCCCACCTGAAGTTCAAAGAGGCTTCACTTTTCCTAGTGCCCTCTTCCTACACGTGTTGGGGGATTTCCCTGTTCTAAAGGGAAAAACAGTGAGAAGGTGTGCACAAGCAGTTACCACACAGCTCCCTACATCTCACAAATTCAATAGGGCATCGGCCCCAGTGTTCCCTAACACACAAAAAAATATAACGAATCAAATATGTTAGTTAAAAAGAGAGAACATCTCTCAGCAATCCCACGTCACCCAACACAAGTTGTCCACATAATGCGCCATTGTATCACAAATAAATGAACCAACTGCATCAGCAGATCTGAACTATTCTCTGGTTTCTGTGGGAAGTCTTGCGAGTGTCATGTCTGTGTCAGCCCCCGAATGGGTGATTCGTGCTGTAATGAAGGGCTTCAGAAGACTTCAGTTTGCCCGAAAACCCCAGCATTTCAGCTGACTTATGTCTTTTCACACAGAGGAGAGATCC
Source organism: Anabarilius grahami (assembly GCA_003731715.1). Lineage (NCBI taxonomy): Eukaryota > Metazoa > Chordata > Actinopteri > Cypriniformes > Xenocyprididae > Anabarilius > Anabarilius grahami. The sequence continues at coordinate 66,872 of RJVU01060768.1, forward strand.
GCTCATTCTCGAGAAGGGGGCGGTAAGGTGCCAACAGAGGTTTTATTCCCGTTATTTCCTGGTTCCAAAAAAGGATGACTCCCTTCGTCCCATTTGGATCTGTTGAACAAACATTGCAGGAAACACAACTTCAGAAAGTTAACACACAGTTCTCTCTCACGCTCAATACATCAGAACGATGGTTCACATCATTTGATCTGAAGGATGCTTTCTTCCACATAAGGATCTATCCTCAACACAGGAAATTCCTTTGTTTCGCCTACCAAGGCATATGTTACGAATTCACAGTTCTTCCTTTCGTGCTTTCTCTGAGTCCAAGAGTGTTCTGTATGTGCAGAGGCGGGCTTAGCCCATGCTGAGAATAGCAGGTTCTAGATCCTGACAGCTTTTTGCAAGACCTTATGGATGTTGGTAAGTGTTTGTCCACTATTAAGGTTTATTTGCCGTCTATCATTGCATGTCATGTTGGGTTTGATGGCACAACAGTGGGGCAACACCCCCTCATTCGTAGATTCATGAAGGTGGCTCGCCGTTCCCTTCCTGTGTCTAGAAAATCTGTGCTGGAATGGGACCTCTCCATGGTGCTGGAGGCTCTGTCACAACAGCCTTTTGAGCCCCTGGGAAACATTTCCCTTAAGCTTCTGTCTTTCAAGACAGCCCTGCTCCTGGATCTGGCCTCAGTCAAATGTGTCAGTGATTTGCAAGCACACTGAGTTGCATTCCTTGTGCAAATTCTTTTTCAGTGGTGATAAGATTTTTCTTAGGCCTAACCCAGTGCTTATGCCTAAATGCTTCCCAGCTTTTTTGTGTGATGTGATTGATCCTCCTTTCACCCACCCCCTTTCTCCTCCACAGAGAATCAGAGGTTGAATGCTCTGTGTCCTGTGCGTGCCATGCGGGCTTTCATGGACAGAGCCAGTTCTTTCAGAAGGAGTGGCCTTCAGGGGGCCTCACTCTGGCTGGCTGCCGCTTGGGCTCGAAGTAGAGGAGTGGCCTTCAGGGGGCCTCACTCTGGCTGGCTGCCGCTTGGGCTCGAAGTAGAGGAGTTTCAATGCAGGACATTTGTTCTGCTGTAAGCTGGGATCCCCACACACGTTTGTCAGATACTACTGGCTTGGTGTTGCTAGAACAACGTTAGCTCATTCTGTCCTGGGGGTGGGTTCATCTTAACCCCGTCCCCCTAATAACATGCACTTTGTTCATGTTATTAAGTATGTCATTATTACCCTTGCCTGGCTCCATTTTCATGAATGTGTGCATTATCAGGCATATTTATGTATGCATGTATCCACATGCCATTCATATCTCCGCTGGGGTGACACCCCAGTGTGTTACCAGGATTGTTTCTTTGTGACGTGTCAGGCACCGCCTTTCCAGGTGACCGTCCTCTGGCTTTAAGGGCCTTGCTGTGAGTGAATGGGCTACTGGGGAGCTGTCCATATCTCCCATAGGTGGATCTCGAACATGAGATGATGAAAGAGAACAATAGGTTACTGTTCGTAAACCCAGTTCTCTGAAACATCGAGTGGAGAGATCCTCCAAGCTTGCCGCTTGCTGCACGAGAAGCAAATATGCTCACTAAAGAAAAGGTAGCATCCAGGTGCTTTATGCACTCTGGTAAGGGGTGGTTCCTTAGCGGTCATTGGGCACACGCTTCTGTCTGTCAAAGCCAGACTTGGTTCAATTGGGTGCTTGAGGTCGGTTACGGATGCTCTTCCTATAGGTGGATCTCTCCATCTACTCAATGTTTTAGAGAAATGAAGTTACGAACAGTAACCTATTGTTTCTTTACATCCACTGACAGAGCAACTCAACATCTATATCCGACTGTTCATTAATCACAAGAGTGATAGATTCTACTGAGTTGTTCAGAACACACTTACACACAGACAGAAATGGCAAATGATCTGATAGACTTTACCACATTTTGCTTGTATTATTATTTCTTCTGGTGTTTAGGAAGATTTGTAACCTCCTGTAGATTTTGATTACTGACTTAGAATTGTAAATGCTGCTGTTTTTTTTTTTTGGCAGGTGTAGCTAAGCTGACTGAGAGCCCCTTCAACAACAGCATGTCTTCAGACATGAAGGGAAGCCCAAGATTACGTTTGTATTCACCAGACTACAACTCCAGATAAACCTTCTCCACTTGAAGACCGCAGAAAGTGCCTTACCATTGGATACAGGAGTATAAGCATGCTGGAAAATACTTGTGCAAGAGTATTGCTTACATGCTTAAAATAGCTTTTTCATTTAAATCCAAGTTTGTTGAAATGCTGCATATCTGATTGAATATGTCAGGGCTGCATAGTTTTGTCTGCTTTTATTTGATTATTTAAATGTTTGATGTGTGCTTTCATTTATAATTATTGCTATTGTTATTTTCAGTAGCCTTTTTCCAATAGTTTTCATAGCTTGATATTCTAAGTTTTAGTGAGTTGTGACGTTAAATGTTTGTCTTGTTTTTCTTTGAAGCTCAGGACAACCTTTGAAAACTAATGTGAGACTGCAGCTTGATTATGTAGCATGTAATTGTGTGAATAGTGCAACCACTGATTCCGTCCAAAGTGCTCTTACAAGTGTTTGATCTGCAAAAATATAAATGGCCAGTTTAATTTCATGAACAATATTATACTGATTTTAAATATTTTGAAGAATTCTTGAGTTTAGTGCAGCTTCTTTCAGTTATTGATGTGAATGTTAAAAATGTTTAAGGGCTTAGTTCAGTTCAATTGCTTTAGCAGATGTAAAGTGGTTGTGAAAGGACAGGCTAGTAATCTATGAAGTAGCATTCTCTTGAACCTACAGCAGCATTTGACATGGTCATTTGCTGTTCAAAAGTCCTACAATAGATACTGATAATTCTGTTACTGTGAGTTTGAGTCATATTCAAGATTGTGACCGTTTTGACCGAATAAATGCCTCTGCCTTGTGAGCCTGTTTAAGTGAGACAGAAATGCTGTTTTAATAAAGAATGTGTTTACTTCTAGTATCTGCCTTTAAGCAAGAGCCATAATGTGACTCATAGAACTGCTGCACTGAATAAATTGAGGAATTGTGATATCTGTCATAATCTGAGTTTAATCTGTATATGTAACCACTTCTGAGCCATTGTCATTGTTTGCTCTTCTGTCCATCATACCTCCCTCAAAAAAAATAATAGCTTGTGCATTGAGAACAGTCTGTATTTACAATGTGCTTTTTTTCTGCATGAGATCTATAAACATTAAATATGCTCTTTTCAAGTATCACCTGACTGCATTTTTTTGGGTGGGGGTGGGGGTGGGGGATGCCTTGGCGTGATGTCTGAAGTTAGAATAGAAACACGACAATGGCATTGGCCTGTGACAGCCCGTGACATCACTCTAGTGCGACCGTGAGGCGAACAAGGCGGCTAAGAAAGCCGAACTTGAAAAGCAGCCCAGGTAGGGCTCAAATGAGTGCCGGCCTCAGCAGAAGGACTCTCTCTATAGTGAGAGGAGGCCAAACTCAATCCATTTTAAAAGTTTATCAAGGCGGCCTTGCAGAAAGCCAAACACTTGATATCACTGTCTAAATTTAACCCATGTAAGCAAAGGCCACTGCAGAAGAACTCTCAATAGTGAGAGGATGCCAAAAATGCTCAACAGATAGACCACTCAAGGCGGCTAAAGAAGGGCGCACTTGAAAGCAGCCTAATTAGGGCTCGAATGAGTGGAGGCCCCAGCAGAAAGACTCTAGAGCGAGAGGGGGCCAAACACACTCAAATTTACCAAGACCGTTTACCAAGGCGGCTTACAGAAGGCCAGATAATGACACTGTCTAAATTAATCCAGATTAGTGGCCTCAGCCAACCATGCCCACCTTCAAAGGCAGATTATCAAGGCGGCCCAAATGAGGGCTGAGCACTTGATGTTCTGTTAAACTGCAATCAAACATACCTGGTGTACTGTTTAATTTAGAGTTCAGGTGACAGAACTGAAAGACAGATACCAAGATAGCCTAGAGAGGGCCAACACTTGATATTCTAGACTAAAAGGGAGCTCAGATGAGTTTGTTTTCTTTTTAAATACAACTCGCTTCCAGAGCTAAATGAAAGAAGGTCTCAGCCAACACCATTTTACAGACAGATCAACAAGGGGGCCCAGGATATTATTTCCCTCTAGCATGGGGCGGATTTCTGCCACTCGAACCTCTCTCGAAAAAAATATATTTTTCCTCGAGTCCTGCCACTTTTGGGCCTTACTCCTGGTATCAGGAGGAGTAGCCGAGAGGCGACACCGATTCTAGTCCTGTCTTTGGCCTGCAGACCCAGACAGCCCAGGACCTTTTGAGGTTTGAGGCATGGACCTGGAACGGCGCGGTATAAATTTCTTAAAAGCTGCAGACCGCACCTTCGCCTCTCTAAACCTATTGACCACCACCTCGACGGATGTGCTGAACAGCTGAGAGGGCGAGGCTGGCACATCGAGAAGAAAGCGTTTTTCTTTCTCCCCAGTGTCAGCCAGATTGATCCACAGATGTCTCTCCGTGTCCACCATAGCGCAACCAATCGCTGCAGCAGTTTGCTTGGTGGCCCGGAGAGCCAGATCTGTGGTGCGGCGCAGCTCTGCAACGGCCTCAGGGCCTGTCTGTTATCCAGGTCCTTAAGCCTTTAGTTGGTAAGACCATAAAGAGACATCGGAAAATGTATTTATTGCTATTTTCCATCTTATTAGGACACAAATAATACAACTTGATAATTTTTTGTAAAATATGACTTTTAATTTTGATTTTAATGTTTGTATCCCCAGGATACGTTGCCACTTTGGGGTATAAATTCATTGAAAACTGAATTCTTGTTTGGCAATGCCTTTTACAACATTTTAAACTATTTTAAAACATTTTATTCTCTAACAACATACAATAAACATCCTTTGTAACACATTCTGATAAACAATAAGTGATAAACAATATTTATGAATTCCTTTATAATGAAAACTCGTAAGTTAATTCAGCAGTTAAATTATCGGATGAGTACATTTTTAAAACATGTATTCTCTCATAACTTAAACTAAACATTCTTTGTAAAATTCTGTTGAACAATAAGTATGATGCCTATTTATGAATATATTAGCCTACTGTATCATATTTAATATGCAAAATTCTAGGGCCTATAAATTATCAATATGACCAAAACTTTGCTGAAAAAAACCTGTTGTGCAAAACACATGCATACACTATAAATTAATACAAGTTTGTATGTATTTTTTTGAGTATCATATTTCATACACACACTCACACACGCGTCTGGTTCCCTATCTTTGTTGGGACTTTCCATAGACATAATTTTTATACTGTACAAACTGTATATTCTTTCCCTTTACACCAGGATAGAAAAACAAACAAACACATATGCAAATCAATGATAATTGAGAAATGGACAAATAAATGTTCTACAAAAACCTGTTGTGTCATATAAAAGACTCACTTTTGAAAAAAAGATTTATTTTTTTTTACATTAAAAAATGATGCATGAATAATCAAGTAAACCCAAGTTGCTTCAGTCCAGTAAATGTTTATCTTACATTTACTTCATAAAAATAATCAAACATTTATGAGTAAAAAAAGACTTTACTTGGAAAAAAAAGTATGAACTATCAATCAGAGGCCAGAAGGAATGAAGTAGACTGTGTACAACAGATTTTTCAGCAGTTTGTCTTATTGATAAATTATAGGCCCTAGAAATTTGCATATTAAATATGATACAGTAAGCTAATATATTCATAAATAGGCATTATATTTATTGTTCAACATAATTTTACAAAGAATGTTTGCTTAGTTATGAGAGAATAAATGTTTTTTAAAAATTGGCTAATATGTAGTAACATACATTGCCAAACAAGCATTCTTTTTTCAATTGATATATACTCCCAAACTGGCAACATATCCTGGGGGATACAAACATTTACAGGCAGATTATGAAAAATGTAAAAATTATATTCATAAATTTTCAACATTAACGTAATAAGCTAACACTCAACAACAACATATTTACAAATATTGTAAATATGTGAAATATGTCAACTTTTATCTGAAGTTTAGTAGATTTCACACTACAGGGGGTCATGCTGTTTTTAAATGCTGCCCGTGAGCTAAACAAAAAATTTATAAAAACAAAGTCGATATACCTATATTCACAACAAACACCCTTTCAACATGAAACCAAGAAATGAGACCTAAACTTTCCCTGACACTCCCCACAGCCTCTCAAATGTTTGTGTCCTCCAGGATACGCTGCCAACTAAAGCAGGTCGGACTGGTAAGCTTGCAACACAGCCATAGTGTTTAAAGCTCCACTGGCCTGGCCTGCAGCCGCATACACCCAGTCTTTAACATCGATGCATCACCCATTGAGAGATAGGCCACGAACGTCTCTTCAATGGGAGGCAGCAATGCATATCTATGCTCATGCGAGCCGAATATGGTTTCTTCCAAGACCTCTCAACCTCGGCATGGAGTTCCGGAAGAAACGGAAGACTCACTAGAGCTCGACGGTTATGGCCAGCCAAGAAACGCTCGTCTAATCTGCCGCGAGCGATCTGTGGTGTTTTGCGCTTCCACAGAAGATCTAACCGCTGTGTTGCATGAGCCATAACCTTCAGAAGCTCACTGTATGCAGAGCAGGCAGGCTGCGAGGGCTCCATAAGAATGTCTTTGCTTGAAGCCAGAAGAGCGCTATCTGCCAGATCATATGATTCTAATGAAAGAACCTGCTCATCTGGTTCAGCGCTTGAGCCGGCGGCAGAGGAATGAGAAAGAGACATACCTTGTTCAAAGTCCTCCGCCAGCTCAACCTGAGAGCCCCAAGATCTCAATCTCCGCTCAGCTACAGCAGGTCCTGATCCCCTGGGGACTGATGCCTGTTCCGATTCCCTTGAGAAAAGGGCCAGCCGCAAACTGAGCTTTTTTCATAGAAAAGCCCTCACAATCTCTGCATTCTGCTCCCTCGAGAACGGAAACGCGCATGATCCTCACCAAGACAAATAACACACATGTCGTGTATTGTCCGGTGACAGATAGCGCTGACAAAGGGGAACACACTTCCTAAAGTGCTTGTCAGAGAAGGATGCCATGGTAACAAACACCTAAACACACTTGACCCAGAAGCGAGAGAGTGAAATCAAACAGTTTAATCAGAGTCTTTTCAGAACAACAAAGGCAGACTGCCAAGTGCCGTAGCACGTTAACACTCGCAGCTGGAAAAACAGAACACAAAATATAGTCACAGTCCACAGGCAGGAGCGAGCTGCAGCACGGTCTCAGAACTGGAGCGCCTCAGGCAGAAGATGGAGTTCACCACGGCAGGCAGCTGGACATAACCTGGCAGAGGGAGCCGAGGGCTCAGGAGGACTGGTCTTGAGATGGCTACTGTGACTGGTACTGTGCCTGCGGTAGATACAACAACAGAGGTCAAGGATCTCATGCAGATAACAGAGCGAGAACGCCAGCAACAGGTTACAATATGTCATCACCAAATGTGGGTGGGTGGGTGGTAACTCCAAAACGGGGTGGGAGCTCCAAAACAGGGCCCCCCAACGAGTTCAGTGCAAACTCTGCCCCGCAGCCGATTATAAAGATTTCATTGGTCATGTCAATCACAGTGATACAACAAATGCTTACCCCTAAAGATATTTGGAAGAATGTTTGTAACCAAGCAGATCTCGCCCCCACATTGACTACCATAGTAGGGAAAAAAAATACTATGGTAGTCAATGGGGGCGAGATCTGCTTGTTTACAAACATTCTTCCAAATATCTTCTTTTGTGTTCAGCAGAACAAAGACGTTTATACAGGTTTGGAACAGCTTGAGGGGGAGTAAATGATGACAAAATGTTCATTTTTGGGTGAACTATCCTTTTAACCAATGGAATTGACTGCTGGTATTCCCGCTTCTAGCGTTGAGCGGAAGCTCTACATTGATGTGGTTTTGTTTTGCAGATGATGGTAATATTACCATCATCTGCAAAACAAAACCACATCAATGTAGAGCTTCCGCTCATACTGCATCCTAGGTTGGTGAATGCGCCATTTCAGTCACCACAAGAGGTAGTGTTGCTAGGAGTAGCAACAAAGTATGTTTTGTTTTTTGAACATTCATGCAATGTTATCATTATTGTTTTTGGTTTATTACACAGAATGGCATCTACGCTAATCTGTCCCTTCCTTATCCAGAGGTTACTGTTGTCAGCCGGATCCAGTACATATCCAGAGCAGATGGTGGACCTGCGCCTAGAGGCAGCCACAACAGCCCTGAATGTCAGCGTAGACAATGCATGGGCGTTGAATATGCGGGGGACGGGGGCGGACATGTCCCCCGCACTTTTAATTAAACGTAAATTCGTCCTCAGCACTTTTTTCGGCCAAGTGTGTTCACATAGAGGCCAATGTGAATAAATCTTGATTTACATTCAAAGAGACAAGACAGTCTATCCATAACCTGTCGTTTTATTCAAAACTAAAATGAGGTGATCTAAACATTATGGAGCGCTCACTCTCATCTCGTGTAATATATGTTTCATTCGTATTGGAAGCCGGATCGAGGGCGCTCTCCAAATATCCAAAACGGTTTCGTAGAAGTAATTCAGCTATTTTCTGTAGCAGCAGCTGAATAAAATGCAGAAACGTATTGACTGATAAAATGATATTTTAAAGTATGCAATGATATATGTACATCTTTATAAAGATGCTCTTTCTGCTGCAAAAAAATTATTTTTATTCACATTTAATAGAGTCTGGAGACAGTAATACTAAAGCCTTGTTCTCCACTGTAAATCGTATTCTGAAATCTCCTGACACACTTCTTGCACACCTGTAACTGCACTGTTCAATGTGATAAATTTATGTCTTTTTTCAATGACAAAATAACCGCCATCCATCAACAGTTGGCCTCTTTGGTTACCGCTCACTGTAGTTCACCAAACAGTGACTCAATTGATTTTCCCCTTACTATTCTTTCTTCTTTTGACTTGCCATCCGAACAAGAAATTTCTCATCTCATTCACAAATCTAATTCTTCCACATGGTTTACTTGATCCTATACCAACTCATTTGGCAAAGGCCTGATTTCCTTCTCTTTCTTCTCTTATAACTCGTATTATTCACACCTCTCTTAGCTCCAGCATTGTTCCATCATCTTTTAAAATAGATGCCATTACCCCAATTCTTAAGAAACCTAGCACAGATCCTAACAATTTAGATAATTTCTGTCCCATCTCAAATATTCCTTTTATTTCCAAAATTCTTGAAAAAGCAGTGGCAGCACAGGTCCATGCTCACCTTAATAATAATAACTAGTAATAATAACTTATATGAGTGTTTTCAGTCAGGGTTTCGTCCTAAGCATGGAAACCGCCTTACTGAGAGTGACTAATGATCTGTTAATGGCTGCTGGTGGTGGATCCTTATCCATTCTTGTTTTGCTTGATTTCAGTGCAGCTTTTGACACCATTTCACACAATATTCTGGTTGTTTGTCCGCCATTTGTATCACTGGTATTCCTTACGCCTGGTTCACTTCATATCTTTCAAACCATACACAGTTTGTACAACTAAAAAATTTTCAATCCCAACCTTCTTCTGTTAGCTGTGGTGTCCCCCAAGGTTCTGTCCTAGGTCCCCTATTGTTCCCAATTTACCTTCTTCTACTTGGTAATATTTTCTCCAAATACGGTATTAAATTCCACTGTTATGCTGATGATACACTTGGAACTTGGGGGTCATCTTTGACAGCACCCTTTCATTTGAAGCTCACATTAATAATATAATCAGGTCTTGTTATTTTCATCTCCGTAATATTGCTCGTCTCCATCCATTTCTCACTCCACGTAGTTCTGCTATTTTTGTTTATTCGCTTTTCACCTCTAGCATTGACTACTGTAATTCTCTTTTAATTGATTTACGACACAAATCTCTTCATAAACTCCAACTGATTCAGAATTCTGCTGCTCGTATCATAACCCGGACTCCATCTATACACTTCAACAGCTTCATTGGCTTCCTATCAAATTCCGGATTGAATTTAAAATTCTTCTCCTCACTTACAAATCTATTCATAACCTCTCTCCACCTTACCTTTCAGATCTCTTACAGCCCTACATTCCTTCTCGAACTCTCCGCTCTTCTTCTTTGGGTCTCCTCCATACAACCTTCTGCTTGTCTAACCACCATGGCCTTTAGCCGTGCTTCTCCAGGCCTTTGGAATTCTCTCCCAGTCAACATCTGTGATTCAGACTCGTTATCTCAATTTAAAGTTAAACTTAAGACTCATTTATTCAGAATAGCTTATCTTTCATGATTACTGTGTGCACTCAAGTCTAGCACTTTTGTTTTTTGTTATTCTATAGCTGTCATGTTGGTAATTGTTGCTTTATTTATTTATGGTTTATTGGCATTGTTATTTACTGTTATTTAATATTTTAATATTGTTCTTGTTGCTATTTCTTCTTGATGTATGGTGACCTTGAGTGATTTGAAAGGCGCCTAAAATAAAATGTATTATTATTATTATTTATTCCTGTGATCAAAGCTGAATTTTCAGCATCATTACTCCAGTCTTCAGAGTCACATGATCCTTCAGAAATCATTCTAATATGCTAATTTGATGCTCAAGAAACATTTCTGATTATTATCTGTGTTGAATTGTAATGTCTGTATTATCTATATATTCACATAGAAAACAGCTATTTTAAAGTATAATATTACTGTTTTTACTGCGTTTTTTGATTAAATAAATCCAGCCTTGGTGAGCAGAAGAGAAATTTCAGTTGTACAATTAGCAGCAGCATATTTGATTTCTTATTAAAAGCAAATTGATTTCAAGTTAAAAGCAAGATTAGATAAATAAATAAATATTAAAGCTGCAAGCAGCATTTACCGGGGTTCAAGCATTTAAGGCCTTTAAGCACTTGCGCAAAAAGATATTTCGTTTTATTTAGCAAACATGTAACAACTTAAATCGTAGAAGGAACAGCTATGCCATATGCTAACAAACATTTGCACAACTACTTCCGCGTTCTACTTATTACGGCTCGAGCGTTTCCGGTCAGCTTTCAGCGCACTTATATACAGAGTGCTTCTCGTGAAAACGCAGATTATTATTACGTTTTAGGGCTGCCAAATGTTAAATTGTTAAATGCCAAAACAATTAATCATATTCTCTGCCTTAACATTAATTATCTTCAACCTGCTGAAATATTTCGCTTCCAAATGCGCATTCTGAATAATAAATGAATATATTTCCCCACTAACCTGCCGCCGTCAAGTGCTTGTCTTCTCATTAGCAGTGTTTTTCTCTTAGTCATCATAATTCATACCTGTTAAATTTACATTTAAATGAATTTAAATGAGCAAAGGAGCATACAAGACATGCACAAACAAACCAAGCTGACGATTAAACAGCAATATAACCTTTCATATAATAGTTATAATTAATCAAATACTTATGAAGGCGAACCATGGTTTTTCTATAGTAAGAGTGTAGTAACTATGGTTAATTTTCGTACGAGCAGTAGGCTATTGCTTGCGTTGGTGCTCTTTTATTCCAGTGTTTGAAATAGTTGAATGTGAAAACTGCCTTAACGATGTTAAATATTTAATTAATCTTAAAGAATAATGCAACGACTGCGCAACAACTTTGAATATTAGGATTTTTAGCATAAATGTGTGAATTACATACAAATGATTGTCAGTAAAAAAAAAATGGCACACAATAGTGACTAAAATTAAATTATAATATTAAGTTCATTCTGATCTTAATCATCGCGTCTCATCACTAGTAGAGCGCTGACACCCTGTGGTGAAAGAATCACGGTTTATGTTGGATTAAAACTTTAAGTTCCGTTGAGTTTGGAAAGATCTGTACACGGTAACCATCAGAATATCTCTTCTCCTGTCTCTGAATATGTCTGGAATTTAAAATCATCCTGAGGACTCTCATTTTAAGAGGTTTTTAGTTAGCTATGTGATAACAGCCCATTGAAAATAGATATAACCGGAAACAACTGAGCCGTAATATATCAAACAGGATGTGCGTCACGATGCTCAGTGCAAGTAGTCCTACACACTAGGCATGCTTACACACACACACACATAAACACAGACACACAGATATTTTCTTGTAGATTCAGTATTTGAAATAAATGATGGGTAAAGATGTTTTCTGCAAATCTCAGTAAAACATGTTCAGTTTCATTTTACTCATAATGTGGCACAACTGTTAAAACTAATACTCTAATGGAAATATGGTTTTAAAGGTTTTTTGAAAGTTATAGAGCACCTGTTGCCCGATCTACACCATTTTGGGGGGTTGTCCTCTGAGCGTGTACATATGTGTGTCAAGTTTGATGAAAATATCTCATTTTGTTTTGAAGTTATAGACACTTTTATATATGAGAGCATAAACAATTAACCAAGAATGTCTTAGATTGGATTTAGGTTCCGTGTTTCCTACGTTAGTTTCGTGTCGATCGGACTAATGGTTTCGAAGATATTCGCAAAAGTTTTTTAAGCGCTAAATCACAACGTAGCACAAACCATAAGGCAGAACCTAGCATGTTTGGTATCGTTGGACTCAGCAAGGATTCAGAAGTCTAACGACATCACTCCTGTGAAAATAATTCAATTCAATTCAATTCACATTTATTTGTATAGCGCTTTTCACGATACATATCGTTTCAAAGCAGCTTTACAGAGAATGCATGTCAACATTACAATTTAAAGAAGCAAATAATGTTATAATTAGGCAATTAATTTACAATCACTGTTAGTAACTGAAGGTAGAAGCAATGAATCAAAATTTCAACTTTTGTTTGATAATTATTGATATTCAGACCCAGAGAACATTTCTGCACTGCATGGTTTGGTTCCGATCAGGCGAAAAACCTAGGACTAACGTTAGTTCGCAAAAGTAGGTTTTAGACAAAATTCAAAAGGACGGAAAATTTTCCCTGGCGGAAATGAAATCGGAGATATGAAATCGATGAAATCGTTTTGTCCGTCTTGAGCCAAGGATTCCAATGATATAAGACACTTGAGTCTACGATAAACGGTCTATGAGTTATAAGCGATTTTGAACTTTTGGTCGCTGTAGCGCCCCCTATTGGCCGATTGGGGTCATCTCTTGTGAGGTTCTCCCCAAATTGAGGACTATCATCTGGCCAGGTTTCAAGTCTCTAGGCCTTACGGTTTGGTCTGCACGATTCGTTTTAGGGCACAAGAAAAATTATAAAAATCTGAGCAATTACAATAGGGTTTCAGCACTTTGTGGTTGAACCCCTAAAAATCTATCAATTAGACAAAGGTCAGATAAAAACTGGTATTACACCCAACATTTCTGTCCCCTTCACTTCTAAAATGATGGCTACGCCCCTGAGACAATGACAACTTAACGAGCCCTAGATGGATCCCCTGTGAAGACCTCATCAACTAGACAGTCCTCGGCACAGATTCTCAGCATAGACCATAAGAACCAGACAAGTCCTCTGCACAGACCCTATGGACAGCTATGCATCCTCCCACCATACTCTAGGATCATGTATCCCGATCTTCAAGCAGAGGGAACTGAATGTAATATTCTGAATGATATCAATCCACAATCTGACTTGTAATTGCTGCCTGAATCATAACCACACCATGTATGGGTCACCATACTTGGCCACATGTCACTTCTTCATTTCATTCTTCATTTCTTCTTCATGTTGGTTCGTTTGGCCAGAGGAGAACTGGCCCCCCAACTGAGCCTGTTTTTTCCCAAGGTTTTTTCTCCATTCTGTCACCTGATGGGGTTTGGGTTCCTTGCCATTGTCATCTCTGGCTTGCTTACTTGGGAGCACTTAATATTCAACAATATTAATGATTTGTCTGTACTGAGCCTATTGGATGAGAACTGAACTGAGCTGATGATGACATCACCGTTTTCTACAGAGCTGCTTTTATAGGTTAATTGAAATCATTCCAAAATTGATTAACTTTACACAGTTATTGAACCGAAATGAATCAGTGAACTGATTTCAGCTGAACAATGGGTGTTTACTATTGTCTTTTTTAGAGCTGCTTTACAGCACAATTGAACTGTGATCATTGATCATTATTTTCTTGTTTATCCCTATAAAGCTGCTTTGAAACAATGTATTGTATAAAGTGCTATATAAATAAAGGTGACTTGACTGACTTCGATCTTTGATTTTGTCTTTAATCTTTATGAAACTATAATGAATTTTTAATGCGTTTTTTTACTAGAAGTCAACCTATCGAAATATTTACATAGATTTTAAACTGAGACCAAGTATTTGTTATCATGTGCTTCCCTCTGGTGGACAATATTAGTATTACAGCCACCTC
>RJVU01060768.1:81276-113037 GCA_003731715.1 Anabarilius grahami
CTTGAAGTGTGTAGAGAAAAATACTTTGTTATATATTTTTCTCTTAATATAAAAGTGTTTTCTTAATAAAAATAGTATTTTCTGAGTAATTATCTTGACCATATTACAGTTCCATATCCAATCCATTTATTAGTTATTTCTGCTATTTCTTCTGTAAGACCCTAAAACATAAAGACATATGACATATTAAAATCTATGCTCTTTCTCTCTCTCTCTCTCTCTCTCTCTCTCTCTCTCTCTCTCTCTCTCTTTCTCTTTTAACATTGTTAGATTTAATTGTTTAGCGTAGGATGTGAGAGAAGAATGTTCGCTCATTTTTCACCAAACAGAAAAGCAAGAATGAATTTGTTGAATCTAAGCTCACTTAAATTCATGACCGCAGTAAAGATAGTTTGCGGTTTGATATTCAGATTTCTTTTGGCTATAAATACGCAGTGCGCTGTCATAGACATGCAAATAATACCGAATATCATTCTCCATGATTTGTGAATTAAGGCCGAAATCAGTTTTTTTTTCGTAGCGACTCTTAATTTTATAATGGCTATAGCTCCAAAAGTTGGACACTTAGAGGAATGAAACCGGTGTCATCTTAACCAGCTTGATCTGTGAATTTTTTCACAGCAAAGCTCTTGTCCGTAAACCCCTTGGTAAGTCCGCCAGTAAGGAATGTGAAAGAAAGGCTTTCTTCATGTTTAAGGTCAATTACCATTAAACACGCAGACTGCTGGAATAAAGGAACATTGGTCGAGCTCGATCTAATATCTAATATCACTAATATCACTATTTTGATCTGTGAAAACTCACCCTTCCCTGGGTCATGTACATCACTATTCTGATCTGTGAAAACTTTGACAGTTCAGTACGGGTCAGCTGACCCTTAATTCCCTGGGTCATGTACATCACTATTCTGATCTGTGAAAACTTTCACAGTTCAGTATGGGTCAGCTGACCCTTCCCAGGGTCACTAACATCACTATTCTGATCTGTGGAAACTTTCACAGTTGAGTTTTGGTCAGCTGACCCTTTCCAGGGTGAGTAACATCACTTTTCTGATCTGTGAAAACTTTCACAGTTCAGTATGGGTCAGCTGACCCTTCCCTGGGTCACTAACATCACTTTTCTGATCTCTGAAAACTTTCACAGGTCAGTACGGGTGAGCTGACCCATCCCAGGGTCAGTAACTTCGCTATTCTGATCTGTGAAAACTTTCACAATTCAGTACGGGTCAGCTGACCCTTAATTCCCTGGGTCATGTACATCACTATTCTGATCTGTGAAAACTTTCACAGTTCAGTATGGGTCAGCTGACCCTTCCCAGGGTCACTAACATCACTATTCTGATCTGTGGAAACTTTCACAGTTGAGTTTTGGTCAGCTGACCCTTTCCAGGGTGAGTAACATCACTTTTCTGATCTGTGAAAACTTTCACAGTTCAGTATGGGTCAGCTGACCCTTCCCTGGGTCACTAACATCACTTTTCTGATCTCTGAAAACTTTCACAGGTCAGTACGGGTGAGCTGACCCATCCCAGGGTCAGTAACTTCGCTATTCTGATCTGTGAAAACTTTCACAATTCAGTATGGGTCAGCTGACCCTTCCCTGGGTCATGTACATCACTTTTCTGATCTGTGAAAACTTTCACAGTTCAGTATGGGTCAGCTGACCCTTCCCTGGGTCACTAACATCACTTTTTCTGATCTGTGAAAACTTTCACAGTTCAGTATGGGTCAGCTGACCCTTCCCTGGGTCACTAACATCACTTTTCTGATCTGTAAAAACTTTCACAGGTCAGTTTTGGTCAGCTGACCCTTCCCTGGGTTATGTACATCACTTTTCTGATCTGTGAAAACTTTCACAGTTCAGTATGGGTCAGCTGACCCTTCCCTGGGTCATGTACATCACTTTTCTGATCTGTGGAAACTTTCACAGTTCAGTACAGGTCAGCTGACCCTTCCCAGGATCACTAACATTGCTATTCTGATCTGTGAAAACTTTCACAGTTCAGTACGGGTCAGCTGACCCTTCCCAGGGTCACCAATATCACTTTGTCACAGATTAGAATAGTTATGTTACTGACCCGGGGAAGGGTCAGCTGACCCGTACTGAACTGTGAAAGTTTTCACAGATCAAAATAGTGATATTAGTGACCTTATACAGGTCCTTCTCAAAAAATTAGCATATTGTGATAAAAGTTCATTATTTTCCATAATGTAATGATAAAATTAAACTTTCATATATTTTAGATTCATTGCACACCAACTGAAATATTTCAGGTCTTTTATTGTTTTAATACTGATGATTTTGGCATACAGCTCATGAAAACCCCAAATTCCTATCTAAAAAATTAGCATATGAAAAGGTTCTCTAAACGAGCTATTAACCTAATCATCTGAATCAACTAATTACTCTAAACACCTGCAAAAGATTCCTGAGGCTTTTAAAAACTCCCAGCCTGGTTCATTACTCAAAACCGCAATCATGGGTAAGACTGCCGACCTGACTGCTGTCCAGAAGGCCATCATTGACACCCTCAAGCGAGAGGGTAAGACACAGAAAGAAATTTCTGAACGAATAGGCTGTTCCCAGAGTGCTGTATCAAGGCACCTCAGTGGGAAGTCTGTGGGAAGGAAAAAGTGTGGCAAAAAACGCTGCACAACGAGAAGAGGTGACCGGACCCTGAGGAAGATTGTGGAGAAGGACCGATTCCAGACCTTGGGGGACCTGCGGAAGCAGTGGACTGAGTCTGGAGTAGAAACATCCAGAGCCACCGTGCACAGGCGTGTGCAGGAAATGGGCTACAGGTGCCGCATTCCCCAGGTCAAGCCACTTTTGAACCAGAAACAGCGGCAGAAGCGCCTGACCTGGGCTACAGAGAAGCAGCACTGGACTGTTGCTCAGTGGTCCAAAGTCATTCGGAAATCAAGGTGCCAGAGTCTGGAGGAAGACTGGGGAGAAGGAAATGCCAAAATGCCTGAAGTCCAGTGTCAAGTTCCCACAGTCAGTGATGGTCTGGGGTGCCATGTCAGCTGCTGGTGTTGGTCCACTGTGTTTTATCAAGGGCAGGGTCAATGCAGCTAGCTATCAGGAGATTTTGGAGCACTTCATGCTTCCATCTGCTGAAAAGCTTTATGGAGATGAAGATTTCGTTTTTCAGCACGACCTGGCACCTGCTCACAGTGCCAAAACCACTGGTAAATGGTTTACTGACCATGGTATTACTGTGCTCAATTGGCCTGCCAACTCTCCTGACCTGAACCCCATAGAGAATCTGTGGGATATTGTGAAGAGAAAGTTGAGAGACGCAAGACCCAACACTCTGGATGAGCTTAAGGCCGCTATCGAAGCATCCTGGGCCTCCATAACACCTCAGCAGTGCCACAGGCTGATTGCCTCCATGCCACGCCGCATTGAAGCAGTCATTTCTGCAAAAGGATTCCCGACCAAGTATTGAGTGCATAACTGAACATAATTATTTGAAGGTTGACTTTTTTTGTATTAAAAACACTTTTCTTTTATTGGTCGGATGAAATATGCTAATTTTTTGAGATAGGAATTTTGGGTTTTCATGAGCTGTATGCCAAAATCATCAGTATTAAAACAATAAAAGACCTGAAATATTTCAGTTGGTGTGCAATGAATCTAAAATATATGAAAGTTTAATTTTATCATTACATTATGGAAAATAATGAACTTTTATCACAATATGCTAATTTTTTGAGAAGGACCTGTATACTCATTGACTTCTTCTGATGTTAAACCAGCAATAGAGTAGTCCATTTTTGACCTACTGAACAACTTTCTGGCCAAAGAGTACTCAATCTTGAACATTCTAAAGATTACTAATTGACGTCTACTGATGTTAAATCAGCAATAGAGTAGTCCATATTTGACAAATATTTGACGAACTTGAACATTCTTTACATAATAATTGACTCCTGATGATATTGCATATGCCAGACATAAGTCCATTTTTGACCTTCAGAAAATATTTCTGGCCATCATTGATCATGATCTTTCTATATATACTAATTGACTTGTAATGATGTTATATCAGCAATAGATTAGTCCATATTTGACCTACTGATCAGATTTCTGGCCAAAGAGTACTCGATCTTGAACATTCTATACATACTAATTGAATTCTGTACATTCTATACTCCTTCTGATATTGTATAAGCCAGACATTAGTCCATTTTTGACCATCAAAACATATTTCTGGCCCAAGAGTTCTAGATAATGACTTTTCTATACATTGTCATGGACTCCTTCTGATGTTAAATCATCCTGACAGTTGTCCATATTTGACCTTCTGAACATATTTCTGGCCAAAGAGTCCTCGATCGTGAACTTTCTACATATACTCATTGACTTCTACTAATGTTAAATCAGCAATAGAGTAGTCCATTATTGATCTTCAGAACACATTTCTGCATCAAGAGCCCTAGATCATAATCTTTCTATACATTGTCATAGACTCCTTCTGATGTTAAATCAGACTGGCAGGAGTCCATATTTGACGTTCTGAACATATTTCTGGCCAGTGTCTTAAAGAACTTTCTATACATACTCATTAACTCCTTCTGATGTTACATCAGCAATATAGTAGTCCATATTTGAACCTACTGAACATATTTCTGGGCAAAGAGTCCACAGTCTTGAACATTCTATACATACTAATTTGACTCCTGATATTACATAAGCCAGACATTAGTCCATATTTGACCTACTGAACATATTTCTGGGCAAAGAGTCCACGGTCTATACATACTAATTTGTTGTAAGGTGGTCTTAGCAGTGGCAAGGCGGGTAGCAAGAAAAAGGAAAAAACTCTGAAGTTTCTTAAAGGTGATTTAATTTTCTTGTCAGGGCACGCTCCAAACAGTGTAACCAGGTTCCATCCACCAAAGTTCCATTACAGGAACAACAAACAAAAAAATAAAGGAAAAAAACCCAAAAACAAAATAATATTTACATGAGACATTTTAAACACGTGGGCTACTGGCCCAACAGTCACCCTCAGTTCTCTTCCCCTTTGTCCAAACAATTAGACTTTTTATACTTAAGGCTCCTCCCCTCAAATTCAAACATACCAATGACAGGGCTATTTCAATTACAATCTACATATCTTATTTATAAGATCATATTTAACATCAACATTGAAATATAAATATAAGCATCTTCTTTATCAAACTCCATTTTCACCATGAAAACCAACAAGAATCTTAAAAGACATGCATTCAATGTAATATCATTAAAACATTCTTAATGCTTGAACTCCTCCTCCTTTGGATGGTATAAGTCAGGCTTCCTGTTTGCGGGCCCCTCCTATTAGGAAGCTCCAGGAAGAAGGTAAGACAAAGAGAATCTCCATTAACAAACAAATCATTATTTGTCTAATTTTCATTAACCTTTTCTTGTTTTACAGGCACAAAAAGGCTAAGATTGACAAACATGAGTCACAATAGAATGTGCACCTTCCATTTGACACATGTGTGAGACAAAACAGTGAATAAAATTATCCTGAAATCAAAACCCATTGTTTGGTTCTTTGAATTGAGAGTTACATACCTCACTTTATCACATAATTGACTCCTGATATGACAAACTGAACATATAGTAATATGCCAAAGAGTCCCTGAACTTTAAATTATTATTTATACGCATAGACTCCTTCTGATATTAATTCAGTAGTCCATGTGTGACCAACTGAACATGTTTCTGGCCAAAGAGCCCCTGAACATTAACTTATTATTTATACTCGTATGAACAAATGTCTGGCTGATTTAACATTAGAAGAAGTTTATATGACCAACTGAACAGATTTCTGGCCAAAGAGTACTCGATCTTGAAAATTCTATACAAACTAATTAACTGCTTCTGGTGTCACATGGGCCAGACATAAGTCAACAGTTGACATTTTGAGTACCTGAACGTTATCTTATTTATACACATAGACTCCTTCTGATGTTAAATCAGCCAGACAGTAGTCCATATTTGACAAACTGAACATATGTCTGGCCAAAGAATACTCAATCTTGAACACTAATATGTCTGGCCAAAGAATACTCAATCTTGAACACTAATTGACTCCTGATGTTACATTAGCCATGTAGTAGTCCATATTTGACCTTCTGAACATATTTCTGGCCCAAGAGTCCTTGATCATGATCTTTCTATACATTCTAATTGACTCCAGATGTTACATCAGCCAGACTGTAGTCTATATTTGAATTAATGAATATATTTCTGGCCAAAGTGTTCTCAATTTTTAACTTTCTTTACATACTCATTGACTTCATTGACTCATTGACAACATCAGCCAGACAGTTCTCTATATTTGAGCAACTAAACATATTTCTTGTCAAAGAGTACTCCATCTTGCACTTTCCATACATACTCCTTCTAATGTTAAATCAGCCAGACAGTAGTCCATATTTTACCTCCTGAACAGATTTCTAGATTTTTTTTTTGTTTTTTTGTGATTAACATTTTTTTTATTGATTTTCAGGCGCTTTTCAGAATACAACATAATGCATCTGTATAAAATCAACATTTTCACCCCAATATCAACACCCACCCACACAAGAAATCCCCAACTACAACTTGAGGTCACAACATGGCTATACAATTCAATACAATAAGTATAACTTCCAGCCAGAGGTCGCGTTAAAAAAATTCCGTCAATGACGGATAATTTTCGGTTATCAATGACGGAAAAATCTGAAGGGCCGTCCGTCACGTTGACAGACTACACTGAGGGTGATCTATTGTAAATTGTAACTGTAATTTCCACCCCTGTCCAGTTGGTGGCGAGTTCGCTCCAATGTTGCAGCAGAGCACTGGATCCAGAACAAAAATGAACATGGCAGGAATCTTTTGCTATGCGTTTGATAACGCACAGGCGAGTACCCAGAAGCTACAACGATATATCGCGCCACATTAAAGAGAGTCAAAACGATATTTATAGCTTGAATTTCGTAATGAAATGGACAGAATTTGAAATCTGAGACTTTGTTCCATATCAAAAGCAACACAAAGCTTTAAGCCTATATTGCGATTTATTGGATGGGAGGCGCACTATGTAGGCTACTGTTTATTCATCAACTGAAAACAGCTTAGCCTGCCAGAAGATCGACTGGGATTTACGAATCGATATTGGTCTTATGAATGTGACCAAAACAGCAAGGAGACATTTTAATTGTTTATTAATAAAGTAATGTTTTCTGAATCAGTGTCGGCTGCAAAGATGAAGTTGACATACTGACTCTCATCATCTCCTCATAGTGGACGCGCCTAGAGAGAGAATGCACATTTCATTCGGTTTAGTCTACATAATCAGAGTAGCCTATTTCTTTACGTTTTGAATTATTTCGTTTTCGTTAAAGTAGAGATTTAAAGCTTTCTATAGATATATTTCTCATGTCTCTGAGGCAAGCTGCCTATATGCTGAAAAAAAAAAAAAATAGAATATGTGAACATGTTTTTCTAACATAAATATTACTGCCCCTTTTCGAAATAAGGTAAATATCTGGACCATTTCTTATTAAATAAATTTTGTTTATCCATCTGTTTATAAGACATATTTTCAAATGCAGCCACTCTACCTATTCTGCTATCCATTCCTGAAAGGAAGGGGCCTCCTCTGACTTCCAGCTCCTAAGAATTATTTGTCTGCCAATCAATAAACTGGTTTGTACCCAGTGTCTTATGTGTTTGTCTCATATGTCACTGTCTGTCCACCCACCTAATATAAACAATTGAGGACATAGTGGAACCTGAGTATCCAAAACAGTGCAAATGTGTTCATGAACTCTTTTCCAGAAATCCTGAATTTTTGTACAAAACCAGAGGGCATGAGTTAAGTCTCCATCCTCAGTCTTACATCTCCAGCAATATGGAGTATATTTTAAGCCAAGCCTGAACAGTCTTGAAGGGGTCCAATAAAAACGGTGCACTATCTTAAACTGTATAAGGCGTATTTTTGTATCCCTAGATGCCGTTTTGTCATTCTTTAAAATGCCACTCCTCGTCATCAAATGTTAAATTCAAATCTCTTTCCCATATTTTCTTAAGAGCTAATAACGCTCCATCACCGTGATTTTGAATCAACCAGGAGTAGTCTGTTGAAGCTTCATGAAATTGCCGAAATTACCATACAATGAATGTCTGCTGTCTTAAGAGGCTGTGTACTAGAATCAAACGTAGTACAAAGTAAATGTCGTAACTGTAAATACCGGAAAAACCGAGACCTAAAACTGTGTTCTGCGTTCACCATACTGCGTGTTCAAATGACTTCAGACTACCATTGTCATAAAGGTCACTTAATATAATAACACCTTTCTTAATCCATTCCCTCCATAGAAAGGGGGCTTTATTAATACAAAGTTTAGGGTTCAACCATATACTTGAACAGGCATTCAAGTAAGGGTAAGAGCTACGCAGACGGGAACTCTTTAACAAAACTGTATGCAAATGTGAAATAATAGGATGTTTTTTCACCTCGCTATCCAGTTTAATGGACAGACTGATAAGATCGAAGGCAAGACAGATTGTTCAAGTGTCCTCAATTTTGAACTTTCTAAGCATACTCATACTCATTGACTCCTGATGATATATTAGCAATTTAGTAGTCCATATTTACTTACTGAACACATTTTTAGCACAAGAGTCCTCGATCATGAACTTTCTATATATACTCATTGACTTCTACTGATGTTAAATCAGCAATAGAGTACTCCATGTTTGACCAGCTGAACAGATTTCTGGCCAAAGCATCCTTGAACATTAACTTATTATTTATAATCCTTCTGATGTTAAATCAAACAGACAGTAGTCCATATTTGACCAACTGAACAGATTTCGGGCCAAAGAGTACTCGATCTTAAACATTCTATACAAACTAATTGACTACTTCTGATCTTACATGAGCCAGAAATGAGTCCAAAATTGACATTTTGAACATTTCTGGCCACAGAATCCTCGATCATGAACTTTTTATACATTCTCATTGACTCTGGATGTTATGTTAGCCAGACTGTAGTCTCTATTTGACTTAATGAACATATTGCTGGCCAAGAGTTTCCTCATTTGAACATATTTC
The DNA here is from genome assembly GCA_003731715.1 of Anabarilius grahami. Lineage (NCBI taxonomy): Eukaryota > Metazoa > Chordata > Actinopteri > Cypriniformes > Xenocyprididae > Anabarilius > Anabarilius grahami. The sequence goes on from RJVU01060768.1 coordinate 90,377, forward strand.
CCTAAACATTAATTTATTATATGTACTCCTAGACTCCTTCTGATGTTAAATCAGCCAGACAGTAGTACATATTTGACCTTCTGAACATATTTCTGGCCAAAGTGTCCTCAATTTTGAATTTTTTATATTTGACCTACTAAACATATTTCTTGGCCAAGAGTACTCCAACTTGCAATTTCCATACATACTCATTGACTCCTTCTGATGTTAAATCAGCCAGACAGTAGTCCATATTTGACCTACTAAACAGATTTCTGGCCAAAGAGTCCACGGGCTTGAACATTCTATACATACTAATTGACTCCTAATTGATATTACAACTAAACATATTTCTGGCCCAAGAGTTCTTGATCATGAACTTTCTATAGATGTATATATGTATATATACTCATTGACTTCTGCTGATGTTAACGCTTGAAATGCCTCGGGGTAAAATTTATCCATGGCTGTTTTTCAAATGTACATAACAGATTTTCAATCAAATAGGCTATCCAAGTCTCCCAGTCATTGACTTTTATTATTATTGCTCTTTATTGTCTATTTAGGGTATTTTAGTCATTTAAATAACATAGTTTATCTTAATATGTGATTAATGACATTTTATTATAATATTACAGCACCCAAATATGTATTTATTTCCTTCTAATTCTCTTTATCATTTGGTTTAGCCTATATTCACCAAAAAGTGATTTGTGTAGCCTGCAGTACAGTATAAAACAACAGGACAAAAAAATAGTTGACTAAAAAATAATAATTTCATGACTCTAGACATTGCTTTGTGAAGAAAGTGCCATAATACAGTGAAATAGTACGTTTTTTAGCTATATCAGTAATATCATGTACATGTACACCTAATTAATTATTAATTTGTTTAGTTATTTATAATTTGAATGAGAACAAAGGAATTATAATAATAAAGGAAAAATTTGGGTAAATTTGACCTGCTTGCGGTTTTAGGTATAAATGCCCCGTTTTTTAATCTGGTTTTATCTAAACAATTTTTAACAACAGGGTGTGTAACAGGGTATTGTGTGTAAATAACAACAATTTTAGTATAAGTCAATGACTGGGAGACTTGGATATTTGATTGAAAATTTGTTATGTATATTTGAAAAACAGCCATAGGTAAATTTTACCCCGTGGCAGTTCTAGTGTTAATGACATTTTATTATAATATTACAGCCCAAATATGTATTTTGTTTCCTTCTAATTCTCGCTGTCACTGCAGGCTGGTTTATGCAATAAAAATGCAAAGTTGATTAAAAATAATAATTTCATGAACATCATAGCATTATACAGTGACATAATATGTTGGCGGTTTTAGGTATACAACGACCCCTGGCGGTTCTGGTGTTAATCACATATTAAGAAAAACCCATGTTATGAGGTATATGTTATGATAATATGTTAAAATTATGTTAAAATAGGGAGAGTAGTCCATATTTGACCTACTGAACACATTTCTGGCCCGAATGTCCTCGATCATGAACATTATATCAATTCTCTTTGACTCCTTCTTAAATCAGCAATAGAGTAGTCCATATTTGATTACATATTTCTGGCCAAAGAGTCCCTGAACATTAACTTATTTTATATACTCATAGATTCCTTCTGCTGTTGCATTGCAATGCAAACAAGAACTCATTGGGTTGTGCAGTGAAGAGATAACATTTGTGCTCTTGCATTTGCATTGCACACGCAACCTTTCGCTGTGTACTGAAGAGTAACAGATATGCACTTGTTGCATTGCAATTTATACAAGAACTAACTCATTCCGAATTGCACTGAAGAGATAACATGTGCTGTTGCATTGGATTGCACACACGACCTCTCACTGTGCATAGAAGAACAACAATTAAGCTATGCACTTGTTGCATTACATTGCACACAAGAATGAACTCATTCCGTTGTGCATTGGAGAGATATATGTGCTGTTGCAGTGAAGAATTAATTTGTGGAAGAATAACATATAAGCTATGCACATTTGTTGCATTGTAATGCATACGAGAACTAACTCATTCTGACGTGCATTGAAGAGATAACAATATTGCATGATATGGGCAATGTTTCATTTCATTGTGCAACGGATTAAGTTAGTTTCTTGCATGCAAAGAAAAATATCGTATAATTTATGAGATAACGTATGTGCTATTGCATTGCATCGCAAGGAACAATTAACTTATCCCGCTGTGTATTTGAAGAGATATAACAATATGAGACATAACAATTACATTGTAACAAGAATAGCAAATCATTTATGCACTCATTTCATTCAAAAACGTATAAATGATTCCGTTGTGCAGTGAAGAGATAACACGTGTGCTTACTGCATTGAATTGAACACACTGTTTCGCTGTGCATTAAAAAACAACATATAAGCTATGCACTTGTTGTATTGTAATGCACACAAGAACTAACTCATTTCGCTGTGCATTGGAGAGAGAACATATGTGCTGTTGCAATGCATTACATACAAGATGTAATTTATTTCTTTGTGCATTGCAAAGACAACGCATGTTGTACCTTCGCATTGCCAATGCACACACGATCTAAACGAGGTCCTTTGAAGAATAACATATTTCAGTTTTATTCAACTGCGTACAGACAAAATCCTTACTTGTCACACAATTTCTGAAAACTGACACTCCAGAACCACACACCAAATCTGCAAAACCATACATTGCAAAACCATAAATTCTCGGTCTTCGACTATTCAATTTTCAATTTCATAAAACACACAATTCTCTTTGCCTAAAATATCTAACATTCCTTTGCATATATTATGTTTTCTTCTTAAATACACAATGTTGCATGCAAGAAACTAACTTAATCCTTTGCACATTAAAGAATAGTATGTAATCTATGCACTCATTTCATTGCATTGTATTCAAGAACTAATTCATTCCGTTGTACAATTAATAGATAACGTGCTCTTGCATTGCATGGCGCACACGACCTCTTGCTGTGCATTGAAGAACAACATTTAAACTATGCACATGCACTTACAATGCATACAAGAAATATCTCATTCCGTTGTGCAACGAAGAGATAACATATGTGATCTTGCATTGCACCGCACACACGATAGCAATGTGCTCTGAAGAATAACATATAAGCAATGCACTCGTTGAATTGTAATGCATACAAGAACTAACTTATTCCACCGTGCATTGAAGAGATAACATATGTGCTGTTGCAGTTGCATTGCATAAAATATCTAACTTATCTATCCGTTTCACATTGAAGAATAGCATATAATCTATGCATTCATTTCATTGCATTGCATTGTATAAAGGAACTAATTACACACACGACCTTTCGAAGCACAACTTATAAACTATGCACTTGTTGGGTTTTAATTCATACAAAAACTAACTCGTCCCGTTTTACAATGAAGATATATTGCGCATATTGCACACACGATCTAACGATGTGCTTTAAAGAATAAAGCACAAGGCATGCACAAGGTATGCATGCATAAGGCATGCTCTTGTTGCATTGTAATTTATACAGCTACTAACTCATTCCGTTGTGCATTGAATAGATATCATATTTGTTGTTGCATTGCATAAAATAAAATAACTTATTCTATTGTGTATGTAAGAATAAAACGACACATTCAATATTTCATTTCATTGCATGCAAGAAACTAACTTAATCCGTTGCACATTTAAGAATAATTAAATTCAAGCAACAACTAACTTATCCAGCTGTCTATTAAAGAGATAACATATGAGACATAACGTCACATTTGAAGAAATGCATATAATCTATGCACTCATTTGCATTGTATGCAAGAACTGAATTATTCCGTTGTACAGTGAAGAGGTAACATGCGTTGTTGCATTGCAATGCATTCAAGATGTAACTTATTGCTTTGTGCATTGCAAAGACAAAACATAACGTGTTTTCGCTTTGCATTGCACGCGATCTACGATGTCCTTTGAGAATGCACTTGTTGCATTGTAATGCATACAAAACTAACTCGTCCCGTTTTACAATGAAGACAATAACATATGTGCTGTTGCACTGCATTGCTCACAAGGTCTAACTCATTTCTATGTGCATTGAAGAGACAACACATAACATAAGCATCACAATGCATCACAATGCATGCAGAATAACTAACTCATTCTGCCGTGCATTGAGGACATAACTTATGTGTTTGTATTGCATTGTATAAAACATCTAACTTATTCCAACGTGCATTGAAGAGATAACACATATGTGTCGCATAGCACACACGATCAACGATGTCCTTTGAAGGATAACATGTAAGTTATGCACTTGTTGCGGTATAATGCATACTAGAACTAGTCCCGTTTTACAATGAAGACATAACATGTGCACTTGCATTGCACTCGTTTCATTGCCGTGTATACAAGAACCAACTTATATCCGTTGTGTAATAGAGAAATACATATGTGCTCTTGCATGGCACACACACACGACCTCTCGCTGTGCACTGAAGAAAACATATAAAATATTCAATTGTTGCATTGTAATGCAACTAACTCATTCCGTTTTGCAGTGAAGAGAAAACAGATCACATATGATATATAACATCACATTGAAGAATAGCATATAATCTATATTTCATTGCGTTGTGTATACAAGAACTAACTTATTCAGTTGTGCAGTGAAGAGCTAACACGTGCTGCTGAATTGCACTGCACACATGGCCTTTCGCTGTACACTGAATAACAACAAATGAACGTATGGACTTGATGCATTGTAACGCAAACAATAACTAATTCATTCCGTTGTGTATTGAAGAGATAACATATGTGCTGTTGTTAAGAATACAACATTAACTTATTACATATACTCACAGACACCTTCTGATAAAAAATCAGCCAGAGAGTAGTCCATTTTTGACCTTCTGAACATATTTCTGGCCCAAGACCTAGATCATGATCTTTCTATAAATTGTCAGTGACTCCTTTTGTTGTTAAATCAGCCTGACAGTAGTCCATATTTGACCTTCTGAATATATTTCTGGCCAAAGTGTCCTCAGTTTTGAACTTTCTATGTATACTTATAGGCATGTTCGGAAGTTACCTCAGCCAGACAGAAGTCCATATTTGACCAACTGACCTTATTTATGGCCAAAGAGTCCCTGAACATTTTTATATATAATATTTATATTATATATAAATTAATGCCATAATAAATTATTATATATAAATTAAATTACTCATAGACTCCTTCTGAAGAGAAATCAGCAAAAGAGTAGTCCATTTTTGACTTTCTAAACAGGTTTCTGGCCAAAGAGTACTCAATCTGAAACATTCTATACATACTAATTGACTTCTGATATTACATAAGCCAGACATTAGTCAATTTTTACATTGAGAACATATTTCTGGCCAAAGAACTTTCTATTCATACTCATTGACTTCTACTAATGTTAAATCAGAAATAGAGTAGTCCATTTTTGATCTTCAGAAAACATTTCTGCACCAAGAATCCTAGATCATAATCTTTCAATACATTGTCTCTATTGCTGATTTAACATCAGTAGAAGTCAAAGAGTATACATAGAATGTTCATGATTGAGGACTCTTGGGCCATAAATTTGTTCAAAATGTCAAATATGGACCACTGTCAGGCTGATTTAACATCAGAAGGAGTCTATGACAATGTATAGAAAGGTCATGATCTAGGACTCTTGGGCCATAAATATCTTTGGAAAGTCAAAAATGGGCTTCTCTCTCCTGATTTCTCATCAGAAGGAATCTATGAGTATTTATAATTAGTTAATGTTGTATTCTTATCAACAGCACATATGTTATCTCTTCAATACACAATGGAATGAGTTAGTTCTTGTACGCATTACAATGCATGAAGTGCATAAGCTCATTTGTTATGATGCATTTAGCTTCAGTGCACAGCGAAAGGCTGTGTGTGCAATGCAATTTAGCAGCATGTGTTATCTCTTCACTGCACAACTGAATAAGTTAGTTCCTGTATACACAACGCAATAAAATAAGTGCATATATGCTATTCTTCAATGTGATGTTATATGTCATATGTGATCTGTTTTCTCTTCACTGCAAAACGGAATGAGTTAGTTCTGTATGCATTACAATGCAACAAGTAGATAGCTTCTATGTTTCTCTTCAAGGCACACTGAAAGGTCGTGCAATGAAACAGTATATCTTATCTCCTCAATGCAATAAGGAATGAGTTAGTTTTTGTATGCATTACAATTACAACAAGTACATAGCTTTATGTTATTATCTCTTCACTGCATAACGGAGTAAATTAGATCTTGTATACAATGCAATGAAATGAGTGAATAGATTATAAGATATTCTTAAATGTGCAAGGGATTAAGTTAGTTTCTTGTATGCAATTAAATGAAGCATTGCATTTATCATATTTTATTCTTAAATATACAACAGAATATGTTAGATCGTGTGTGCAATGCAATGCAGCAGCACATATGTTATGACTTTATTGTAAAACGGGACGAGTTAGTTCTTGTATGCATTGTGATGCATCAGCTTCAGTTATGTTATATGTTGTCTCTTAAATGTACACAAAATAAGTTAGATACATGTTTTTCTTCAATGCACAGCGAGAGGTCATGTGTGCCATGCACGTTATCGCTCAAATTCACAACGGAATAAGTTAGTTCTTGTATTACATTATAATGCAACAAGCGCATGCTTTATATGTTATTCTTTAAAGCACATCGTTAGATCGTGTGTGCAATGCAATGCAACAGCACATATGTTATGTCTTTATTGTAAAACGGGACGAGTTAGTTCTTGAATGCATTACAATGCAACATGTTCTTCAATGCACGGCGGAATGAGTTAGATCTTGTATGCGTTGTGATGCAACAGCTCAGGTTATGTTATGTTATGTGTTGTCTCTCCAATGCACAACGAAACGAGTTAGTTCTTGAATGCATTGTAATGCAACAAGTGCATATTTTACATGTTTTTCTTCAATGCACAGCGAGAGGTCATGTGTGCCATGCAATGCAAGAGCACATATGATATTTCTCCATTACACAACGGACATAAGTTGGTTCTTGTATACACGGCAATGAAATGAGTGCAATGCAACAGCACATATGTTATGTCCTCAATGTACGGCGGAATTAATTAGTTCTTGTATGCGTTGTGATGCAACAGCTTAGGTTATGTTATGTTATGTGTTGTCTCTTCATTGCACAAAAAAATGAGTTAGATCTTGTGTGCAATGCAATGCGAAAACACGTTATGTGTTGTCTTTGCAATGCACAAAGCAATAAGTTACACCTTGAATGCATTGCAATGCAACAACACATGTTACCTCTCCAATGCACATCGGAATGAGTTAGATCTTTGTATGCATTACAATTCAACAATTGCATAGCTTTCATATTATTCTTCAATGCACAGTGAAAGGTCGTGTGTGCAAGTGCAATGCCACAGCACATGTATCTCTTCACTGCACAACGGAATAATTCAGTTCTTGTATACAATCCAATGAAATGAGTGCATAGATTATATGCTTTTCTTCAATGTGACGTTATGTCTCATATGTTATCTCTTCAATAGACAGCTGGATAAGTTAGTTGTTGCTTTCATTTAATTATTCTTAAATGTGCAACGGATTAAGTTAGTTTCTTGCATGCAGTGAAATGAAACATTCTGTTGTGTATGTAAGAATAAAACATGAGTGCAATAAGTTATTTTATGCAATGCAATGCAACAGCAAATATGTTATTTATTCAGTGCACAACGGAATGAGTTAGTAGTTGTATGCATTTCAATGCAACAAGTGCATGCCTCATGCATGCATGCCTAGCAATGATATACCTTTAGTGGTAGTATACCTTTAGTTAAGTTATACCTTAAGAGTCTTCGTAGCGCGCTAAGAGACAAGGTTATCGGGAAACGCAGCCCAGGTATGATGCGTTTCATGCGTAATGGAGATTCCAAAGCTCTCTTCTTTGGTCGGAACCATGGAGAGCGATCGCGGATAGGTCTGTCCTATGCAGCGAAACTTTTAACAATGCAACAAAATATTTAAAGAGCATAAAGCTATTAAAATCTATATTATGTACACGCACAGATAATATAACAGTAGGCTATATTAGTCAATATTTTTTTATTAGGTTAAGCAGTGATTGGATAAAGTTTTTTTTTTTAAATTTAACATTTTTAATTTAAGGCCCATCCATCCAAAACTGGAATCCTGGCGCCGTGCCTGGGCCACACTGAGCTGTGCGTACGCCCACAGACGTGAAGTGAACGAGACAGAGGCTGTCCTGCACTGTCTGAAATGGTTAACTCTGTGGCGATGCATGTGCAAAACAGATTTAACTAATCATAAAGTCAATCAGGATACATAACACAGCCTACTATAGGCCTACACTAACACCCCCCCCCCCCCCCCNCAAGAATCCCGCCCCCCCTCTCACAATATAGTTCTCACGTCCCTGAATAATTTATAAGTTTTTGAATGAAATGCAATGAAATGAGTGCATAAATGGATTTGCTATTCTTGTTACAATGTTATTGTTATGTCTCATATGTTATATATCTTCAATACACAGCGGGATAAGTTAGCTGCGATGCAATGCATCGCAACTATCTCATAGATTATACGATATTTTTCGATGTGCAACGGATTAAGTTTCTTGCATGCAAGAAAAATGCAAGAATGTTGCAAACAATGTTGCATATCATGCAACATTGTTATCTCTTCACTGCACGTCAAAATGAGTTAGTTCTCGTATGCATTACAATGCAACAAATGTGCATAGCTTATATGTTATTCTTCCACAAATTAATTCTTCACTGCAACAGCACATATATCTCTCCAATGCACAACGGAATGAGTTAGTTCTTGTATAAATTGCAATGCAACAAGTGCATTGCAATTTATGCACTTGTTGCTCTTCACTACACAGCGAAAGGTTGTGTGTGCAATGGGTTTTTCTTAATATGTGATTAACACTAGAACCGCCAGGGGTCGTTGTATACCTAAAACCGACAACGTATTATGTCACTGTATAATGTTACTGTCTTCAAAAAGTGTTCATGAAATTATTATTTTTAATCAACTTTGTCCTGTTGTTTTATGCTGTTTTAAGCAGGCTACACTAATCACTTTTTGGTGAATATAGGCTAAACCAGCCTACAATGACAAAGAGAATTAGAAGGAAAGAAATACATATTTGGGTGCTGTAAAATGTCATTAATCACATATTAAGATAAACCATGTTATTTAAATTACTTAAATACCCTAAATAGACAATAAAGAGCAATAATTTATTAGTCAATGACTGGGAGACTTGGATATTTGATTGAAAATCTGTTATTTAGATTTGAAAAACAGCCATGGGTAAATTTTACCCCGTGGCATTTCTAGTGTTAAGATCAGGAGTCTATGAGCATGTTTTAGTAAGTAAATATCCCAAGATTCTTGGGACAGAAATATATTCAGTTTGTCAAATACGAACTACATCTGGCTGTCATCAGAAGATGTCTATAAGGTATATATGATAAGTTAATGAGTCAGAGACTCTTTGGCCAGAAATATGTTCAGTTTGTCAAATACGGGCTACTCTATTGCTGATTTGACATCAGCAGAAGTCAATTAATATATATATATATATATAGAAAGTTCATGCTCAAGAACTCTTTGGCCAGAAATCTGTTTAGTAGGTCAAATATGGACTACTGATTTAACATCAGAAGGAGTCAATGAGTATGTATGGAAATTGCAAGTTGGAGTACTCTTGGCCAAGAGATATGTTTAGTAGGTCAAATATAAAGAACTATGTGGCTGAAGTAAGATCGGAAATTAATGAGTATGTAAAAAAGTTTGACACTTTTTTTTGACACCTTGGCCAGAAATATGTTCAGACTACTGATTTAACATCAGAAGGAGTCTAGGAGTACATATAATAATTTAATAGTTTAATGTTTATAATTTAATGTATAGAAAGATCATGATCGAGGACTCTTGGGCCAGAAATATGTTCAGAAGGTCAAATATGGACTACTACATGGCTGATGTAACATCAGGAGTCAATTAGTATGTATAGAGTGTTCAATATTGAGTATTCTTTGGCCAGACATATGTTCAGTTTGTCAAATATGGACTACTGTCTGGCTGATTTAACATCAGAAGGAGTATGTGTATAAATAACAAGTTAATGGCATACTCTTTGGCTAGAGATCAAAATGTCAACTGTTGACTTATGTCTGGCCCATGTGACATCAGAAGTAGTCAATTAGTTTGTATAGAATTTTCAAGATCGAGTACTCTTTGTCCAGAAACATGTTCAGTTGGTCAAACATGGACTACTCTATTGCTGAATTAATTTTTTTTTAATTGCTAACATACATTTGTCCAATCTGTAGTCACATTTTCAAAACACATTTAGCAGAACATCCATCTGTTGTGACCATACCAATTCATGTTGTTTTCACAAAAAATGCAGTCAACTAACACGTTTCTAAAATGTTTACATTTTCTTTTCATATAAGCTTACCTCATACCATGGATCTTTCTCATCTTATTTGCAAATGCTTAAACACAGCAAGTCAGAAATGAAGACCTGTTCCATGTTCCAATCATTAAATATAGTATAAAACCTGTACTTTTGCTACAACAGCAGCTCATAAGTATTAAAAAATATATAAAACAAATACTGAAACAATTGATAAGCATTGATAATTAGCAGATCACTGAAATATTGAGAAAAAGCAGATTCCGACTGTGTTGGAGACACAGTCAAGTGTTGAAGTTCTTTCCATTACATGGACACACGGTAAAATAGGACTCTTTGAATCGTATTTGTTCAGTGTGGATGAAGAACAACACAGAGGAGCCAAAAAAAAAAAAAAAANAGTCTGGGTAAGGGGTAGGAATAGATGAAGAAGGAGAAGAGCAAGTTGGATCATGACAAGGGAGAAGAAGAGGTATGGGAGAGGAGGAAGAATGTGTGCTAGACTGTGCATCTCTGTTTTTTTCACTTACACATGTGGAACCTAAGCTTATTTCTGCCATGAATAGAAAATAAAAAAGGTAATTATGTCTTTTTATCTCACAATTCTGACTTTTTTCTCTCAATTCCTATAGTTTATATATATATATATATATATATATATATATATATGTATATATATTATTTTTATATATTTTTTTTTTCTTCAGAATTGTGAGATATAAACTTACAATTGCAAAAAATAAAAAATAAAAAAATAGAATTGTTAGATAAAAAGTCACAATTACCTTTTACACTTTTTCTTTTTATGGCAGAAAAAAAAGCTTTCCACAGTAACCAAAGGTATGTTGGATTTGTTGTTGATCAATGGCAGCAATTTCATGTTTTCATTTCAGTAAAAGCTTCATGTAAAGCTTTTACAACGACGATTCCACTACCACTGTTCCATATATGAAGAATATGTGGTCTGTGTAGGGCACTAACTACCAAGGGGACACCATCCCACCCTCTATGAGGGCACCATGAACACCACACGCCCAACCTCAGAAACAGATTTCAACCAACGGGGCAACTGAAGTTCTGCATAGGAGACCCATTTGACCAGTAGCTGCCCTGAGCAATTCTGTTACTTTCTTCTTCTTTCTACTGCACATTCTATAAAGTAATGACATTCACTTATGTTGCCATAAATGCACACATTCAACCCTCAACCAAAAATGCAGAATGGATTACATGTAAGCATATTACTGCAGTAAAAAGAAATTATAAAAACAATGGATTTCATATTTTCTGCAGGTAGAACTGAAACATGACATCAGTGATGTAACATCAGAAGGAGTCAATGACAATGTATAGAAAGTTCATGATCGAGGACTCTTGGGCCATAAATATGTTCATAAGGTCAAATTTGCACTAGTGTCAGGCTGATTTAACATCAAAAGGAGTCAATGACAATTTATAGAAAGATCATGATCTAGGACTCTATGGCCAGAAATATGTCAAAATGGACTAATGTCTGGCTTATGTAATATCAGAAATCAATTAGTATGTATAGAATGTTTAAGATCGAGTACCCTTTGGCTTGAAATCTGTTTAGTAGGTCAAATTGGGACTACTTCTGTTGCTGATTTAACATTAGTAGAAGTCAATGAGTACATATAGAAAGTTCATGATCGGGGACTCTTGGGCCATAAATTTGTTCAGAAGGTCAAATATGGAATTCTACATCACTGTCGTAACATCAGAAGGAGTTGATGAGTATGTATATAAAGTTCTAAATTTAAGACACTTGGGCCATAAATATGTTCAGAAGGTCAAATATGGACTACTGTCAAGCTGATTTAACATCAAAAGCAGTCAATGACAATTCATAGAAAGATAATGATCTAGGACTCTTTGGCCAGAAATATATTCTCAATGTAATAATGGACTAATGTTTGGCATATGTAATATCAGAAGTCAATTAGTATGTATAGAATGTTTAAGATCGAGGACCCTTTGGCCAGAAATATTTTTAGTAGGTCAAAGAGGCAGTAATCTGTTGCTGATTTAACAACAATTGAAGTCAATAAGTATATATGGAAAGTTCATGTTCTAGGATTCTTTGGCCAGAAATTTGTTCAGAAGGTCAAATATGGAATTCTACATCGCTGTCGTAACATCAGAAGGAGTTAATAAGTATGTATATAAAGTTCAAAATTTAAGACACTTTAGCCAGAAAAATGTTCAGAACGTCAAATATGGACTGCTACCAGTCTGATTTAACATCGAAAGGAGTCTATGAAATTGTATAGAAAGATCATGATCTAGGACTCTTGGGCCAGAAATATGTTCTCAATGTCAAAATGAACTAATGTGGGGCTTATGTAATATCAAACATCAATTAGTGTATATAGAATGTTTAAAATCGAGAACCCTTTTTGCCAGACAATGAATAGAAAGTTCATGATCTAGGACTCTTGGTCCAGAAATATGTTCAGAAGGACAAAAATGGGCTACTCTCTTGCTAAGTTGTTATCAGAAGGTGTCTGTGAGTTTATTTAATAAGTTAATGTTCGGGGACTCTTTGGCCAGAAATATGTTCAGTTGGTCAAATTTGGACTACTGCCAGTCTGATTTAATAACAGAAGGAGTCAATAACATGTATAGAAAGATCATGATCTAGGACTCTTGGTGCAGAAATGTGTTCTGAAGATCAAAAATGGACTAGTCTATCGCTGATTTAACATAAGTAGAAGTCAATGAGTATATATAGAAAGTTCATGATCAGGGACTATTGGACCATAAATATGTTCAGAAGGTCAAATACAAAATTCTACATCGGTGATGTAACATCAGAAGGAGTCAATGACAATGTATAGAAAGTTCATGATCGAGGACTCTTGGGCCATAAATATGTTTAGAAGGTCAAATATGGACTACTGTCAGGCTGATTTAACATCAAAAGGAGTCAATGACAATTTATAGAAAGATCATGAGCTAGGACTCTTTGGCCAGAAATATGTTCTCAATGTAAAAATGGGCTAATGTCTGGCATATGTAATATCAGAAGTCAATTAGTATGCATAGAATGTTTAAGATCGAGGACCCTCTGGCCAGAAATCTGTTTAGTAGGTCAAATATGGATTACTCTATTGCTGATTTAACATCAGTAGAAGTCAATAAGTATATATGGAAAGTTCAAACTCGAGGACTCTTGTCCAGAATTATGTTCTCAATGTCAAAATGGAACAATGCCTGGCTTATGTATTAAAGAAGTCAATTAGTATGTATAGAATCAAGTTGAGTACCCTTTGGCTAGAAATCTGTTTAGTAGGTCAAATAGGGACTACTCTTTTGCTGATTTAACATCAGTAGAAGTCATTGAGTATGTTCATAAGGTCAAATTTGGACTAGTGTCAGGCTGATTTAACATCAAAAGGATCAATGACAATGTATAGAAAGTTCATGATCTAGGACTCTTTGGCCAGAATTATGTTCTCAGTGTAAAAATGGACTAATGTTTGGCATATGTAATATCAGGTGTCAATTAGTATGTATAGAATGTTTAAGATCGAGGACCCTTTGGCCAGAAATCTTTTTAGTAGGTCAAAGAGGGACTAATCTGTTGCTGATTTAACATCAGAAGGAGTCTATGACAATGTATAGAAAGGTAATGATCTAGGACTCTTAGGCCATAAATATGAAAATCAAATTTAGAAAATCAAAAATACTATTCTCTCCTGATTTCTCATCAGAAGGAATCTATGAGTATATATAATAATTTAATGTTGTAGTCTTAACAACAACACATATGTTATCTCTTCAATACACAATGGAATGAGTTAGTTCTTGTATTCATTACAATGCATCAAGTGCATAAGCTCATTTGTTATTCTTCGCTGCACAACTGAATAAGTTAGTTCTTGTATACACAACGCAATAAAATAAGTGCATAGATTATATGCTATTCTTCAATGTGATGTTATGTTCACTGCAAAACGGAATGAGTTAGTTCTGTATGCATTACAATGCAACAAGTGCATAGCTTCTATGTTTCTCTTCAAGGCACACTGAAAGGTTGTGCGTGCCATGCAATGAAGCAGTATATCTTATTTCCTCAATGCAATAAGGAGTGAGTTAGTTTTTGTATGCATTACAATTACAAGCACATAGCTTTATGTTATTATCTCTTCACTGCATAACGGAATAAATTAGATCTTGTATACAATGCAAAGACATGAGTGAATAGATTATAAAATATTCTTAAATGTGTAAGGGATTAAGTTAGTTTCTTGTATGCAATGAAATGAAGCATTGCATGTATCATATTTTATTCTTAAATATACAACAGAATATGTTAGATATTTTATGCAATGCAATGCATAAAATATCACATATGTTATGTCTTTATTGTAAAACGGGACGAGTTAGTTCTTGTATGCATTACAATGCAACATGTTCTTCAATGCACAGCGAAAGGTCGTGTGCGCAGTGCACTGCAGCGGTACGCGTTATCTCTTCACTGCACAAGGGAATAAATTAGTTCCTGTATACAATGCAATGAAATGAGTGCATAGATTCTTCAATGTGCAACGGATTAAGTTAGATATTTTATGCAATGCAAATGCAACAGCACATATGTTATCTCTTCAACGCACGGCAGAAAAAGTTAGTTCTTGTATGCATTACATTTCAACAACCGTAGCTTAAATATTGTTCTTCAATGCGCTGCAGGGGGTTGTGTGTGCCATGCAATGCAAGAGCACATGTTATCTCTTCACTGCACACCAGAATACTTTTTCTTTTACACAATGCAATGAAATGATATTCTTTAATGTGTTGTTATATCTCAAAGTGATAACTTTAATACACAGCTGGATAAGTTAGTAGTTGCAATGCAACAGCATATATCTCTCCAATGCACAACGAAACGAGTTAGTTCTTGAATGCATTGTAATGCAACAAGTGCATATTTTATGTTTTTCTTTAATGCACAGCCAGAGGTCATGTGTGCCATGCAATGCTAGAGCACATATGATATTTCTCCATTACACAACGGACATAAGTTGGTTCTTGTATACACGGCAATGTCCTCAATGCACGGCGGAATGAGTTAGTTCTTGTATGCGTTGTGATGCAACAGCTCATGTTATGTTATGTGTTGTCTCCATTGCACAAAAAAATTAGTTAGATCTTGTGTGCAATGCAATGCAAAAACACGTTATGTGTTGTCTTTGCAATGCACAAAGCAATGAGTTACACCTTGAATGCATTGCAATGCAACAACACATGTTCCCTCTCCAATGCACATCGGAATGAGTTAGTTCTTTGTATGCATTACAATTCAACAATTGCATAGCTTTCATATTGTTCTTCAGTGCACAGTGAAAGGTCGGAATGTGTTAGTAGTTGTATGCATTTCAATGCAACAAGTGCATGCCTCGTGCTTTATTCTTTAAAGCACATCGTTAGATCGTGTGTGCAATGCAATGCAACAACACATATGTTATATCTTCATTGTAAAACGGGACGAGTTAGTTCTTGTATGCATTAATACGCAACAAGTGCATAGTTTATGTTGTTCTTCGAAAGGTCGTGTGTGTAATGCAATGCGGTGGCACGTGTTATCCTTCACTGCACAACGGAATAAATGAGTTCCTTTTTACAATGCAATGAAATGAAATGAAATTATATGCTATTCTTCAATGTGCAACGGATTAAGTTAGATATTTTATGCAATGCAAATGCAACAGCACATATGTTATCTCTTCAATGCACGGTGGAATAAGTTAGTTCGTGTATGCATTACAATTCAACGCGTGCATTGCTTCTATGTTATTCTTCAGAGCACATTGCTATCGTGTGTGCAGTGCAATGCAAGATCACATATGTTATCTCTTCGTTGCACAACGGAATCAGATATTTCTTGTATGCATTTCAATGCAACAAGTGCATAGTTTAAATGTTGTTCTTCAATGCACAGCAAGAGGTCGTGTGTGCAATGCAATGTAACAGCACATATGTTATATCTTCATTGTAAAACGGGACGAGTTAGTTCTTGTATGCATTAATACGCACCAAGTGCATATGTTGTTCTTCGAAAGGTCGTGTGTGTAATGCAATGCAGTGGCACGTGCTTTCCTTCACTGCACAACGGAATAAATTAGTTCCTTTATACAATGCAATGAAATTAAATGAAATTATATGCTATTCTTCATTGTGCAACAGATTAAGTTAGATATTTTATGCAATGCAAATGCAACAGCACATATGTTATCTCTTCAATGCACGGTGGAATAAGTTAGTTCGTGTATGCATTACAATTCAACGCGTGCATTGCTTCTATGTTATTCTTCAGTGCACATTGCTATCGTGTGTGCAGTGAAATGCAAGATCACATATGTTATCTCTTCGTTGCACAACGGAATGAGATATGTCTTGTATGCATTGTAATGCAACAAGTGCATAGTTTAAATGTTGTTCTTCAATGCACAGCGGAATGACTTAGTTCTTGTGTGCATTACAATGCAACAGGCGCATAGCTTTTATGTTGTTTTTAATCCACAGCGAAACAGTGTGTGCAATGCAATGCAGTAAGCACACGTTTTATCCCTTCCCTGCACAACGAAATAATTTATACGTTTTTGAATGAAATGCAATGAAATGAGTGCATAAATTCTTCACTGCAACAGCACATATATCTCTCCAATGCACAACGGAATGAGTTAGTTCTTGTGTGCAATGTAATGCAACAAGGGCATATTTCATATGTTTTTTTTAAATGCACAGCGAGAGGTCGTGTGTGTCATGCAATGCAAGAGCACATATGCTATTTCTCCATTACACAACGGACATAAGTTGGTTCTTAAATTATACACGGCAATTAAATGAGTGTGTTATCATATGTGTTATCTCTTCAATGCACGTTGGAATAAATTAGATGTTTTATACAATGCAATGCAACAGCACATAAGGTATGTTCTCAATGCACGGCGGAATGAGTTAGTTCTTGTATGCATTACACCGCAACAAGTGCATAGCTTATATGTTGTTCTTCAATGCACATCGAAAGGTCGTGTGTTCAATGCAATGCAGTGACACGTGTTATCTCTTCAGTAAAATGAGTGCATAGATTATATGCTATTCTTCAATGTGCAACGGATTAAGATATTTTATGCAATGCAAATGCCACAGCACATAGGTTATGTCTTTAATGCAAGGCAGAATGAGTTAGATCTTGTGTGCAATGCAGTGCAACAGCACATATGTTATTGTCTTCATTGTAAAACGGGACGAGTAGTTTTTGTATGCATTACAATGCAACAAGTGCATTCTTCAAGGAACATAGATCGCGTGCAATGCAATGCGAAAACACGTTATGTTGTCTTTACAATGCACAAAAGCAATGTTACATCTTGAATGCATTGCAGTGCAACAACACATGTTACCTCTCCAATGCACAACGGAATGAGTTAGTTCTTGTGTGCATTACAATTCAACAATTGCATAGCTTTTTTATTGTTCTTCAATGCACAGTGAAAGGTCATGTATCTCTTCACTGCACAACGGAATAATTCAGATCTTGTATAAAATGCAATAAAATGAGTGCATAGATTATGTGCTTTTCTTCAATGTCACGTTATATCTCATATGTTATCTCTGGATAAGTTAGTTGTTGCTTTAATTTAATTATTCTTAAATGTGCAACGGATTAAGTTAGTTTCTTGCATGCAATGAAATGAAACATTTCATATGTCATGTTTTATTCTTAATGAGTTCTTGTTTGCATTGCAATGCAACAGCAGAAGGAATCTATGAGTATATAAAATAAGTTAATGAGCACGATGTGGCCAGAAATATGTAATCAAATATTGCTGATTTAACATCAGAAGGAGTCAATGAGAATTGATATAATATTCAATGTCGAGGACATTCGGGCAAGAAATGTGTTCGACATTTATTTTGTACTACGTTTTATTCTAGTACACAGCCTCTTAAAACAGCAGACATTCATTGTATGGTAATTTCGGCATATGGGAAGGGTCATGAAGCTTCAACATACTACTCCTGGTTGATTCAAAATCACGGCTCTTAAGAAAATATGGGAAAGAGATTTGAATTTAACATTTGATGACGAGGAGTGGCATAGAGTTTTAAAGAACGTCAAACGGCATCTAGGGATGCAAAAATGCGCCTTATACAGTTTAAGATAGTGTACCGTTTTTATTGGACCCCTTCCAGACTGTTCAGGCGTGGGTTAAAAGATACTCCATATTGCTGGAGATGTAATACTGAGGATGGAGACTTAACTCATGCCCTCTGGTTTTGTACAAAAATTCAGGATTTCTGGAAAAGAGTTCATGAGCACTTTGCATTTGCATTTTGGATACTCAGGTTTCACTATGTCCTCAGTTGTTTATATTAGGTGGGTAGACAGACAATGACATAAGAGACAAACACATAAGATACTGGGTACAAACCAGTTTAATGATTGGCAGACAAATAATTCTTAGGAGCTGGAAGTCAGAGGAGGTCCCTTTCCTTTCAGGAATGGATAGCAGAACTAGGTAGAGTGGCTGCATTTGAAAATATGTCTTATAAACAGATGGATAAACTAAATTTATTTTATAAGAAATGGTCCAGATATTTATCTTATTTGGAAAAGGGGCAGTAATAACTATTTAAGAGAAACATGTTCACATGTTCTTTGTATATAAAGGAGTTATTCTCCTATTCTCACCAATAAATGAGTTGAACTTATTGTATTGAATTGTATAGCCAAGTTGTGACCTCAAGCTGTAGTTGGGGATTTCTTGTGTGGGTGGGTGGGTGTTGATATTGGGGTGAAAATTTTGATTTTGCACAGATGCATTGTTGTATTCTGAAAAGCGCCTGAAAATCAAGAAAAAAAATTTAATCACAAAAGAAATGTGTTCAGTAGGTCAAATATGGACTACTCTCCCTATTTTAACATACTATCCTCATAACATGGGTTTTTCTTAATATGTGATTAACACTAGAACCGCCAGGGGTCGTTGTATACCTAAAACCGCCAACGTATTATATCACTGTATAATGTTACTGTCTTCAAAAAGTGTTCATGAAATTATTATTTTTAATCAACTTTGTCCTGTTGTTTTATGCTGTTTTAAGCAGGCTGCACTAATCACCTTTTGGTGAATATAGGCTAAACCAGCCTGCAATGACAAAGCGAATTAGAAGGAAATAAATAAATATTTGGGTGCTGTAAAATGTCATTAATACATATTACACATATTAAGATAAACCATGTTATTTAAATTACTAAAATACCCGATAACATCAGGAGTCCATGAGCACGTTTTAGTAAGTAAATATCCCAAGAAGTCAATGAGGTATGATAAGTTAATGAGTCAGAGACTCTTGGCCAGAAATATGTTTAGTAGGTCAAATATGGACTACTGTCTGGATGATTTAACATCAGAAGGAGTCAATGAGTATGTATGGAAATTGCAAATTGGAGTACTCTTGGCAAGAAATATGTTCAGAAGGTCAAATATAGTATACTACTGATTTAACATCAGAAGGAGTCTAGGAGTACATATAATAATTTAATGTTTAATGTTCATAACCCAGCCCGCGCCACCCCCTCTGCCCCCTGGCTCTCTGATGCTCTCCGTGAGCATCGGTCTAGACTCAGGGCTGCAGAGAGGAAGTGGTGCAAATCTAAAGATCCTACTGACCTTAGCTCATATCAGTCACTCCTTTCTTCTTTCTCTACTGATGTCTCCAATGCTAAAACCTCATACTATTACACTAAAATTAACAATTCAACTGACTCCCGCACACTTTTCAAAACCTTCTCATCTCTTCTTTGCCCTCCTCCCCTCCCTTCCACATCAACTCTTACAGCCGATGACTTTGCCACATTCTTCACACATAAAATAACAACCATCAGCGGCCAATTCTCCACACCACACACTGACAATAACATCTTAACGGAAAACACACAAACCCTCCCCTCCTTCTCCATGCTATCTGAGGCAGATGTTTCAAAACTCATCCTCTCCAATCACCCTACTACCTGTCCGCTAGACCCCATCTTCTTCAGGCCATCTCCTCCTCAATTCTACCTGCACTCACTCACATTATCAATTCTTCCCTTCAAACTGGAACATTTCCCACAGCTTTTAAGCAGGCTAGGGTTACCCCACTGCTTAAAAAAACCAACTTTGAATCCAGCACTTCTAGAAAACTACAGACCGAAACTTCTTCCTTTCATTGCTAAGACACTTGAGAGAGTTGTATTCGACCAACTGTCTACTTATCTCACACAGAACAACCTCCTTGACGACCACCAGTCGGGTTTCAAGAGTGGCCACTCAACTGAGACTGCCCTGCTCTCAGTCACTGAAGCCTTGAGACTGGCACGAGCAACTTCAAAATCATCAGTACTCATCTTGCTGGATTCTCCTGTCAACACTCATGTCGAAGGGCATCTCGGGAACCGCACTCCAGTGGTTTGAGTCTTACCTCTCAGGTAGGTCCTTCAGGGTATCATGGAGTGGTGAGGTGTCCAAGTCACATCATCTTGCTACTGGGGTACCTCAGGGCTCTGTGCTTGGACCACTTCTCTTCTCCATCTACATGTCATCACTAGGATCTGTCATTCAAGATCATGGTTTCTCCTATCACTGTTATGCTGATGACACACAACTCTACCTCTCATTCCAACCAGATGATCCGACGGTTGCTGGTCGCATCGCAGCCTGCCTGACAGCCATTTCTGCCTGGATGAAGGACCACCACCTTCAACTCAACCTTGCAAAAACGGAACTGCTTGTGGTCGGTGCCAACCCAACACTTCATCATAACCTTTCAATTCAACTTGGGTCGTCAACCATTACTCCGTCCAGGACAGCCAGGAACCTTGGAGTGGTGATGGATGATTGTTTAAGCTTCACAGATCACGTTGTACAACATCAGGAAGATTAGACCCTTCCTATCGGAGCATTCCACACAAATTCTTGTCCAAGCTCTTGTTCTATCCAGACTGGACTACTGTAATGCTCTCTTGGCTGGCCTTCCAGCATGCACTATCAAGCCTCTACAACTGATCCAGAATGCTGCAGCAAGACTGGTCTTCAACGAACCGAAGAGAGCGCACGTCACTCCTCTCTTCATCACTCTGCATTGGCTGCCAGTAGCTGCTCGCATCCAATTCAAGGCTCTGATGTTTGCCTACAGAACGACCGCTGGCTCTGCACCGCTATACCTTAACTCACTACTTCAGACTTATATGCCCTCCAGAAACTTGCGTTCTGCAAGTGAACGGCGCCATGTGGTGCCATCACAAAGGGGCAAAAAATCTCTCTCACGGACCTTCTCTGGGTCTGTTCCTGGCTGGTGGAACAATTAGTATGTATAGAATGTTTAAGAGCGAGGACCCTGAGGACCCTATTTTATATAGAGAATGTTTAAGATCGAGTGCCCATTGGCCAGAAATCTTTTTAGTAGGTCAAATATGGATTACTCTATTGCTTATTTAACATCAGTAGGTCAATAAGTATATATAGAAAGTTCGTGATCGAGGAATCTTGGGCCATAAATATATTCTGTTGGTCAAATATGGACTACTGCCAGTCTGATTTAACGTCAGAACGAGTCAATTACAATGTATAGAAAGATCACGATCTTGGACTCTTAGGACAGGAATTCAGTTTGTCAAATGTGGCCTACTGTCAGGCTAATTTAACATCAAAAGCCGTCAATGACAATTTATTGAAAGATAATGATCTAGGACTCTTGAGCAAGAAATATGTTCTCAATGTCAAAATGGACTAATGTCTGGCTTATGTAATATCAAACATCAATTAGTGTGTATAGAATGTTTAAAATCGAGTATCCTTTCTGCCAGACAATGAATAGAAAGTTCATGATATAGGACTCATGGTCCAGAAATGTGTTCAGAAGGTCAGAAATTGACTACTCTCTGGCTGAGTTGTTATCAGAAGGTGTCTGTGAGTTTATTTAATGAGTTAATGTTCGGGGACTCTTTGGCCAGAAATATGTTCAGTTTGTCAAATGTGGGCTAATGTCTAGCTTATGTAATATCAGAAGACAAATGGTATGTATAGAATGTTTAAGATCGAGTACCCATTGGCCAGAAATCTTTTTAGTAGGTCAAAGAGGGACTTATCTGTTGCTGATTTAACATCAGTAGAAGTCAATAAGTATATAT
>RJVU01060768.1:123999-137046 GCA_003731715.1 Anabarilius grahami
GGGGGTTTTTTCCACCCCTGGGAGTCAGCCGACATTGGCTTAATGTAGCACCATCTTGTATATGTTACATATTACCACGCTTGCTTGTACAGCTTATTTTTAACCACTTATCTTTTTTCTGTGCTTCTAATATGTAAAGCTGCTTTGAAACAATTACCAATTGTAAAAAGCGCTATATAAATAAATTTGACTTGACTTGACTTGATTACTGCAGTAAAAAGAAATTATAAAAACAATTGATTTCATATTTTCTGCAGGTAGAACTGAAACATGACATCGGTGATGTAACATCAGAATGAGTCAATGACAATGTATAGAAAGTTCATGATCGAGGACTCTTGGGCCAGAATTATGTTCTCAAAGTCAAAATGGACCAATGTCTGGCTTATGTATTAAAGAAGTCAATTAGTATGTATAGAATGTTTAAGATTGAGTACCCTTTGGCCAGAAATCTTTTTATTAGGTCAAATATGGATTACTCTATTGCTGATTTAACATCAGTAGGTCAATAAGTATATATAGAAAGTTCATGATAGAGGACTCTTGGGCCATAAATATGTTCAGAAGGTCAAAAATGGACTACTCTCTGGCTGAGTTGTTATCAGAAGGTCTCTGTGAGTTTATTTAATAAGTTAATGTTCGGCGACTCTTTGGCCAGAAATATGTTCAGTTGGTCAAATGTGGACTACTGCCAGTCTGATTTAATAACAGAAGGAGTGAATGACATGGATAGAAATATCATGATCTAGGATTGTTGGTGCAGAAATGTGTTCTGAAGATCAAAAATGGAATACTCTATCGCTGATTTAACATTAGTAGAAGTCAATGAGTATATATAGAAAGTTCATGATCGAGGACTCTTGTGCCAGAAATATGTTCAGAAGGTCAAATATGGACTACTGTCAGGCTGATTTAGCATCAAAAGCAGTCAATGACAATTTATAGAAAGATAATGATCGAGGACTCTTGGGCCAGAATTATGTTCTCAAAGTCAAAATGGACCAATGTCTGGCTTATGTATTAAAGAAGTCAATTAGTATGTATAGAATGTTTAAGATTCAGTACCCTTTGGCCAGAAATCTTTTTATTAGGTCAAATATGGATTACTCTATTGCTGATTTAACATCAGTAGGTCAATAAGTATATATGTAAAGTTCATGATCGAGGACTCTTGGGCCATAAATATGTTCAGAAGGTCAAATATGGACTACTGTCAGACAGATTTAACATCAAAAGCAGTCAATGACAATTTATAGAAAGATAATGATCTAGGACTCTTGGGTCAGAAATATGTTCTCAATGTCAAAATGGACTAATGTCTGGCTTATGTAATATCAAACATCAATTAGTGTGTATAGAATGTTTAAAATCGAGTACCCTTTTTGCCAGACAATGAATAGAAAGTTCATGATCGAGGAAACTTGGGCCATAAATATGTTCTGTTGGTCAAATGTGGACCACTGCCAGTCTGATTTAACATCAGAACGAGTCAATGACAATGTACCGGGACAGGAATATGTTCAGTTTGTCAAATGTGGGCTAATGTCTGGCTTATGTAATATCAGAAGACAAATAGTATGTATAGAATGTTTAAGATCAAGTACCCATTGGCCAGAAATCTTTTTAGTAGGTCAAAGAGGGACTAATCTGTTTCTGATTTAACATCAGTAGAAGTCAATAAGTAGATATGGAAAGTTCATGATCGAGGACTCTTGGGCCATAAATATGTTCAGAAGGTCAAATATGGACTACTCTCAGGCTGATTTAACATCAAAAGCAGTCAATGACAATTTATAGAAAGATAATGATCTTGGACTCTTGGGCCAGAAATATGTTCTCAATGTCAAAATGGACTAATGTCTGGCTTATATAATATCAGAAGTAAATTAGTGTGTATGGAATGTTTAAGATCGAGGACCCTTTGGCTAGAAATCTGTTTAGTAGGTCAAATTGGGACTACTCTGTTGCTGATTTAACATCATTAGACGTCAATAAGTATATATAGAAAGTTCATGATCGAGGACTCTTTGGCCAGAATTATGTTCTCAATGTCAAAATGGACTAATGTTTGGCATATGTAATATCAGAAGTCAATTAGTATGTATAGAATGTTTAAGATTGAGTACTCTTTGGCCAGAAATCTTTTTAGTAGGTCAAAGAGGGAATAATCTATTGTTGACTTAACATCACTAGAAGTCAATAAGTATATATAGAAAGTTCTTGATCGAGGAATCTTGGGCCATAAATATGTTCTGTTGGTCAAATATAGACTACTGCCAGTCTGATTTAACATCAGAACGAGTCAATTACAATGTATAGAAAGATCACGATCTTGGAATCTTGGGACAGGAATATGTTCAGTTTGTCAAATGTGGGCTAATGTCTGGCTTATGTAATATCAGAAGACAAATAGTATGTATAGAATGTTTAAGATCGAGTGCCCATTGTCCAGAAATCTTTTTAGTAGGTCAAAGAGGGACTTATCTGTTGATGATTTAACATCAGTAGAAGTCAAAAAGTATATATGGAAAGTTCATGATCGAGGACTCTTGGGCCAAAAATATGATCAGAAAGTCAAATACGGAATTGTACATCGGTGATGTAACATCAGAAGGAGTCAATGACAATGTATAGAAAGTTCATGATCGAGGACTCTTGGGCCATAAATATGTTTAGAAGGTCAAATTTGGACTAGTGTCAGGCGGATTTAACATCAAAAGGATTCAATGACAATTTATAGAAAGATCATGATCTAGGACTCTTTGGCCAAAAATATGTTCTCAATGTACAAATAGACTAATGTTTGGCATATGTAATATCAGAAGTCAATTAGTATGTATAGAATGTTTAAGATCGAGGACCCTTTGGCCAGAAATCTTTTTAGTAGGTCAAATATGGATAGCTCTATTGCTGATTTAACATCAGTATGTCAACAAGTATATATGGAAAGTTCATAATCGAGGACTCTTGGGCCAAAAATATGTTCATAAGGTTAAATATGGACTAATCTCTGGCTTATGTAATATCAAACGTCAATTAGTGTGTATAGAATGTTTAAAAACGAGTACCCTTTTTGCCAGACAATTTATAGAAAGTTCATGATCAAGGACTCTTGGGCCATAAATATGTTCATAAGGTCAAATTTGGACTAGTGTCAGGCTGATTTAACATCAAAAGGAGTCAATGACTATGGAAAAGATCAATGACTATAGAAAGACTTTCTATAGTCAATGACTATAGAAAGATCATGATCTAGGACTCTTTGGCCAGAAATGTGTTCTCAGTGTAAAAATTGACTAATGTTTGGCATATGTAATATCAGAAGTCAATTAGTATGTATAGAATGTTTAAGATCGAGGACCCTTTGGCCAGAAATCTTTTTAGTAGGTCCAAGAGGGAATAATCTGTTGCTGATTTAACATCAGTAGACGCCAATAAGTATATATAGAAAGTTCATGATCGAGGACTCTTTGGCCAGAATTATGTTCTCAATGTCAAAATGGAGCAATGTCTGGCTTATGTATTAAAGAAGCCAAATAGTATGTATAGAATGTTTAAGATGGAGTACCCTTTGGCCAGAATTTTTTTTATTAGGTCAAATATGGATTACTCTATTGCTGATTTAACATCACTAGGTCAATAAGTATATATAGAAAGTTCATGATCGAGTAATCTTGGGCCAGAAATATGTTCTGTTGGTCAAATATGGACTACTGCCAGTCTGATTTAACATCAGAACGAGTCAATGACAATGTATAGAAAGATCACGATCTTGGATTCTTGGGACAGGAATATGTTCAGTTTGTCAAATGTGGGCTAATGTTAGGCTTATGTAATATCAGAAGACAAATAGTATGTATAGACTGTTTAAGATCGAGTGCCATTGGCCAGAAATCTTTTTAGTAGGTCAAAGAGGGACTAGTCTGTTGCTGATTTAACATCAGTAGAAGTCAATGAGTATATATTGAAAGTTCTTGATCGGAGACTCTTGGGCCTTAAATATGTTCAAAAGGTAAAATACGGAATTCTACATCGGTAATGTAACATCAGAAGGAGTCAATGACAATGTATAGAAAGTTCATGATCGAGGACTCTTGGGCCAGAAATATGTTCATGAGGTCAAATATGGACTAGTGTCAGGCTGATTTAACATCAAAAAGAGTCAATGACAATTTATAGAAAGATCATGATCTAGGACTCTTTGGCCAGAAATATGTTCTCAATGTAAAAATGGACTAATGTTTGGCATATGTAATATCAGAAGTCAATTAGTATGTATAGAATGTTTAAGATCGAGGACCCTTTGGCCAGAAATCTTTTTATTAGGTCAAATATGGATTACTCTATTGCTTATTTAACATCAGTAGGTCAATAAGTATATATAGAAAGTTCGTGATCGAGGAATCTTGGGCCATAAATATGTTCTGTTGGTCAAATATGGACTACTCCCAGTCTGATTTAACATCAGAACGAGTCAATTACAATGTATAGAAATATCACGATCTTGGACTCTTGGGACAGGAATATGTTCAGTTTGTCAAATGTGGACTACTGTCAGGCTGATTTAACATCAAAAGCCGTCAATGACAATTTATAGAAAGATAATGATCTAGGACTCTTGGGCCAGAAATATGTTCTCAATGTCAAAATGGACTAATGTCTGGCTTATGTAATATCAAACATCAATTAGTGTGTATAGAATGTATAAAATCGAGTACCCTTTTTGCCAGACAATGAATAGAAAGTTCATGATAGAGGACTCTTGGTCCAGAAATGTGTTCAGAAGGTCAAAAATGGACTACTCTCTGGATGAGTTGTTATCAGAAGGTGTCTGTGAGTTTATTTAATATGGTAATGTTCGGGGACTCTTTGGCCAGAAATATGTTAAGTTTGTCAAATGTGGGCTAATGTCTAGCTTATGTAATATCAGAAGACAAATAGTATGTATAGAATGTTTAAGATCGAGTACCCATTGGCCAGAAATCTTTTTAGTAGGTCAAAGAGGGACTTATCTGTTGCTGATTTAACATCAGTAGAAGTCAATAAGTATATATGGAAAGTTCATGATCGAGGACTCTTGGGCCAAAAATATGATCAGAAAGTCAAATATGGACTACTGTCAAGCTTATTTAACATCAAAAGGAGTTAATGAAAATTTATAGAAAGATCATGATCTAGGACTCTTTGGCCAGAAATATGTTCTCAATGTAAAAATGGACTAATGTTTGGCATATGCAATATCAGAAGTCAATTAGTATGTATAGAATGTTTAAGATCGAGGACCCTTTGACCAGAAATCTTTTTAGTAGGTCAAAGAGGGACTAATCTGTTGCTGATTTAACATCAGTAGAAGTCAAAAAGTATATATAGAAAGTTCATGATCGAGGACTCTTGGGCCAGTATTATGTTCTCAATGTCAAAATGGACCAATGTCTGACTTATGTATTGAAGTCAATTAGTGTGTATAGAATGTTTAAGATTGAGTACCCTTTGGCCAGAAATCTTTTTATTAGATCAAATATGGATAAATCTATTGCTGATTTAACATCAGTATGTCAATAAGTATATATAGAAAGTTCATGATCGAGGAATCTTGGGCCATAAATATGTTCTGTTGGTCAAATATGGACTACTGCCAGTCTGATTTAACATCAGAACGAGTCAATTACTATGTATAGAAAGATCACGATCTTGGACTCTTGGGACAGGAATATGTTCAGTTTGTCAAATGTGGGCTAATGTCTGGCTTATGTAATATCAGAAGACAATTAGTATGTATAGAATGTTTAAGAGCGAGGACCTTGAGGACCCTATTCTATGTATAGAATGTTTAAGATCGAGTGCCCTTTGGCCAGAAATCTTTTTAGTAGATCAAAGAGGGACTAATCAGTTGCTGATTTAACATCAGTAGAAGTCAATGAGTATATATTGAAAGTTCTTGATCGGAGACTCTTGGGCCTTAAATATGTTCAAAAGGTAAAATACGGAATTCTACATCGGTAATGTAACATCAGAAGGAGTCAATGACAATTGTATAGAAAGTTCATGATCGAGGACTCTTGGGCCAGAATTATGTTCTCAATGTCAAAAAGGACTAATGTCTGGCTTATGTAATATCAAACATCAATTAGTGTGTATAGAATGTATAAAATCGAGTACCCTTTTTGCCAGACAATGAATAGAAAGTTCATGATAGAGGACTCTTGGTCCAGAAATGTGTTCAGAAGGTCAAAAATGGACTACTCTCTGGATGAGTTGTTATCAGAAGGTGTCTGTGAGTTTATTTAATATGGTAATGTTCGGGGACTCTTTGGCCAGAAATATGTTAAGTTTGTCAAATGTGGGCTAATGTCTAGCTTATGTAATACCAGAAGACAAATAGTATGTATAGAATGTTTAAGATCGAGTACCCATTGGCCAGAAATCTTTTTAGTAGGTCAAAGAGGGACTTATCTGTTGATGATTTAGCATCAGTAGAAGTCAATAAGTATATATGGAAAGTTCATGATCGAGGACTCTTGGGCCAAAAATATGATCAGAAAGTCAAATATGGACTACTGTCAAGCTGATTTAACATCAAAAGGAGTTAATGACAATTTATAGAAAGATCATGATCAGGACTCTTTGGCCAGAAATATGTTCTCAATGTCAAAATGGACCAATGTCTGACTTATGTATTGAAGTCAATTAGTGTGTATAGAATGTTTAAGATCGAGGACCCTTTGACCAGAAATCTTTTTAGTAGGTCAAAGAGGGACTAATCTGTTGCTGATTTAACATCAGTAGAAGTCAAAAAGTATATATAGAAAGTTCATGATCGAGGACTCTTGGGACAGAATTATGTTCTCAATGTCAAAATGGACCAATGTCTGACTTATGTATTGAAGTCAATTAGTATGTATAGAATGTTTAAGATTGAGTACCCTTTGGCCAGAAATCTTTTTATTAGATCAAATATGGATAAATCTATTGCTGATTTAACATCAGTATGTCAATAAGTATATATAGAAAGTTCATGATCGAGGAATCTTGGGCCATAAATATGTTCTGTTGGTCAAATATGGACTACTGCCAGTCTGATTTAACATCAGAACGAGTCAATTACTATGTATAGAAAGATCACGATCTTGGACTCTTGGGACAGGAATATGTTCAGTTTGTCAAATGTGGGCTAATGTCTGGCTTATGTAATATCAGAAGACAATTAGTATGTATAGAATGTTTAAGAGCGAGGACCTTGAGGACCCTATTCTATGTATAGAATGTTTAAGATCGAGTGCCCTTTGGCCAGAAATCTTTTTAGTAGGTCAAAGAGGGACTAATCTGTTGCTGATTTAACATCAGTAGACGTCAAAAAGTACATATGGAAAGTTCATGATCGAGGACTCTTGGGCCATAAATATGTTCATGAGGTCAAATATGGAATAGTGTCAGGCTGATTTAACATCAAAAAGAGTAAATGACAATTTATAGAAAGATCATGATCTAGGACTCTTTGGCCAGAAATATGTTCTCAATGTAAAAATGGACTAATGTTTGGCATATGTAATATCAGAAGTCAATTAGTATGTATAGAATGTTTAAGATCGAGGACCCTTTGGCCAGAAATCTTTTTATTAGGTCAAATATGGATTACTATATTGCTTATTTAACATCAGTAGGTCAATAAGTTTATATAGAAAGTTTGTGATCGAGGAATCTTGGGCCATAAATATGTTCTGTTGGTCAAATATGGACTACTCCCAGTCTGATTTAACATCAGAACGAGTCAATTACAATGTATAGAAATATCACGATCTTGGACTCTTGGGACAGGAATATGTTCAGTTTGTCAAATGTGGACTACTGTCAAGGCTGATTTAACATCAAAAGCCGTCAATGACAATTTATAGAAAGATAATGATCTAGGACTCTTGGGCCAGAAATATGTCCTCAATGTCAAAATGGACTAATGTCTGGCTTATGTAATATCAAACATCAATTAGTGTGTATAGAATGCATAAAATCGAGTACCCTTTTTGCCAGACAATGAATAGAAAGTTCATGATAGAGGACTCTTGGTCCAGAAATGTGTTCAGAAGGTCAAAAATGGACTACTCTCTGGATGAGTTGTTATCAGAAGGTGTCTGTGAGTTTATTTAATATGGTAATGTTCGGGGACTCTTTGGCCAGAAATATGTTAAGTTTGTCAAATGTGGGCTAATGTTTGGCATATGCAATATCACAAGTCAATTAGTATGTATAGAATGTTTAAGATCGAGGACCCTTTGACCAGAAATCTTTTTAGTAGGTCAAAGAGGGACTAATCTGTTGCTGATTTAACATCAGTAGAAGTCAAAAAGTATATATAGAAAGTTCATGATCGAGGACTCTTGGGCCAGAATTATGTTCTCAATGTCAAAATGGACCAATGTCTGACTTATGTATTGAAGTCAATTAGTGTGTATAGAATGTTTAAGATTGAGTACCCTTTGGCCAGAAATCTTTTTATTAGATCAAATATGGATAAATCTATTGCTGATTTAACATCAGTATGTCAATAAGTATATATAGAAAGTTCATGATCGAGGAATCTTGGGCCATAAATATGTTCTGTTGGTCAAATATGGACTACTGCCAGTCTGATTTAACATCAGAACGAGTCAATTACTATGTATAGAAAGATCACGATCTTGGACTCTTGGGACAGGAATATGTTCAGTTTGTCAAATGTGGGCTAATGTCTGGCTTATGTAATATCAGAAGACAATTAGTATGTATAGAATGTTTAAGATCGAGGACCCTTTGGCCAGAAATCTTTTTATTAGGTCAAATATGGATTACTCTATTGCTTATTTAACATCAGCAGGTCAATAAGTTTATATAGAAAGTTCGTGATCGAGGAATCTTGGGCCATAAATATGTTCTGTCGGTCAAATATGGACTACTGCCAGTCTGATTTAACATCAGAACGAGTCAATTACAATGTATAGAAATATCACAATCTTGGACTCTTGGGACAGGAATATGTTCAGTTTGTCAAATGTGGACTACTGTCAGGCTGATTTAACATCAAAAGCCGTCAATGACAATTTATAGAAAGATAATGATCTAGGACTCTTGGGCCAGAAATATGTCCTCAATGTCAAAATGGACTAATGTCTGGCTTATGTAATATCAAACATCAATTAGTGTGTATAGAATGTTTAAAATCGAGTACCCTTTTTGCCAGACAATGAATAGAAAGTACATGATATAGGACTCTTGGTCCAGAAATGTGTTCAGAAGGTAAAAAATGGACTACTGTCTGGATGAGTTGTTATCAGAAGGTGTCTGTGAGTTTATTTAATAAGTTAATGTTTGGGGACTCTTTGGCCAGGAATATGTTAAGTTTGTCAAATGTGGGCTAATCTCTAGCTTATGTAATATCAGAAGACAAATAGTATGTATAGAATGTTTAAGATCGAGTACCCATAGGCCAGAAATCTTTTTAGAAGGTCAAAGAGGGACTTATCTGTTGCTGATTTAACATCAGTAGAAGTCAATAAGTATATATGGAAAGTTCATGATCGAGGACTCTTGGGCCGAAAATATGATCAGAAGGTCAAATATGGACTACTGTCAGGCTGATTCAACATCAAAAGGAGTCAATGACAATTTATAGAAAGATCATGATCTAGGACTCTTTGGCCAGAAATATGTTCAGTTTGTCAAATGTGGACTACTGTCAGGCTGATTTAAAATCAAAAGCCGTCAATGACAATTTACAGAAAGATAATGATCTAGGACTCTTGGGCCAGAAATATGTTCTCATTGTCAAAATGGACTAATGTCTGGCTTATGTAATATCAAACATCAATTAGTGTGTATAGAATGTTTAAAATCGAGTACCCTTTTTGCCAGACAATGAATAGAAAGCTCATGATCTAGGACTCTTGGTCCAGAAATTTGTTAAGAAGGTCAAAAATGGACTACTCTCTGGCTGAGTTGTTATAAGAAGGTGTCTGTGAGTTTATTTAATAAGTTAATGTTCGGGGACTCTTTGGCCAGAAATATGTTCTCAATGTAAAAATGGACAAATGTTTGGCATATGTAATATCAGAAGTCAAGTAGTATGTACAGAATGTTTAAGATCGAAAATAAGATAGGAATAAGTTAGTTCTTGTATGCATTACATTTCAAGAACCGTAGCTTATATATTGTTCTTCAATTCACTGCAGGGGGTTGTGTGTGCCATGCAATGCAAGAGCTCTGTTGTGCAGTGAAGAGTGTTATCTCTTCACTGCACAACAGAATAATTTATTTCTTGTACACAATGCAATGAAATGAGTGCATAGATTATATGATATGCTTTAATGTGATGTTATGTCTCAAAGTGATACCTTTAATACACAGTTGGATAAGTTAGTTGTTGCAATGCAACAGCATATATCTCTCCAATGCACAACGAAGCGAATTAGTTCTTGAATGCAATGTAATGCAATGTGCATATTTTATATGTTTTTCTACAATGCACAAGAGGTCGTGTGTGCAATGCAACAGCACATATGTTATATCTTCATTGTAAAACGGGACGAGTTAGTTCTTGTATGCATTAATACGCAACAAGTGCATAGTTTATATGTTGTTCTTCGAAAGTTCGTGTGTGTAATGCAATGCAGTGGCACGTGTTATCCTTCACTGCACAACGGAATAAATTAGTTATTTTATACAATGCAATGAAATGAAATTATATGCTATTCTTCAATGTGCAACGGATTAAGTTAGATATTTTATGCAATGCAAATGCAATGTCTCATATGTTATATCTCGTCAATACACAGCGGGAGAAGTTAGTTGTTGCTTGCGATGCAATGCAACACCACATACGTTATCTCATAGATTATACGATATTTCTCAATGTGCAACGGATTAAGTTAGATTCTTGCATGCAATGAAATTAAACATTGCCCATATCATGCAACATTGTTATCTCTTCAATGCACGTCAGAATGAGTTAGTTCTCGTATGCATTACAATGCATCAAATGTGCATAGCTTATATGACATTCTTCCACAAATTAATTATTCACTGCAACAGCACATATATCTCTCCAATGCACAACGGAATGAGTTAGTTCTTGTGTGCAAGGTAATGCAACAAGTGCATATTTTACATGTTTTTCTTCAATGCACAGCGAGAGCATGCAAGAGCACATATGCTATTTCTCCATTACACAAAGGACATAAATTGGTTCTTGTATACACGGCAATGAAATGAGTGCAATGCAACAGCACATAAGTTATGTCCTCAATGCACGGCGGAATGAGTTAGTTCTTGTATGCATTACACCGCAACAAGTGCATAGCTTATATGTTGTTCTTCAATGCACAGCGAAAGGTCATGTGTTCAATGCAATGCAGTGGCACATGCGTCATCTCTTCACTGCACAACGGAATAAATTAGCTCCTGTATACAATGCAGTAAAATGAGTGCATAGATTATATGATATTCTTCAATGTGCAACGGATTCAGATATTTTGTGCAATGCAAATGCCACAGCACATAGGTTATGTATTTAATGCACGGCAGAATGAGTTAAATCTTGTGTGCAATGCAGTGCAACAGCACATATTAGTTTTTGTATGCGTTACAATGCAACAAGTGCATTCTTCAAAGAACATCGTAGATCGCGTGCAATGCAATGCGAAAACACATTATGTGTTGTCTTTGCACTGCACAAAGCAATGTTAATTCTTGAATGTATTGCAGTGCAACAACACATTTTACCTCTCCAACGCACAACGGAATGAGTTAGTTCTTGTGTGCAATGTAAAGCAACAAGTGCATATCATAAATGTTGTTCTTCTATGCACAGTGAGAGGTCGTGTGTGCAATCCAATGCAACAGCACATAAGTTTTCTCTTCAGAATCAACTACATTTTATTTTCTAGTACACAGCCTCTTAAGACAGCAGACATTCATTGTATGGTATTTCGGCATATGGGAAGGGTCATGAAGCTTCAACATACTACTCCTGGTTGATTCAAAATCACGGTGATGGAGCGTTATTAGCTCGTTAGAAAATATGGGAAAGAGATTTGAATTTAACATTTGATGACGAGGAGTGGCATAGAGTTTTAAAGAATGTTAAACGGCATCCAGGGATGCAAAACTACGCCTTATACAGTTTAACATACCGTTTTTATTGGACCCCTTCCAAGACTGTTCAGGTTTGGGTTAAAAGATACTCCATCATCCTCAGGAGATGTAAGACTGAGGATGGAGACTTAACTCATGCCCTCTGGTTTTGTACAAAAATTCAGGATTTCTGGAAAAGAGTTTATGAGCACATTTGCACTTTGCATTTGCATTTTGGATACTCAGGTTTCACTATGTCCTCAGTTGTTTATATTAGGTGGGTAGACAGACAGTGACATAAGAGACAAACACATAAGATACTGGGTACAAACCAGTTTAATGATTGGCAGACAAATAATTCGAGGAGGCCCCTTCCTTTCAGGAATGGATAGCAGAACTAGGTAGAGTGGCTGCATTTGAAAATATGTCTTATAAACAGATGGATAAACTAAATTTATTTTATACGAAATGGTCCACATATTTATCTTATTTGGAAAAGCGGCAGTAATAATGATGTGAGAGAAACATGTTCACATGTTCTTTTTTTTTTGTATATAAAGGAGTCATTCTCCTATTCTCACCAATAAACAATAAAGTCATCGACTCCTTTTGATGTTAAATCAGCCTGACACTAGTCCAAATTTGACCTTATGAACATATTTATGGCCCAAGAGTCCTCGATCATGAACTTTCTCTATATACTTATTGACTTCAATTGATGTTAAATCAGCAACAGATTACTCCCTCTTTGACCTACTAAAAAGATTTCTGGCCAAAGGGTCCTCGATCTTAAACATTCTATACATACTAATTGACTTCTGATATTACATATGCCAATCATTAGTCCATTTTTACATTGAGAATATATTTCTGGCCAAAGAGTCCCAGATCATTATCTTTCTATGAATTGTCATTGACTGCTTTTGATGTTAAATCAGCCTGACAGTA
>RJVU01060768.1:137528-155426 GCA_003731715.1 Anabarilius grahami
AACCGTAGCTTATATATTGTTCTTCGATTCACTGCAGGGGGTTGTGTGTGCCATGCAATGCAAGAGCACGTGTTATCTCTTCACTGCACAACAGAATAATTTATTTCTTGTACACAATGCAATGAAATGAGTGCATAGATTATATGATATGCTTTAATGTGATGTTATGTCTCAAAGTGATAACTTTAATACACAGCTGGATAAGTTAGTTGTTGCAATGCAACAGCATATATCTCTCCAATGCACAACGAAGCGAATTAGTTCTTGAATGCAATGTAATGCAATGTGCATATTTTATATGTTTTTCTTCAATGCACAAGAGGTCGTGTGTGCAATGCAACAGCACATATGTTATATCTTCATTGTA
This sequence comes from Anabarilius grahami, assembly GCA_003731715.1. NCBI lineage: Eukaryota > Metazoa > Chordata > Actinopteri > Cypriniformes > Xenocyprididae > Anabarilius > Anabarilius grahami. Next base: position 137,896 of record RJVU01060768.1, read on the forward strand.
AAACGGGACGAGTTAGTTCTTGTATGCATTAATACGCAACAAGTGCATAGTTTATATGTTGTTCTTCGAAAGTTCGTGTGTGTAATGCAATGCAGTGGCACGTGTTATCCTTCACTGCACAACGGAATAAATTAGTTATTTTATACAATGCAATGAAATGAAATTATATGCTATTCTTCAATGTGCAACGGATTAAGTTAGATATTTTATGCAATGCAAATGCAATGTCTCATATGTTATATCTCGTCAATACACAGCGGGAGAAGTTAGTTGTTGCTTGCGATGCAATGCAACACCACATACGTTATCTCATAGATTATACGATATTTCTCAATGTGCAACGGATTAAGTTAGATTCTTGCATGCAATGAAATTAAACATTGCCCATATCATGCAACATTATTATCTCTTCAATGCACGTCAGAATGAGTTAGTTCTCGTATGCATTACAATGCATCAAATGTGCATAGCTTATATGACATTCTTCCACAAATTAATTATTCACTGCAATAGCACATATATCTCGCCAATGCACAAAGGAATGAGTTAGTTCTTTGTGTGCAAGGTAATGCAACAAGTGCATATTTTATATGTTTTTCTTCAATGCACAGCGAGAGCATGCAAGAGCACATATGCTATTTCTCCATTACACAAAGGACATAAGTTGGTTCTTGTATACACGGCAATGAAATGAGTGCAATGCAACAGCACATAAGTTATGTCCTCAATGCACGGCGGAATGAGTTAGTTCTTGTATGCATTGTGATGCAACAGCTCAGCTTATTTTATGTTATGTTTTGTCTCTTCACTGCACAAAAAAATAAGTTAGATCTTGTGTGCAGTGCAATGCAACAGCATATATGTTATTGTCTTCATTTGTAAAACGGGAAGAGTTAGTTTTCGTATGCATTACAATGCAACAAGTGCATTCTTCAAAGGTCATCGTAGATCGCGTGCATTGCAATGCAACAACACATGTTAACCTCTCCAATGCACATCGGAATGAGTTTGTTCTTTGTGTGTATTACAATTCAACAATTGCATAGCTTTTATATTTTTATATCTGTATAACATGCTATTTCTCCATTACACAACGGACATAAGTTGGTTCTTGTAGACACGCCAATGAAATTAGTGCAATGCAACAGCACATATGTTATGTCTTCATTGTAAAACGAGACTAGTTCTAGAATGCATTACAATGCAGCAAGTGCATCGCTTATATGTTATTCTTCAAAGGACATCGTAGATCGTGTGTGTAATGCGTGTTATCTCTTCAATGCACGTTGGAATAAGTTAGATGTTTTATACAATGCAATGCAACAGCACATAAATTATGTCCTCAATGCACGGTGGAATGAGTTAGTTCTTGTATGCATTACACCGCAACAAATGCATAGCTTATATGTTGTTCTTCAATGCACAGCGAAAGGTCATGTGTTCAATGCAATGCAGTGGCACATGCGTCATCTCTTCACTGCACAACGGAATAAATTAGCTCCTGTATACAATGCAGTAAAATGAGTGCATAGATTATATGATATTCTTCAATGTGCAACGGATTCAGATATTTTGTGCAATGCAAATGCCACAGCACATAGGTTATGTATTTAATGCACGGCAGAATGAGTTAAATCTTGTGTGCAATGCAGTGCAACAGCACATATTAGTTTTTGTATGCGTTACAATGCAACAAGTGCATTCTTCAAAGAACATCGTAGATCGCGTGCAATGCAATGCGAAAACACATTTTACCTCTCCAATGCACAACGGAATGAGTTAGTTCTTGTGTGCATTACAATTCAACAATTGCATAGACAGCTGGATAAGTTAGTTGTTGCTTTAATTTAATTATTCTTAAATGTGCAACGGATTAAGTTAGTTTCTTGCATGAAATGAAACATTGCATATGTCATGTTTTATTCTTACATACACAACAGAATAAGTTATTTTATGCAATGCAATGCAACAGCAAATATGTCATCTATTCAATGCACAACGGAATGAGTTAGTAGTTGTATGCATTTCAATGCAACAAGTGCATGCCTTATGTATGCATGCCTTGTGCATGCCTTGTGCTTTATTCTTTAAAGCACATCGTTAGATTGTGTGAGCAATGCCATGCAACAGCACATATTTTATATCTTCATTGTAAAACGGGACGAGTTAGTTTTTGTATACATTAATACGCAACAAGTGCATAGTTTATGTTGTTCTTCGAAAGGTCGTGTGTTTAATGCAATGCAGTGGCACATGTGTTATCCTTCACTGCACAACGGAATAAATTAGTTCCTTTATACAATGCAATGAAATGAAATGAAATTCTATGCTGTTCTTCAATGTGCAACGGATTAAGTTAGATATTTTATGCAATGCAAATGCAGCAGCACATATGTTATCTCTTCAATGCATGGTGGAATGAATTAGTTCTTGTGTGCATTACAATTCAACGCGTGCATTGCTTCTGTGTTATTCTTCAGAGCACATTGCTATCGTGTGTGCATATATCTTTGTTGCACAACGGAATGAGATATTTCTTGTATGCATTGTAATGCAAGAAGTGCATAGTTTAAATGTTGTTCTTCAATGCAACAGCACATATGTTCTCTCTTCAATGCACAGCGGAATGATTTAGTACTTGTGTGCATTACAATGCAACAGGTGCATAGCCTTTATGTTGTTTTTTAATCCACAGCGAAACAGTGTGTCCAATGCAATGCAGTAAGCACACGTGTTATCCCTTCACTGCACAACGGAATAATTTATAAGTTTTTGAATGAAATGCAATGAAATGAGTGTATAAATGATTTGCTATTCTTGTTACAATGTTATTGTTATGTCTCATATGTTATTGGTATCTCTTCAATACACAGCGGGAGAAGTTAGTTGTTGCTTGCGATGCAATGCAACAGCACATACGTTATCTCATAGATTATACGATATTTTTCAATGTGCAACGGATTAAGTTAGTTTCTTGCATGCAATGAAATGAAACATTGCCCATATCATGCAACATTGTTATCTCTTCAATGCACAACGGAATGAGTTATTTCTTATGTGCAATGTAAAGCAACAAGTGCATATCATAAATGTTGTTCTTCTATGCACAGTGAGAGGTCGTGTGTGCAATCCAATGCAACAGCACATAAGTTTTCTCTTCAGAATCAACTACATTTTATTTTCTAGTACACAGCCTCTTAAGACAGCAGACATTCATTGTATGGTATTTCGGCATATGGGAAGGGTCATGAAGCTTCAACATACTACTCCTGGTTGATTCAAAATCACGGTGATGGAGCGTTATTAGCTCGTTAGAAAATATGGGAAAGAGATTTGAATTTAACATTTGATGACGAGGAGTGGCATAGAGTTTTAAAGAATGTTAAACGGCATCCAGGGATGCAAAACTACGCCTTATACAGTTTAACATACCGTTTTTATTGGACCCCTTCCAAGACTGTTCAGGCTTGGGTTAAAAGATACTCCATCATCCTCAGGAGATGTAAGACTGAGGATGGAGACTTAACTCATGCCCTCTGGTTTTGTACAAAAATTCAGGATTTCTGGAAAAGAGTTTATGAGCACATTTGCACTTTGCATTTGCATTTTGGATACTCAGGTTTCACTATGTCCTCAGTTGTTTATATTAGGTGGGTAGACAGACAGTGACATAAGAGACAAACACATAAGATACTGGGTACAAACCAGTTTAATGATTGGCAGACAAATAATTCGAGGAGGCCCCTTCCTTTCAGGAATGGATAGCAGAACTAGGTAGAGTGGCTGCATTTGAAAATATGTCTTATAAACAGATGGATAAACTAAATTTATTTTATACGAAATGGTCCACATATTTATCTTATTTGGAAAAGGGGCAGTAATAATGATGTGAGAGAAACATGTTCACGTTCTTTTTTTTTTTGTATATAAAGGAGTCATTCTCCTATTCTCACCAATAAACAATAAAGTCATCGACTCCTTTTGATGTTAAATCAGCCTGACACTAGTCCAAATTTGACCTTATGAACATATTTATGGCCCAAGAGTCCTCGATCATGAACTTTCTCTATATACTTATTGACTTCAATTGATGTTAAATCAGCGATAGACTAGTCCATTTTTGATCTTCAGAACACATTTCTGCACCAAGAGTCCTAGATCATGATCTTTCTATACATGTTATTGACTCCTTCTGTTATTAAATCAGTCTAAATTTGAACAACTGAACATATTTCTGGCCAAAGAGTCCCCGAACATTAACTTATTCAATAAACTCACAGACACCTTCTGATAACAACTTAGCAAGAGAGTAGCCCATTTTTGTCCTTCTGAACATATTTCTGGACCAAGAGTCCTAGATCATGAACTTTCTATTCATTGTCTGGCAAAAAGGGTTCTCGATTTTAAACACTCTATATACACTAATTGATGTTTGATATTACATAAGCCCCACATTAGTTCATTTTGACATTGAGAACATATTTCTGGCCCAAGAGTCCTAGATCATGATCTTTCTATACAATTTCATAGACTCCTTTCGATGTTAAATCAGACTGGTAGCAGTCCATATTTGACGTTCTGAACATATTTCTGGCCCAAGAGTCCTCGATCATGAACTTTCTCTATATACTTATTGACTTAAATTGATGTTAAATCAGCAACAGATTACTCCCTCTTTGACCTACTAAACAGATTTCTGGCCAAAGGGTCAACGATCTTAAACATTCTATACATACTAATTGACTTCTGATATTACATCAGCCAGACATTAGTCCATTTTGACTTTGAGAACAAATTTCTGGCCCAAGAGTCCTAGATCATTATCCTTCTATAAATTGTCATTGACTGCTTTTGATGTTAAATCAGCTTGACAGTAGTCCATATTTGACCTTCTGAACATATTTATGGCCAAAGGGTCCTCGATCTTAAACGTTCTATTCATACTAATTGACTTCTGATAATACATATGCCAGACATTAGTCCATTTTTACATTGATTTCACATTGAGAACGTATTTCTGGCCAAAGAGATCATGAACTTTCTATACATTGTCATTGACTACTTCTGATGTTACATCACCGATGTAGAATTTCGTATTTGACCTTCTGAACATATTTATGGTCCAAGAGTCCCTGATCATGAACTTTTTATATATACTCATTGACTTCTACTTATGTTAAATCAGCGATAGACTAGTCCTTTTTTTTATCTTCAGAACACATTTCTGCACCAAGAGTCCTAGATCATGATCTTTCTATACAACCAATCATTAGTCCATTTTTACATTGAGAATATATTTCTGGCCAAAGAGTCCCAGATCATTATCTTTCTATGAATTGTCATTGACTGCTTTTGATGTTAAATCAGCCTGACAGTATTTAAATATTTAAATATTTGACCTTCTGAACATATTTATGGCCCAAGTGTCCTCGATCATGAACTTTCAATATATACTTATTGACTTCTACTGATGTTAAATCAGCAATAGAGTAATGCATATTTGACCTACTAAACAGATTTCTGGCTAGAGGGTCCTCGATCTTAAACATTCTATGCATACTAATTGACTTCTGGTATTACATATGCCAGACATTAGCCCATTTTTACATTGAGAACATATTTCTGGCCAAGAGTCTCTGACTCATTAACTTATCATACCTCATTGACTTCTTGGGATATTTACTTACTAAAACATGCTCATAGACTCCTGGTGTTATCGGGTATTTTAGTAATTTAAATAACATGGTTTATCTTAATATGTGATTAATGACATTGTATGCATTATGTGCTGATCTAGGACTCTTTGGCCAGAAATATGTTCTCAGTGTAAAAATGGACTAATGTTTGGCATATGTAATATCAGAAGTCAATTAGTATGTATAGAATGTTTAAGATTGAGTACCCTTTGACCAGAAATTTTTTATTAGGTCAAATATGGATTACTCTATTGCTGATTTAACATCAGTAGGTCAATAAGTATATATAGAAAGTTGATGATCGAGGACTCTTGGGCCAGAATTATGTTCTCAATGTCAAAATGGACCAATGTCTGGCTTATGTATTAAAGAAGCCAATTAGTGTGTATAGAATGTTTAAGATTGAGTACCCTTTGGCCAGAATTTTTTTATTAGGTCAAATATGGATTACTCTATTGCTGATTTAACATCAGTAGGTCAATAAGTATATATAGAAAGTTCATGATCGAGGAATCTTGGGCCATAAATATGTTCTGTTGGTCAAATTTGGACTACTGCCAGTCTGATTTAACATCAGAAGACAAATAGTATGTATAGTATGTTTAAGATCGAGTGCCATTGGCCAGAAATCTTTTTAGTAGGTCAAAGAGGGACTAATCTGTTGCTGATTTAACACCAGTAGAAGTCAATAAGTATATATGGAAAGTTCATGATCGAGTACTCTTGGGCCATAAATATGTTCAGAAGGTCAACTATGGACTACTGTCAGGATGATTTAACATTAAAAGAAGTCAATGACTATTTATAGAAAGATAATGATCTAGGACTCTTGGGCCAGAAATATGTTCTCAATGTCAAAATGGACTAATGTCTGGCTTATGTAATATCAAACATCAATTAGTTTGTATAGAATGTTTAAAATCGAGTACCCTTTTTGCCAGACAATGAATAGAAAGTTCATGATCTAGAACTCTTGGTCCAGAAATATGTTCAGAAGGTCAAAAATGGACTACACTCTGGCTGAGTTGTTATCAGAAGTTCTGTTTGTTTAATAAGTTAAAGTTAGGGGACTCTTTGGCCAGAAATATGTTCAGTTGGTCAAATTTGGACTACTGTCAGTCTGATTTAATAACAAAAGGAGTAAATGAAATGTATAGAAAGATCATGATCTAGGACTCTTGGTGCAGAAATGTGTTCTGAAGATCAAAAGTGAACTACTCTGTCGCTGATTTAACATTAGTAGAAGTCAATGAGTATATGTAGAAAGTTCCTGATCGGGGACTCTTGGGCCATAAATATGTTTATAAGGTCAAATTTGGAATAGTGTCAGGCTGATTTAACATCAAAAAGAGTCAATGACAATTTATAGAAAGAGCATGATCTTGGACTCTTTGGCCAGAAATATGTTCTCAATGTAAAAATAGACTAATGTTTGGCATATGTATTATCAGAAGTCAATTAGTATGTATAGAATGTTTAAGATCGAGGACTCTTTGGCCAGAAATCTTTTTAGTAGCTCAATGACGGACTAATCTGTTGCTGATTTAACATCAGTAGAAGTCAATAAGTATATATGGAAAGTTCATGATCGAGGACTCTTGGCCAGAATTATGTTCTCAATGTCAAAATGGAACAATGCCTGGCTTATGTATTAAAGAAGTCAATTAGTATGTATAGAATCAAGATCGAGTACCCTTTGGCTAGAAATCTGTTTAGTAGGTCAAACAGGGACTACTCTTTTGCTGATTTAACATCAGTAGAAGTCATTGAATATGTTCATAAGGTCAAATTTGGACTAGTGTCAGGCTGATTTAACATCAAAAGGAGTCAATGACAATTTATAGAAAGATCATGATCTTGGACTCTTTGGCCAGAAATATGTTCTCAATGTAAAAATGGACTAATGTTTGGCATATGTAATATCAGAAGTCAATTAGTATGTATAGAATGTTTAAGATCGAGTACCCATTGGCCAGAAATCTTTTTAGTAGGTCAAAGAGGGACTAATCTGTTGCTGATTTAACATCAGAAGGAGTCTATGACAATGTATAGAAAGGTCATGATCTAGGACTCTTGGGCCATAAATATGAAAATCAAATTTAGAAAATCAAAAATACTACTCTCCTGATTTCTCATCAGAAGGAATTTATGAGTATATATAATAATTTAATGTTGTAGTCTTAACAACAGCACATATGTTATCTCTTCAATACACAATGGAATGAGTTAGTTCTTGTATGCATTGCAATGCATCAAGTGCATAAGCTCATTTTTTATTCTTCACTGCACAACTGAATAAGTTAGTTCTTGTATACACAACGCAATAAAATAAGTGCATAGATTATATGCTATTCTTCAAAGTGATGTTATGTTCACTGCAAAACGGAATGAGTTAGTTCTGTATGCATTACAATGCAACAAGTGCATAGCTTCTATGTTTCTCTTCAAGGCACACTAAAAAGGTCGTGCGTGCCATGCAATGAAGCAGTATATCTTATCTCCTCAATGCAATAAGGAGTGAGTTAGTTTTTGTATGCTTTACAATTACAAGCACATAGCTTTATGTTATTATCTCTTCACTGCATAACGGAATAAATTAGATCTTGTATACAATGCAAAGACATGAGTGAATAGATTATAAAATATTCTTAAATGTGCAAGGGATTAAGTTAGTTTCTTATATGCAATGAAATGAAGCATTGCATGTATCATATTTTATTCTTAAATATACAACAGAATATGTTAGATATTTTATGCAATGCAATGCATAAAATATCACATATGTTATGTCTTTATTGTAAAACGGGACGAGTTAGTTCTTGTATGCATTACAATGCAACATGTTCTTCAATGCACAGCGAAAGGTCGTGTGCGCAGTGCACTGCAGCGGTACGCGTTATCTCTTCACTGCACAAGGGAATAAATTAGTTCCTGTATACAATGCAATGAAATGAGTGCATAGATTCTTCAATGTGCAACGGATTAAGTTAGATATTTTATGCAATGCAAATGCAACAGCACATATGTTATCTCTTCAACGCACGGCGGAAAAAGTTAGTTCTTGTATGCATTACATTTCAACAACAGTAGCTTAAATATTGTTCTTCAATGCACTGCAGGGAGTTGTGTGTGCCATGCAATAAGTTCAACTCATTTATTGTGCAAGAGCACATGTTATCTCTTCACTGCACACCAGAATACTTTTTTCTTTTACACAATGCAATGAAATGATATTCTTTAATGTGATGTTATATCTCAAAGTGATAACTTTAATACACAGCTGGACAAGTTAGCAGTTGCAATGCAACAGCATATATCTCTCCAATGCACAACGAAACGAGTTAGTTATTGAATGCATTGTAATGCAACAAGTGCATATTTTATGTTTTTCTTTAATGCACAGCCAGAGGTCATGTGTGCCATGCAATGCTAGAGCACATATGATATTTCTCCATTACACAACGGACATAATTTGGTTCTTGTATACACGGAAATGTCCTCAATGCACGGCGGAATGAGTTAGTTCTTGTATGCGTTGTGATGCAACAGCTCATGTTATGTTATGTGTTGTCTCCATTGCACAAAAAAATGAGTTAGATCTTGTGTGCAATTACGTTATGTGTTGTCTTTGCAATGCACAAAGCAATGAGTTACACCTTGAATGCATTGCAATGCAACAACACATGTTCCCTCTCCAATGCACATCGGAATGAGTTAGTTCTTTGTATGCATTACAATTCAACAATTGCATAGCTTTCATATTGTTCTTCAGTGCACAGTGAAAGGTCGGAATGTGTTAGTAGTTGTATGCATTTCAATGCAACAAGTGCATGCCTCATGCATGCATGCCTTGTGCATGCCTTGTGCTTTATTCTTTAAAGCACATCGTTAGATTGTGTGTGCAATGCAATGCAACAGCTATATGTTATATCTTCATTGTAAAACGGGACGAGTTAGTTCTTGTATGCATTAATACGCAACAAGTGCATAGTTTACGTTGTTCTTCGAAAGGTCGTGTGTGTAATGCAATGCAGTGGCACGTGCTTTTCCTTCACTGCACAACGGAATAAATTAGTTCCTTTATACAATGCAATGAAATGAAATGAAATGATATGCTATTCTTCATTGTGCAACAGATTAAGTTAGATATTTTATGCAATGCAAATGCAACAGCACATATGTTATCTCTTCAATGCACGGTGGAATAAGTTAGTTCGTGTATGCATTACAATTCAACGCGTGCATTGCTTCTATGTTATTCTTCAGAGCACATTGCTATCGTGTGTGCAGTGCAATGCAAGATCACATATGTTATCTCTTCGTTGCACAACGGAATCAGATATTTCTTGTATGCATTTCAATGCAACAAGTGCATAGTTTAAATGTTGTTCTTCAATGCACAGCAAGAGGTCGTGTGTGCAATGCAATGTAACAGCACATATGTTATATCTTCATTGTAAAACGGGACGAGTTAGTTCTTGTATGCATTAATACGCACCAAGTGCATAGTTTATATGTTGTTCTTCGAAAGGTCGTGTGTGTAATGCAATGCAGTGGCACGTGCTTTCCTTCACTGCACAACGGAATAAATTAGTTCCTTTATACAATGCAATGAAATGAAATGAAATTATATGCTATTCTTCATTGTGCAACAGATTAAGTTAGATATTTTATGCAATGCAAATGCCACAGCACATAGGTTATGTCTTTAATGCACGCCAGAATGAGTTAGATCTTGTGTGCAATGCAAAGACATGAGTGAATAGATTATAAAATATTCTTAAATGTGCAAGGGATTAAGTTAGTTTCTTGTATGCAATGAAATGAAGCATTGCATGTATCATATTTTATTCTTAAATATACAACAGAATATGTTAGATATTTTATGCAATGCAATGCATAAAATATCACATATGTTATGTCTTTATTGTAAAACGGGACGAGTTAGTTCTTGTATGCATTAATACGCACCAAGTGCATAGTTTATATGTTGTTCTTCGAAAGGTCGTGTGTGTAATGCAATGCAGTGTTTCCTTCACTGCACAACGGAATAAATTAGTTCCTTTATACAATTTCAATGCAACAAGTGCATAGTTTAAATGTTGTTCTTCAATGCACAGCGGAATGACTTAGTTCTTGTGTGCATTACAATGCAACAGGCGCATAGCTTTTATGTTGTTTTTAATCCACAGCGAAACAGTGTGTGCAATGCAATGCAGTAAGCACACGTTTTATCCCTTCCCTGCACAACGAAATAATTTATACGTTTTTGAATGAAATGCAATGAAATGAGTGCATAAATTATTTGCTATTCTTGTTACAATGTTATTGTTATGTCTCATATGTTATATCTCTTCAATACACAGCGGGATATGTTAGTTGTTGCTTGCGATGCAATGCAACAACTAATATATTATACGTTATCTCATAGATTATACGATATTTTAAATGTGCAACGGATTAAGTTAGTTTCTTGCATGCAATGAAATGAAACATTGCCCATATCATGCAATATTGTTATCTCTTCAATGCACGTCAGAATGAGTTAGTTCACGTATGTATTACAATGCAACTAATGTGCATAGCTTATATGTTATTCTCCCACAAATTAATTCTTCACTGCAACAGCACATATATCTCTCCAATGTACAACGGAATGAGTTAGTTCTTGTGTGCAATGTAATGCAACAAGGGCATATTTCATATGTTTTTTTTTAATGCACAGCGAGAGGTCGTGTGTGTCATGCAATGCAAGAGCACATATGCTATTTCTCCATTACACAACGGACATAAGTTGGTTCTTAAATTATACACGGCAATTAAATTAGTGTGTTATCATATGTGTTATCTCTTCAATGCACGTTGGAATAAATTAGATGTTTTATACAATGCAATGCAACAGCACATAAGGTATGTTCTCAATGCACGGCGGAATGAGTTAGTTCTTGTATGCATTACACCGCAACAAGTGCATAGCTTATATGTTGTTCTTCAATGCACATCGAAAGGTCGTGTGTTCAATGCAATGCAGTGACACATGTTATCTCTTCAGTAAAATGAGTGCATAGATTATATGCTATTCTTCAATGTGCAACGGATTAAGATATTTTATGCAATGCAAATGCCACAGCACATAGGTTATGTCTTTAATGCACGGCAGAATGAGTTAGATCTTGTGTGCAATGCAGTGCAACAGCACATATGTTATTGTCTTCATTGTAAAACGGGACGAGTTAGTTTTTGTATGCATTACAATGCAACAAGTGCATTCTTCAAGGAACATAGATCGCGTGCAATGCAATGCGAAAACACGTTATGTGTTGTCTTTACAATGCACAAAAGCAATGTTACATCTTGAATGCATTGCAGTGCAACAACACATGTTACCTCTCCAATGCACAACGGAATGAGTTAGTTCTTGTGTGCATTATAATTCAACAATTGCATAGCTTTTATATTGTTCTTCAATGCACAGTGAAAGGTCATGTATCTCTTCACTGCACAACGGAATAATTCAGATCTTGTATAAAATGCAATAAAATGAGTGCATAGATTATGTGCTTTTCTTCAATGTCACGTTATATCTCATATGTTATCTCTGGATAAGTTAGTTGTTGCTTTAATTTAATTATTCTTAAATGTACAACGGATTAAGTTAGTTTCTTGCATGCAATGAAATGAAACATTTCATATGTCATGTTTTATTCTTAATGAGTTCTTGTTTGCATTGCAATGCAACAGCAGAAGGAATCTATGAGTATATAAAATAAGTTAATGAGCACGATGTGGCCAAGAAATATGTAATCAAATATTGCTGATTTAACATCAGAAGGAGTCAATGAGAATTGATATAATATTCATGGTCGAGGACATTCGGGCAAGAAATGTGTTCGACATTTATTTTGTACTACGTTTTATTCTAGTACACAGCCTCTTAAAACAGCAGACATTCATTGTATGGTAATTTCGGCATATGGGAAGGGTCATGAATCTTCAACATACTACTCCTGGTTGATTCAAAATCACGGCTCTTAAGAAAATATGGGAAAGAGATTTGAATTTAACATTTGATGACGAGGAGTGGCATAGAGTTTTAAAGAAAGTCAAACGGCATCTAGGGATGCAAAAATGCGCCTTATACAGTTTAAGATAGTGTACCGTTTTTATTGGACCCCTTCCAGACTGTTCAGGCTTGGGTTAAAAGATACTCCATATTGCTGGAGATGTAATACTGAGGATGGAGACTTAACTCATGCCCTCTGGTTTTGTACAAAAATTCAGGATTTCTGGAAAAGAGTTCATGAGCACTTTGCATTTGCATTTTGGATACTCAGGTTTCACTATGTCCTCAGTTGTTTATATTAGGTGGGTAGACAGACAATGACATAAGAGACAAACACATAAGATACTGGGTACAAACCAGTTTAATGATTGGCAGACAAATAATTCTTAGGAGCTGGAAGTCAGAGGAGGTCCCTTTCCTTTCAGGAATGGATAGCAGAACTAGGTAGAGTGGCTGCATTTGAAAATATGTCTTATAAACAGATGGATAAACTAAATTTATTTTATAAGAAATGGTCCAGATATTTATCTTATTTGGAAAAGGGGCAGTAATAACTATTTAAGAGAAACATGTTCACATGTTCTTTGTATATAAAGGAGTTATTCTCCTATTCTCACCAATAAATGAGTTGAACTTATTGTATTGAACTGTATAGCCAAGTTGTGACCTCAAGCTGTAGTTGGGGATTTCTTGTGTGGGTGGGTGGGTGTTGATGGGGTGAAAATTTTGATTTTGCACAGATGCATTGTTATATTCTGAAAAGCGCCTGAAAATCAATAAAAAAAATTTAATCACAAAAGAAATGTGTTCAGTAGGTCAAATATGGACTACTCTCCTTATTTTAACATACTATCCTCATAACATGGGTTTTTCTTAATATGTGATTAACACTAGAACCGCCAGGGGTCGTTGTATACCTAAAACCGCCAACGTATTATATCACTGTATAATGTTACTGTCTTCAAAAAGTGTTCATGAAATTATTATTTTTAATCAACTTTGTCCTGTTGTTTTATGCTGTTTTAAGCAGGCTGCACTAATCACCTTTTGGTGAATATAGGCTAACCAGCCTGCAATGACACAGCGAATTAGAAGGAAATAAATAAATATTTGGGTGCTGTAAAATGTCATTAATACATATTACACATATTAAGATAAACCATGTTATTTAAATTACTAAAATACCCGATAACATCAGGAGTCCATGAGCATGTTTTAGTAAGTAAATATCCCAAGAAGTCAATGAGGTATGATAAGTTAATGAGTCAGAGACTCTTGGCCAGAAATATGTTTAGTAGGTCAAATATGGACTACTGTCTGGATGATTTAACATCAGAAGGAGTCAATGAGTATGTATGGAAATTGCAAGTTGGAGTACTCTTGGCAAGAAATATGTTCAGAAGGTCAAATATAGTATACTACTGATTTAACATCAGAAGGAGTCTAGGAGTACATATAATAATTTAATGTTTGATGTTCATAACCCAGCCCGCGCCACCCCCTCTGCCCCCTGGCTCTCTGATGCTCTCCGTGAGCATCGGTCTAGACTCAGGGCTGCAGAGAGGAAGTGGTGCAAATCTAAAGATCCTACTGACCTTAGCTCATATCAGTCACTCCTTTCTTCTTTCTCTACTGATGTCTCCAATGCTAAAACCTCATACTATCACACTAAAATTAACAATTCAACTGACTCCCGCACACTTTTCAAAACCTTCTCATCTCTTCTTTGCCCTCCTCCCCTCCCTTCCACATCAACTCTTACAGCCGATGACTTTGCCACATTCTTCACACATAAAATAACAACCATCAGCGGCCAATTCTCCACACCACACACTGACAATAACATCTTAACGGAAAACACACAAACCCTCCCCTCCTTCTCCATGCTATCTGAGGCAGATGTTTCAAAACTCATCCTCTCCAATCACCCTACTACCTGTCCGCTAGACCCCATCTTCTTCAGGCCATCTCCTCCTCAATTCTACCTGCACTCACTCACATTATCAATTCTTCCCTTCAAACTGGAACATTTCCCACAGCTTTTAAGCAGGCTAGGGTTACCCCACTGCTTAAAAAAACCAACTTTGAATCCAGCACTTCTAGAAAACTACAGACCAGTATCCCTTCTTCCTTTCATTGCTAAGACACTTGAGAGAGTTGTATTCAACCAACTGTCTACTTATCTCACACAGAACAACCTCCTTGACGACCACCAGTCTGGTTTCAAGAGTGGCCACTCAACTGAGACTGCCCTGCTCTCAGTCACTGAAGCCCTGAGACTGGCACGAGCAACTTCAAAATCATCAGTACTCATCTTGCTGGATCTGTCTGCTGCTTTTGACACAGTTAACCACCAGATTCTCCTGTCAACACTCATGTCGAAGGGCATCTCGGAAACCGCACTCCAGTGGTTTGAGTCTTACCTCTCAGGTAGGTCCTTCAGGGTATCATGGAGTGGTGAGGTGTCCAGGTCACATCATCTTGCTACTGGGGTACCTCAGGGCTCTGTCCTTGGACCACTTCTCTTCTCCATTCTGTCATTCAAGATCATGGTTTCTCCTATCACTGTTATGCTGATGACACACAACTCTACCTCTCATTCCAACCAGATGATCCGACGGTTGCTGGTCGCATCGCAGCCTGCCTGACAGCCATTTCTGCCTGGATGAAGGACCACCACCTTCAACTCAACCTTGCAAAAACGGAACTGCTTGTTTAAGCTTCACAGATCACGTTGCAACAACAGCCCGGTCCTGCAGATTTGCCTTGGACAACATCAGGAAGATTAGACCCTTGCTATCGGAGCATTCCACACAAATTCTTGTCCAAGCTCTTGTTCTATCCAGACTGGACTACTGTAATGCTCTCTTGGCTGGCCTTCCAGCATGCACTATCAAGCCTCTACAACTGATCCAGAATGCTGCAGCAAGACTGGTCTTCAACGAACCGAAGAGAGCGCACGTCACTCCTCTCTTCATCACTCTGCATTGGCTGCCAGTAGCTGCTCGCATCCAATTCAAGGCTCTGATGTTTGCCTACAGAACGACCGCTGGCTCTGCACCGCTATACCTTAACTCACTACTTCAGACTTACATGCCCTCCAGAAACTTGCGTTCTGCAAGTGAACGGCGCCTTGTGGTGCCATCACAAAGGGGCAAAAAATCTCTCTCACGGACCTTCTCCGGGTCTGTTCCTGGCTGGTGGAACAATTAGTATGTATAGAATGTTTAAGAGCGAGGACCCTGAGAACCCTATTCTATATACAGAATGTTTAAGATCGAGTGCCCATTGGCCAGAAATCTTTTTAGTAGGTCAAATATGGATTACTCTATTGCTTATTAAACATCAGTAGGTCAATAAGTATATAGAGAAAGTTCATGATCGAGGACTCTTGGGCCATAAATATGTTCAGAAGGTCAAACGGACTACTGTCAGGCTGATTTAACATCAGAAGGAGTCAATGACAATTGTATAGAAAGTTCATGATCGAGGACTCTTGGGCCAGAATTATGTTCTCAATGTCAAAATGGACTAATGTCTGGCTTATGTCATATCAAACATCAATTAGTGTGTATAGAATGTTTAAAATCGAGTACCCTTTTTGCCAGACAATGAATAGAAAGTTCATGATATAGGACTCTTGGTCCAGAATTATGTTCTCAATGTCAAAATGGACCAATGTCTGGCTTATGTATTAAAGAAGCCAAATAGTATGTATAGAATGTTTAAGATGGTGTACCCTTTGGCCAGAAATTTTTTNAGAGACTAATCTGTTGCTGATTTAACATCAGTAGAAGTCAATAAGTATATATAGAAAGTTCCTGATCAAGGAGTCCTGGGCTAGAATTATGTTCTCAGTGTCAAAATGGACCAATGGCTGGCTTATGTATTAAAGAAGTCAATTAGTATGTATAGAAAGATCATGATCTTGGACTCTTGGGACTGGAATATGTTCAGCTTGTCAAATGTGGGCTAATGTCAGGCTTATGTAATATCAGAAGACAAATAGTATGCATAGAATGTTTAAGATCGTGTGCCCATTGGCCAGAAATCTTTTTAGTAGGTCAAAGAGGGACTAATCTGTTGCTGATTTAACATCAGTAGAAGTCAATAAGTATATATAGAAAGTTCATGATCGAGGACTCTTGGGCCAGAATTATGTTCTCAATGTCAAAATGGACCAATGTCTGGCTTATGTATTGAAGTCAATTAATGTGTATAGAATGTTTAAGATTGAGTACCCTTTGGCCAGAAATCATTTTATTAGGTCAAATGTGGATAACTCTATTGCTGATTTAACATCAGTATGTCAACAAGTATATATGGAAAGTTCATGATCGAGGACTCTTGGGCCATAAATATGTTCATAAGGTCAAATATGGACTAGTGTCAGAAAACGAGTCAATGACAATTTATAGAAAGATCACGATCTTGGACTCTTGGGACAGGAATATGTTCAGTTTGTCAAAAGTGGACTACTGTCAGGCTGATTTTACATCAAAAGCCGTCAATGACAATTGTATAGAAAGATCATGATCTAGGACTCTTGGGCCAGAAATATGTTCTCAATGTCAAAATGGACTAATGTCTGGCTTATGTAATATCAAACGTCAATTAGTGTGTATAGAATGTTTAAAATCGAGTACCCTTTTTGCCAGACAATGAATAGAAAGTTCATGATCTAGGACTCTTGGTCCAGAAATATGTTCAGAAGGTCAAAAATGGACTAGTGTCAGGCTGATTTAACATCAAAAGGAGTCAATGACTATGGA
>RJVU01060784.1:0-17675 GCA_003731715.1 Anabarilius grahami
GATCGCTGTGATTACAGAATTGTGTGTGACAATTAATTGTCAATCTTTATTCTTAATGCTAAGAATAGTTTGACTAACTTAAAATCAGCCTTTTCTTTCAGCTTATTTAATATTCTAGCTTGTCATCTTTTTAACAACTGTTAATATTATGGTGACTTCAAATCAATTACAGTAGTAAACTATTACATGTCTTACAGTGAAATGGTGAAAGACAAATTTATAATGTGAATTCACAGTAAAACAAGAGCAGTAAATTACTGTGATGTTTGCATCTTTCTGCTGTTCACAGTCAATGGTAAGAAAGTGACCCAGCATGAATTGATTTCACAGTACATTTCAGACTACAGTCATTTATTTTAAAATAATACACTGTAAAACTTTGTCCACACTACAAAGAGTAAAAGTAACACTGAAGCAGTGTTGCCGTTAATGAGATAATTAATTAATTATTAATCATTAATCATTAGTGAATGTGTGCAGTTAACAAGCAGAATCACTGAAGGAAAGAGAAAAAACAAGAACTACAGCTGACTATAAAATAATACATTAAGGCTACGTCCACACGAAGCCGGAGCTTACCCTAAACCAATCTTTTTTTTTCCTTGTCTCAAAAAATATCTGCGTCCCCACGAAACCACTGAAACGACTCAAAATGATGTAGTATACATGCCAGACCAGTATGTGGCGCTGTAATTCTGCCACAAAGATGCACTTAAAGCAGCGAACAAGACTTGGAGCATGCGCATAAACCTTGCACGCTGTATACAAACTATAGTAAAGCTTAGAAATAATGTTTTATTTTGGCTCAGTAGCTTCTGCAGCACGAACACAAGCATCTAGAGTCTGCTATTGCTGTTTTGGGCTGTTAGCGGCGTCTGACTAGGGTCGACACGTGGGGTGATGATTTCATAGTTTCAGAACATATAAGCTGCGTTCCATTCGACAGGGTCCCTACGCAGTGTTCACTGCTCCCTACTCCCTGAGCACGGTATATCCGTTGAAGTGGACTTCCCTGACAATAATCACTCATTTGGAACGCACTGCAAACGTCATCAAAGAAAGTCAACGACGGTGTCGTGCAGATTGATAACATAAATAAATAAATAAATATATATTTTAATTTACTTTCGAATTTAAAATTGACACTTAACAGATTTGAAGCTGTAACTGTCATTCCATATATCATTTGGTTAACAGTATAAATGTATTCCTAATCCATGGTCTCCTGCGCTTTCTTTTCCACACGCAGCCGCATAGTAAACACTTCTGAGGTAAATTAACGTTAAATAAAATAAATGATAGAGCCTCAGCTGCTTTTCAACACTTTTACTTTGTCATGCCTATTCATACAATAAAATATACAAATGTAACACTCATCGCCATAACCATTCATACTTTCGTTCGTATAAGAATAACAAAATGTATGATATACTCAAAACCGGAGAGCCGTTAAAAAAATTCTTTCAACGGCTCTGCTTCATCGTAGTTCTTACTGGTGACGCGGTGCGCAATGACAGTTGGGTAATTTTATCTCTCTACTTCCTGTGAAGTGATGTATCGATGTTCCCTTATTCCCTATGCCGTTCGCAGTGCCCTTCGAATTGAACATGTTCGCTCCCTTCGGAATGGAATCTCACTTAAGATGGCGAAATACCCTGTGAAGTCCACTTCGCAGTCCACTTATGGTCGAATGGAACGCACCTATAGGCTGTACACACAAAAACGCAAAGACGGCGTTTTCAGATTTGTCCACTCTGGGACCCGGTTTTAAAAAAATGGCGGTTTTACCTTTCGAAAACGCCGGATCCGTGTGGACGAAACGCCTATCCGATACAAAATTTGTGCGTATTCACAAAAATGCGTCTCCATGTGGACGGGGCCTAAATCTCTCAAGGTCTCAGCAGAGGATTAAACAACTCCACAACCAGCATTACCAGCTTCACTTATTACTAACCAGGGGTGCGTTTCCCAAAAGCATTGTTGGCAAACTATGGTCGCAAGTTCCACTGAATTCCATTGGTAACGACAGAACTTGCGACCATAGTTGGCTCTGGGAAACGAACCCCCACTTTATTTCTGTCAGATGTCTACAGAGTGAGAAATAACAGAGATTTAGATGTTGATGTTTTATTGAAAATGTTTGGTGATCGTTATGGTGAAGAGTGTTTGCTTTAGTTGGGCTACTGTCCCTTGATTTCTTAGTATTAGTTTTTTTGTTGTCTGCTGTAACGTGTTTTTTAAAACATGCTTGCTATAGCAAAAACAAGAAAGCCAATTAAGAAAAATGTGATTGTGATATGGGTTGATTATTGATGATGATGATTTAATCATCATATAGAAGTCTGATTCACTGATCTCATCTTGTGTCTAATTTGTTATTGACAGTTAACTTCACATTACCACAACTGTGATTCCGCCAGTCAATTATGAAGAATTTTCAAACCAACTGTTCACAAAACACACACAGACATCAAGAATCAGCATATGAATATCAACAACGGTGATAAATTTATTCATGCCGCAATGCATGCTGGAGTCATGGGTGAGTTTTGTCCTGTGCTGGTAACCAGCATGCACTGTGACATGAAACTTTTAATGTCACCATCGTTGAGATTCATACACGATGTCTGATAGTTGATGTCTGTGTGTGTCTGAACGTTAGAGTAGTTCAAAATGTTTTGTGCACAATGTTTTTTAAACTAGATTGTGGATGAGATCAGTGAATTTGGCCACTCAATGCTGATTGTGTCACTGTCAGCACATAACCAACATCACTTGACTGGATTTTCTCTTGACTATTCTTGACAAATGTGCTTTAAAAACACACCATCAGCAAAAGACAAAGAGATTTTGAAAACCCAAGGGTCAAGAGCCCAACAAAAGCAAACACTGTTCACCACAACGGTGACTTCAATTGTTATAAATATAAGTTGGGCTTTTTGAGCAATCTTTTTTTGTGAAAACCAAAAAAACTTCTCTTGACAACACACACAGACATGATGATTGTTAATGTTCAACATACTTGAGTTTGTCCAGATGATTGAGTGTATCAGAGAGCAGCTTCAGTCCTGATTCTCCTGGGTGATTGTAGCTCAGATCCAGTTCTCTCAGGTGTGAAGGGTTTGAACTCAGAGCTGATGCCAGAGCAGCACAACCTTCCTCTGACACCATACAGGCAGATAATCTACAACAACAAGTGTTCATGTTAGTGTGCTTCATTTTTAAAAAGAAAATTCCCTAGGATTTGTGATACAGCAGCAGAGACACTGAGAGTCCTGCAGTGCCTCTTCTACAGGACTGTAAATATAACAAAAAGTTTCATAAACAAATCACTACATTTTATGTTTTGACTAAGGCATTTAAATGTTACTTGTTAGTGGGCCATAACATTTTAGATTTCATGTTCTCACCAATATGCAGGCATGTGATCAGCTAAAGACAAAAAAAAGTTGAATACAGTTTCATTTCTTTTATTTTTACATTATTTACAGTGGTGTAGTAGTGACTTAGGTGGTGGGCATAGTGTGAATTTACCCCACCCACGTACATGTACATGCATACAGGTAAATGTATCTACAGTTGCAAGAATAAGTATGTGAACCACTTGCAGTATCTGTGAAAATGTGCAAAAATGTAACAAAATAAGAGAGATCATACAAAATGCATGTTATTTTTTTATTTAGTACTGTCCTGAGTAAGATATTTTACATAAAAGATGTTTACATATAATCCATAAGAAAAAAAAATAGCTGTATTTATTATTATGACTCATTTCAAAAGTTTGGGAACCACTGGTTCTTAATACTGCAATTAAGTGTGGTTACCTGGATGATCTACGACTGTTTTTTTTTTGTTTTGTGATGGTTGTTCATGAGTCCCTTGTTTATTCTGAGCAGTTAAACTGAGCTCTGTTCTTCAGAAAAAATCTCCAGGTCCCAAAAATTCTTCAGTTTTCCACCATCTTTTGCATATTTGAACCCTATACAACAGTGACTGAATGATTTTGAGATTCATCTTTTCACACTGAGGACAATTGAGGGACTCAAACACAACTATTAAAAAAGGTTCAAACATTCACTGATGCTTCAGAAGGAAACATGATGCATTAAGAGTCAGGGGTGAAAACTTTTGAACAGGATGAAGAGGTCCAAATTTTTGATTTTTGAAATTTTTCAAATTTCACTTGAATATCATTTTATTTTTCATTTAGTACTTCCCTTCGGAAGCAACAGGAGAAGATACTTGCATGTTTCCCGGAAGACAAATTAAATACAATTTACCTTGATCTTCAAATTCCAAATTTTTTCACACAATATCATTTCTCAAGAGCAATTTTTACTTATAAGGATATATGTACACAGAGGAAAGCCTTACTACTATTTATTATTGGTGTAGCATGGAGACTGTGCAATTATGCTTATTCTCAATCTTTCTCTTTGGTTTAATGACTAATTGACCAAAATATTCTTCTTCAAAACCATTTATTTATTGCAAAATTTTAGTTGTTTACAACAAAGTCACCAAAATACGATGAATACACATTGAGCAAAACCCAACACAAAAGTGAATCTATTACTCTAATTACAGTTCAAGCATATGCTTAACACAATGTTAGTTGAAGTTGGTGTGGGTGACTTACTATCCAAAAAGCAATAGTAAACAATCTACCAAACAAGCGAGGTAAAATCGCTAACATAGCGGACTCATGTAAAAAAATACATCAGTTATCATATTTTTTTTCTCATGACTAATTACTCAGCATTATCTGTATTAAAGAGAAAATAATCACTTCATCCGATGTTTAAAGTGAATAAAATAGCCTTGACAGCCTACTCACTGGAGTTCCACAACTACTGTCTGAAGAACTGGACTTGTGTGTGTAGGTGGACCAAACCACTTTGAGGCAAGGGAGGGGGACTCGATATGTTTCTAAACTTAAAGCGCCCATTTGCGTTTGTATTGTTTTAATACTTGCACAATTATTTTAAGTATATATAATAATATAATTTACAATACTTAACATGGTTTTTAATTATATTTTTTAGGCAATTTATGCCTATGACTGGCAGATAATTAGATTCCCCCAGGAAACAAGACTAAATATATTATATCATTTTCATATTATATAATTTTTTCATTTAAGAATTTTTTATTTGTACTTCAAATAAGACAAAAATAATCAGTAAGAAAAGCATTTTTGCAGTGTGAATGGACGAATTAATTATTTAAACATCGCTTGTGCTTTAAAAAGTGGGAGGAAACAGAAATAAACTCTAGGTTTACCAAAGAAAAACTGCTCCTGACCAGGTTAGGTTCACAGAGTAAGTTACCATGGTAACTGACTCTAAGTATAAGTAACTTCTCTTTCAGAAACGGGCTTGACTTGCCCTGCTTTCTCGGGATTGATATACCTCCCATTCTGAAATGGAAAACCCAGAGTTTCCCTCATTTCAGGGTTAACATGCTCAGAGTTTTCACTTAACCTCCTTTCTGAAACGGGCCCCTGAATTTCATAGACAACTAACCTGTATACACTCAACTCAAAACAGACACATGCAAAAGACATGATGTCTACTTTGATTTACAACATTCATTTACATGGAGACATACTGTATTTTAAAGCTCATTAGCCTCTCTTCACATTACTAGACCATTTTAAATGTCAACCAAGCATTTCTCATGCAGTGCCATCTGAGGGTTCAAAGGCCAGGCACATTCAACTGGGGTCTCTTGCCTTGACCTATGCGTACTGAGCTTTCTTTGGATTCCTTAAAGTTTTTTTCACAATATTATGCATGGTAAATGGTGAAAGTCCTAAATTCTTTGCAATG
Source organism: Anabarilius grahami (assembly GCA_003731715.1). Taxonomy (NCBI): domain Eukaryota; kingdom Metazoa; phylum Chordata; class Actinopteri; order Cypriniformes; family Xenocyprididae; genus Anabarilius; species Anabarilius grahami. The sequence continues at coordinate 5,832 of RJVU01060784.1, forward strand.
TTGAATTGACAAATGTGATTTTTAATTTGTTTAACAATTATCTCATGAAATTTGGAACAAAGTAATAAGCCACGACCATCTTTGCTGGCAAAGACTGAGATGCTTCTTTTAAACCAAATCACGATAGTCTGACCAATTACCAATTAACCTTATAATTGTGGACTGTTTCAAAACATTTTAACTTGGATATGCTTCTGTCCCAACTTTTTTGGAATGTGTTGCAGCCATCAAAATCTAAATTTGTTTATATTTAGAAAATACATTTAAGTTGGTCAGTAAAAAAACATAGGAAATATCTTCTTTGTACTTTTGTCAGCTAAATAAAGGTTAAAGAGAATTAACAAATCACAAATTACTGATTTTATTTCATTTTACAAAATGCTAACTTTTCTGGAAATGGGGTTTGTATAAGAATAATGTGTGGCATAAATCCTGGCCATCACAGATGTAGAATATCATGCAGAATAAGGCTTTAATATCTGCTTTATAAGTACTAATAAACAGCCAATACTCTATAATATGCATGCTAATAAGCAACTAGGTCATAGTGAGAATTGGACCTTAAACTAAAGTGTTGTACAGTACACCCTCCTTTATTGTATTAAGCACTAAGCAGTAAACAGAATGCATTCTTGCATAGGTCATATATTTTGCAGGGCTGATAAAAACGAAAGACATTTGGTCACAATCAGCTACAAAAACTGAAAAGCATCTTGTGTTATAAAATAACAGAATAATGCAAAATAAAACATGTATATAGGTTGTTTGCACATGACGTCACAGCAGCAGCGTGAATGAGTCTGGAGGGCAGAGACTGATTTTTCTATATAGGAATCCTATCAAAAACTCAAAATTCGTATGTTTTGCGTCGTTTATGGTTGCTGAAATCGATAAAATCGAGAACCCAGAAGGTGTTTATATCGTTATCATAACTTATAAAAAACAGTATAACTTATATCGTTTTTTAACTTTAAAAGTTGTCACCTTTAATAGCGTTTTGCGTCTGCTGATACTGAAATGAATAAGGATACCTACTTACCTTATTTGTTTTTGACTTGGTTAAATATACATATTCTTCATGGTATCGTTTGCAGGGAAGAGAAGCTATTTTATCCAATTTAATGATAATTTGGTGTTTTCACTTAAGTTTTGTAGAGTTCCGTTCACAATGTTGATCTGGTTACCATGAGAACAGTGTCACGCGCTGCTGCTTCAGCCATCATATGGTAGAAAATGTTTAACAAGCTGACAGAAGTCGATTCAACAACAAACACAACACTTTCAAATCACCTCCTCAACCTGCTTCCCTTAGTGTGGTTTTACACGTATAAAAGGCAACAATTGTATTACACCGTCCAGTTTTTCCCCTGAACGATGATGTGAGCTCCTGTTGCAATTCTCGATTCAGCATAAATGACTTNCGCGCTGCTGCTTCAGCCATCATATGGTAGAAAATGTTTAACAAGCTGACAGAAGTCGATTCAACAACAAACACAACACTTTCAAATCACCTCCTCAAACTGCTTCCCTTAGTGTGTTTTTACACGTATAAAAGGCAACAATTGTATTACACCGTCCAGTTTTTCCCCTGAACGATGATGTGAGCTCCTGTTGCAATTCTCGATTCAGCATAAATGACTTCAATGGCGACATTTTTCACAATTGCGACAGAAAATCAAAAATACTGCCCTAACTTCACTAGCAGAAAGGCAGCGCGATGAAAACGAACCCAGACTAGAACTGAATGCGGCATGACGGCAGCTTCACATTCTCTATATCTACTGCCTCGATGGCTGCCAAGTCTTTCAATTCAGTGGAAAAGTCGCTCATCTTCATAACATAAAGATCACGTCCAACATATGTTGTGATTTTCTGTTTATACCTTTCTAAACCAGCACAGAAAGGACTTTTGTCCATCTCTTCCATTCTAATTTTCACTGCTTGCCCTCCACCGGAATTTCACGCGTCACCAGAACCACGTGATTGCAAACAACCTATTAGGGGTGTTACAATTTGCTACACTTAAACTATATTTACACATTCAAAGCTTGAGCCCAACCCTCCTATACTTAAATTTTCAGTTACCCCTCCCACTTCTGGTAGTTTTACCGAGATCTCTTATGAGTTGGCCATTAATATTACAGATGTCCCATGGTAAAATTATGTTACTCCACCTACCCTTGTAAAACTAATCCTGTCCGAATAGGGTTTTAGTCATGGATTATCTCTTAATTATTTACAAATGGCAATAAGCAAATTACTGTTAAAGAAATGGGAGCTTTAGCGGAAGTTCTACCCGGAAGACTCTAATGCACGTCATTGCTCATTATCTAACCAATCATTACACATCACCTGAGTATATAAGTTGCATTCCCACCCACTATTGTGTTCGCAGATACCATCGCCGGCGTTCCTCACGATGCATGTAAAGGCCTATTGTGATTATCTAAATATTCACACAGACAATGTTAGCGGTAGTCCGATGTACTACAATGTGAAAATGTTCATTTTAGATGGGATGTGCTACATTTAAGTTCAGGTGAGCCTATAATTTTGAATGTTCATTGAAGCGTTCGCGCAATGAGAGTGATCGAATTCACCGCCTCAAATTTCAGCAGTGTGCAGGTCCACCCATCGGATTCTATTTTCGAATTTCGTTTCAGCAATATCATCAAAGGGCCTCAAAGCAATCTTCACTATTCTCTTGCCATCACTACAACAGCCACCTCATCTCAGTGATAAGTATTTTCATAGTTTTATGCATTTTGATGTCGTTGGGTGTATAATCATACTCTTTTGCTCTATTACACATCAGCAGAGCCGTACAGTGCAGTCGCACGCTTTTGTTTGAGACGGAACTGTGCTCGTTCGCATTGTTACATTCATAGCACGTCGTTAATGATCCGCCTGAAAGAGTTGGACTTGTTGTCTAACAGCAGGAAAAACGACACGCTTTGTAACTTAGGTATGGTGCATCTAGCAATTTTGACTTCCTTTGTACCTTGCGATGTAACAGCTGATAGGCCTATATAAATTTCTTTATAACTTTCATGCTTATTTGATAAGCAACAAAAAACTGCTTGGAAAGAGCAGCTCTACAGCAAAATATACATGGGCAAACAAGAAGGATGAGGAAGAAAAACAGGATGAAGAGGAAAACGAGGATGAAGAAAACTAAAGATATAGACTTTTTTGTTAGTTTTTGTAAGTTTGTGAGCTATTTTTGTTAAATTTGGATTGCTAATATAGCAGAGGTATTTTTTAGTTATTTATTATTTATTTATTTTTCTAATACAGAAGAGACATTAACTTGTCATAATAAAACATGTTGAGTAACCTCTGAGAAGCCTATCTGAATTTGTGTATTTGGTTATAGATAGTATTTTGTAATATAATAATTTTCTATCCATACAGAGGAGGCATATTTTAAATGTATTGAAATTATAAGGCATCTTTGAGTAAACTTCGAGGTATCATTTGAGTGTTGCCGGGCCAAGTGTCCTGGTTTTCGGTAATCAAAATATGGTCACCTTAGGTAATAAGGCTATGTTGTTTGCATACTGCTTTATAAACGTTTTATTCTCGTTAAAAATTTCTGTACATGTTCACATTTCTTCAGTTAAAGTCTCCGTCTATGTCAGATTTTGCCAGATTTTCTTTGTGCAGGAAAGGGACAGCCGATTTAATTCCCAAGATATTGCGTTATCTTTCTGCGACTATATATAGAGTACCCCAGTGATGACGTGTTTTTGTAGGCCAGCCCGGAAGTTAGCGGCGCACGGGTTCCCTCGATCGAAAGCCTATGCATTTTTCCCATAGACTTTTGGAAAATCGCAGAAAATAAGCTCTGTGTTTAACAAAGGGTTTTGAAACTTACACGTTTTGTCTATCAAGATAATCTTTACAAGTTAACACAACATTTATACATTTTGAAGCCTAAATAAAGTGTCAGATATAAAAAGAGGCTAGTAGGCTATAAACGGACTACAGCACACCATGGTCGCAGATCAACGTCACAACCACCAAGCTTCCTCAAACTTTATTTAAAAACATGCTCTCTGATTATGATCTGCGCTGTGTATGAATACTTATCCACTTTTTCATGAGAAATGCTCTCCAAATGTCCCGTTTTTAATGATGACGTCTAAAGTCCCAGCCAAAGGAAGTAGTCCATTTTAGCACTTTGTTAGCAACCGCCGTTTTTAAAACACTGTAAAGGTTTAAAAAACCACANACTACAGCACACCATGGTCGCAGATCAACGTCACAACCACCAAGCTTCCTCAAACTTTATTTAAAAAACAACTTTATTTAAAAACATGCTCTCTGATTATAAACTGCGCTGTGTATGAATACTTATCCACTTTTTCATGAGAAATGCTCTCCAAATGTCCCGTTTTTAATGATGACGTCTAAAGTCCCAGCCAAAGGAAGTAGTCCATTTTAGCACTTTGTTAGCAACCGCCGTTTTTAAAACACTGTAAAGGTTTAAAAAACCACAAGTGGGTTATAACTGGTGTGTTTTATGTCATAGATCAAAACATGAAAATATTTAGAGGCTTGTTAACCACAGACCTTATTTCAGGCGATTTAGCAAAAACCCATTCAAAAAACTCATAGACTTTACGGCCTTGGAACCAGAAGCCCTAAAATGCTAACTCGCTTCCAGATTTTGCCGACAAAAAATGCGTCATCACTGAGGTACTCTATTGCGATACGACAAATTTTACAGATTATTTGAATAACCCTTTTCGGAAAGTAATAACTCTAGGACGATTGGGGTGATTTTAAATGAAATAAAATGGTGGTATACACATCCAGGAAATAAAAAATTAAAATGTAAAATAACACTGTATTAAATGAATTTAATTTACCTGTGCTAAAGGCACAATCTCGGCGTGGAATTGCGGGCGCGATTGCCAATGAGAGACCGATTTCAGTGCCACACGTGAATCCCAGCCTGAGTGCACTGACAAAGTTAATAGGGTCGATTTTGATTTCATGTGTACTTTAAACTATGCTATCCCTGCGCCATGACTCGTGGATGCGCACATCGCGACAAAAATCTAAAGTGATATATTGTGTCATGCTACTACACATCGAACATCAGTCACTGTGCTCCGTAGGCTACTCTGCACCTGCCTGGTCATAAGCATTTCATTTGTGCTCATTGTGCTCCTTCTTCTGTGCAGGGCACTTCCGAGTAACTTGTCTCTTTACTAAGGTATTTGAGAACGATGCTTGTGGTGTTATACCTTTGCAAAGGTTTGCTAGCTTCAGCCAGGTTCAGCCAGCTAAGGTTAGCTAGTACAGCATTATCAAGCAAAGTGCTTCCCTTTTGCAAGGGCATTGTATGACAAGGTTTCTCAATCTTTATCTGCCCCATGCATTAGGTATTCTTGTACTTATGTCATGCTGATCTGGTTCATTTCTTTGGGGGTTCTCTTAGCAGGTTCTGTCAGTTGGACAAATTTTTCTCTGCTTAGTTCTATCTAGCCGTGAGCGAGATACATACCTAAGCATATTGAATGAGTCGGGCTTACTGTTGACATCTCACCAAATCGCCTAACATTGCTTTGCATTAAATGGCCTCTCGTTGCATTCACATTAGATAGCCATCATAACTTTTAGAGCTTTACATGGAATATTGTTGCCATAACATTAATGGTTTATAGTCGTCATCACATTTATTGCCATCATGACTCTCAGCTTTACAGGGCATATCGTTGCCATCGGGCATATCATTGTCATCGGGCATATCATTGCTTTTGGGCATATCGTTGCCATCGGCCATCGGCATATCATCAGCATTTGGGCATATTGTTGCCATCGGGCATATTGTTGCCATCTGGCATATCATCGGCATTGGGCATATCGTTGCCATCGGCCATCAGGCATATCGTTGCCATCACATCAAATGGCTATTACCTCACATTCTTCACGCAATAACCTAGAATACTTCGTCGTCAGCTAGGAACCTGGGTGTGCTCTTTGATACTAATCTTTCATTTGAAGGCCATGTTACTAGCATCTGTAAAACCGCATTCTTCCATCTTAAAAATATATCTAAACTACGACATATGCTCTCAATGAAAAATGCAGAACAGTTAGTTCATGCGTTCATGACCTCAAGGCTAGATTACTGTAACGCTCTACTGGGTGGTTGTTCCTCTCGCTTGATAAATAAACTACAGCTCGTACAAAATGCAGCAGCTAGAGTTCTTACTAGAACTAGGAAGTATGACCATATTAGCCCAGTTCTGTCATCACTGCATTGGCTTCCTGTTAAACATCGTATAGATTTTAAAATCTTGCTAATTACTTACAAAGCACTAAATGGTTTAGCTCCCCAGTACCTAAGCGAGCTCTTAATGCATTATAGTCCTTCACGTTTATTGCGATCTCAGAATTCAGGCCAGCTGATAATACCTAGAATATCAAAATCAACCGCAGGCGGTAGATCCTTCTCCTATTTGGCACCTAAACTCTGGAACAATCTTCCTAGCATTGTTCGGGATGCAGACACACTCTGTCAGTTTAAATCTAGACTAAAAACTTATCTCTTTAACCTGGCATACACATAACACATTATCAATTTATATTTTCAAATCCGTTAAAGGATTATTAGGCTGCATAAAATAGGTCAGCCGGAACCGGGAACACTTTCTATAACACCAGATGTACTCGTTATCAGAAAAAGAATGGCATCTACGCTAATATTAGCCTTTCTGTTTATCCCGAGGTTTACCGTAGTCAACCGGATCCGGAGCCATGACACGACCACAACGCAGCCCTGAAGTATCAGCAGAGATCGAGTCAACTAGATCATCCATTGTGAAGGCCTCATCGACACGACAGCCAGTAGCACAGTTCCTCAACAAACCGTCCATACCGGCGTGATGAATACGATCCTCAACTGGACATGACCACAACGCAGCCCTGAAGTATCAGCAGAGATCGAGTCAACTAGATCATCCATTGTGAAGGCCTCATCGACACGACAGCCAGTAGCACAGTTCCTCAACAAACCGTCCATACCGGCGTGATGAATACGATCCTCAACTGGATGGAACTGAAATAAACACTTTGATTGGTGCGATCCTATCAGACTTATGATAGCAACCTGATTCGTAACAAAGCACTGTTCGCCAGAGGAGAACTGGCCCCCTGACTAAGCCTGGTTTCTCCCAAGGTTTTTTTTTCCATTTTAACACCTATTTGCCACTTGTTTGCCACCTGTTTGCCACCTGATGTCACCTGATGGAGTTTGGGTTCCTTGCCGCTGTCGCCTTTGGCTTGCTTAGTTGGGGACACTTGACATTTGACTTGACATTTGATATTCAACAGTATTCTTGACATTTAATCAACAGTGCTTCTGATCTGCCTGCATTGACACTATTCTTTAAGAGCTGCTGTGCAGCCAAAATCATGTACCAGTTATCAATGTAAAGCTGCTTTGACACAATCTGCATTGTAAAAAGCGCTATATAAATAAAGGTGACTTGACTTGACTACATATCTCTATCAGTCCATGTTTATTAATAACGTATGCCATTTATTTGTCATAATTTAATACTAGTACATTACTAATGCAAACTACTGGTGGTGGTGTTTTCATACGATTCAATATCACTCGTTATGATTTCCCTATACTCACTCAGGGCCAAGCGAACTGCTAACTCTATGGACCATGGTCCTCATATGCAGTCTTCTAGTTCAGACTCACGTCTTTCTGACCATTAGCATCAAATCAGTATTCACATCACTGGTATTCTTTTGTGTTTAATCTAGGATTACCTAGGCTATGTTTATAACAAGCATTAGGTAAGGTTACAGCTTATCATAAAATCCTATATTTAAATCTTCTGTGGTAAGTATACTATTGAGACAAACTACCTGTAACGGCGCCAGTTTCTATTCCTACTATTTACATCTATATGGCTTGCTTTATTCAGCTTATCAGGGCATCTCATTCATCCCTCTGTCTTCCCCTCACTATGGCCTATCGTGGCATCATACATGATCTACATGGCATGTTTATACGCTGGCCTATCACCATAATTGGCTTTCATGCTCGACCTTATGTGGCAATGTTACGGCCTATGCGGCATTCTTCACATCCTTAAAGCTATGGCAGAACGAAAAGCTATTATATAATGATTCTTTCTGTTAATGATTCAACATTCATTAAGTCTGTGCATTCATCATCTTTCTCTTTGGTAATATTTAGGAACGCATTCAAAGAATCCTTCAACTGGTGCGTATTTTCTTCACATTCTCAGTTCTTTTGGGGTAGGCTCCGCCTCTGCCTTCATCTTAAGGCAGGATCTGCAAACGTCTGCTACCCTCTGGATTGTACTATGGACGGGGCCTATGCCAAAGAACTTTATCATTTATCATTGTTTACATTAAAATTGTTGAATAAATCGTATTCAAACGTTTATTTGCTTCCCGAGTCTTTCTGGTAGAACTGTGTCTCTCTCCGTATATCTTTTTATCTTTTTTTTCTTTTTTTGTGAGAACCAAAGAAAAACACTTGACAACACTGCAGGCATGATAAATGTTACTGCTTAACATTTCAAGTACAATAAAAGTGAAGCTGTCCACCATAATTAACAAAAATGAGTTGAATACCCCCTTAAATACCTCAGTATGTTGAGTTGACAGTTTGGACTCTTTAGTCCAGCACAGAGTAGCTTTACCCCTGAATCCTGCAGGTCATTGTTACTCAGGTCCAGCTCTCTCAGCAGGGAGGTTGATGACTGAAGAGCTGAAGCCACAATTTCACAGTGTCGATCAGTGAGATTACAGACTGCCAATCTGAAAAAAAAAACTTTGATTAAAAGTGTCCACATCAGATTTCAAGACATCCTTGATTAACAAGCTTCACCATATAAGATAAAACTGGTTGACCATTCACTCTCTGTTCTTTACAGCAGGAAGCAATTAAAATACAAAAAGAAAAATATTTGACAGTATGATTCTTAACATACGTTCTGTTCAACATACTTGAGTTTGTCCAGATGTTTGAGTGTATCTGAGAGCAGCTTCAGTGCTGATTCTCCAGGGTGATTGTAGTTCAGGTCCAGCTCTCTCAGGTGTGATGGGTTTGAACTCAGAGCTGATGCCAGAGCAGCACAACCTTCCTCTGACACCATACAGCCAGATAATCTACAACAAGTGTTCATGTTAGTCTGCTTCATTCTTTCAAATGTTCTACATTTATTTCTAGGATTTATGATACAGCAGCAGGGTATGGGATGCTGAGGGTCCTACAGCATTCCTTCTACAGGACTGTAAGTGAAAAGTTCAGATGCAAAAGCCTCTAAGTGCCATCTGAAATTTTCTTCTAAAATGAGCATTTTTATCAAGCTTGTATGTTTATGTTCAGTTAATTCACTTTAATGGCAATGAAAATTACCTATTAATTGACATTAAAGTGAAATTACTGAACCTAAACATACGAGCTTGATAAAAATGCTCATTTTAGAAGAAAATTTCAGATGGCACTTAGAGGCTTTTGCATCTGAACTCTTCAAGTATAACACAAAAAGTTTTGGAAACAACTCACTACATTTTATGTTCTGACTAAAGCATTCAAATGTTATTGGGCTATAAATCTGATTTCATTTTAGGGATAAAAGAAATGCATATAAATATAATACTACTGCAATAATACTACTACACTCTAAAAAAAAATCTTATAATTGATTCTTCTTACAAATTTAAAAAAACTGTTGCCATGTTGCATTTTCAAATGTACTTTATAAATGTGCCAAACTCAAAAATTGTTTGCAGAGATGTAGTTCATATGGAGCAGCATTTACTTCACTTCAGGACACTGAAAACATGTGTACAAGAACATTCTAATTTGTCCCGCTACAGTATCAAAATTGAACGGAAATTAGGCGTGCCGCAATATTTAAATAACCATCGGATAATTGCACTCTTTTATACGGCACAAGTGAGAGTCATAGAGCAAAAGAAATAAACTAGCACCAAAAAGTTTTCGTGAACTATATTCATTAAGGGACAGATGAATATATAAATCGCTAAATTTATGTTCAGGGAAACTTGTCTTCCCTCCGCTGCAGCTGTCAATCATTCTCTGTTCAGCACTCAAACAGTGTGTCGCGTTCGGTAATGACAGTCAGCACGCTAAAACTCTCCAATATGATATATTCCCATTATGATACTTGATATGTAGATAAAGGACTGTGGATTTGCATAAAATGACTTGCTGGAGTTTATTGCTGTTTCTGAAAGATGTTATCATACTGCTACAGGGTGTCTGTCAGATCGCACAACACAAGGATGAATTGGCATCACGCACAATAGCTTTGGAACATAACTGGAATTTTAAAGTGTGAAAAACGTCTCAGGTTACGTATGTAACCATAGTTCCCTGAGAACAGGGAACGAGACTCTGCGTTTGAAACGCTTTGGGGAACGCCACGTGACCCAGGTGTCTGAAAGCACTATCCAATAACTCCAATTCCTATTGGCCGGCGACAGCCTATGACGTCATACGGCGCGACCCGGAAGTATAAAGGAGCGCCTGGAGAGACAGCCAGCATCTATCGTCTTGAGGGACTGTTCTGCAGGCAGGCAACCCGAAGCATGGCAAGGAAACGCAGAGTCTCGTTCCCTGTTCTCAGGGAACTATGGTTACATACGTAACCTGAGACGTTCCCTTTCGAAGGGAACTCCACTCTGCGTTTTAAACGCTTTGGGGAACGATATACCCACGCCGCCATGCTTGAGGAGAGTGCCTGCCAAGAAAAATGGCTTGAGACAAAGGCCCAAAAGCAGTTCGCGAACTGCTTGGCAACTCCCCCTCGGGTCACACCAGGCTGTCAGTGACAGCATTCCCTTTGGCCAACAGCCCAAGCTGAACTTCAAGAAGGCCTTCCTCAGAGGGCCTACAGAAGCTGCTAAGGCGTCTGGAACCAGCTTTTCTGAAGAGAAAGTGGTCCCTTTAAGGAAATGTGGCCAAGGAACCAAAGGGAACCTCGGCCAGTCACTTAGAGGGGAACAAAGTCACCCCTAATGCCACCAGGGAGGGCGACCTGGTCTTGTTAAGGAACAGACTTAGTTCAGGCCAACCCTGTCTGAATACAGAGCCTCTAAAACGCAATCTTCAAGAAGATAGTAAGTAAGAGTGACTGCAATGAGACAGAAACCAACTCAAACCCACGCATAGAGACGGGCATCCTGGAGAGCAGAACTCAGCTGAGTGCTATGAACCCTCATATCGAGGGGAGATAATCCACTCATCCTAGGATCTACCCAGTGCTTAATTAGCGCACTGAGGAGGCTGTGCGCTAGAGAACCCTGATAAAGAGGAGCACAAACCAGCCTGGGGCTGAATCTTAGGAGGAGGCCTGATTAAGGCCTACCACCCTGATCAGCTTAGGGAGCTAAGCACTATTATAAACACAACCCTGAAAGGGAAGTACAAAGCTCACCTAACAGGTGGACCATGCAAAGGGCACATACTCATGGAGGCCAAAGAGGAGCCTACAGCATGATAGTAGTATATGTGAAAACAGAAGTATATTCAGAAAGTGGCCTGGAAGGGCCACCCTGAACATCTGTCTTTGCTGGGGTACACAGATAACTTCAACGGCAGCATAAGAGGCTGCAACGTGCCCGCATGACAATCCACCTAACACAATCCAACGAGCAGTGTACTCCGTAAAAGCACCTTTTATTCTTTAAAACAAGAGGAGAACAGTGTCCGCCAACACGTATTAAGGAAGGCCTGGATGGCCCTATAACCTCAACAGACACGCGGCATCAGCTCGTGGCAGTGTTTAGGTCCCAAGCATGGTAAACAACCCG
>RJVU01060905.1:0-38455 GCA_003731715.1 Anabarilius grahami
AACGCTGGGTTGTTACGTCTGACCCAGGATCCGTGTAACACAAAAACTACCCAAACGCTGGATAAAAATGCAGCGTTCATCACTGTCACTTTGTACCCAGCCACAGTGAAAGTAATAATACAATACCGACAAACCGCCACATTTTGCTTGTACAACGTCAACAAATGACAAGAACAAGCATAATAATTACTCAGTTACTCACATGTTGTTGCATTACTGTCGAGTCCATATCATAAAAGTCTGTTTGCGCCGAAATGTGATTGATTTACCAAAGAATCCACAGTAAAATGTACCAAATACAAATAAATAAAGCTCAACTGAGACATTCACATTGTTGAAAATTAATAACCATATTCCTGCATTAGGATCCTTTGAAAGGTAATGTTATTTCAGTCCTGTATCGCTCTTCTCTCCTCCTCATCTCACTAACACACCAGTGGGCGGGGCTAACACTGCAATGATGAATTAGGCGTGGACTTTCACATATTTATGCCAGGACAAGTCATTCGTTGGACCTGGTGTCAATAAAATGTTTTATTGGACTAACAAGGAAGTTTTCAGTTCTGAAACTTACAGGATATTCTTATAGTACTAAGACCTCTTATATATCAAAAGCTCAAGGAAAATTTGATTTCTCAATTCATTACCCTTTAAAACAAGAGCCAGAGCAAATACTTTACAGTGTTTTGCCATTTTTTATATAGAAACAGTACAGAAACAAACTATCTGTGAAATTAGATACTAGTAACACTTCCACGGATATTGAGATATTCCGTATCATAGCAAGCAAAGTGTCTCAAATAACAAAAACACTCTCAAGCGCACACAGCTTGGCATTTTCAGCTGGTTAAAAACGCTTTGGTGGGCCTGAGACTGGCTATGGAGGGTCACATTTGATTATTTTCATGTTTATTATTAACGAGAGTAAAAACTGAGACTCTTCACTCCTCCTGTTTTTCAGGAATCCAGTGCTGTGCTTTATAACTGATTCAACTTTTGTTTCAAAATTAACGAATTTTGTAACATAGACATCTCTTCTGGAACTGAACTGAGGTGGATGATGACATTAATAATCTGAACCGAACTAATTTCATAAGTGACTTTACTCTGTTATTGAACTAAACTGAGCTGAATAATGACACAGTAGCTGCTTCACAGCAGAATTTGAATTTGTCTCATATTTGATGAAGTTTGACCATATGAAGGGTTCAGATTCAGTCAGTTCAGTCCTTCACCTTTTACAGGCTCATGTTATCATTTCCATTCTTTGTTGAAATTTGCCATTTGTCTGGCAATGTCTTAAGATAATGCCTAATATTTTCTCCAATAAGAGATTCTAGAAAAGGCCTTGAGTAAAGATGTTATTGTAATTGTGTTGCAGTGATGGTGGAGGATCGAGCAGCCAATGGAGCGTCAGAATCGGTCACCATGGTGACGGGCGGCAGTAAACCTGTGCACCGCTTCCTCAAAGGAGAACCCAAGAGTATCGGAGTGAGACGCACAACACTGTCCTCTCAGAAATAAACTGGGAAATAAACCTAATTCAAATAAAATACATTATTAACAGCTATTTGATTGCATTTTACATATGTGAAAATAACACATTTATGAAACGCAAAACGGCACAACGATGAGCGGTATAATTGAGAAGCAGTCTTCTGAGAGACTCTAACCCATTTTTTAGATAGTGCTGGTGATGATGGGCGTATGTCTGTTCATGTTTGGAATCGCCATAGACGTGCAGTCAGATGCGTCCACCTCGGCAGACATGTACAGCCCGTTCTGGCTCGGGACGCTGGTATGTTCTCTTCTGACTCTATTAATATGTTTTGCCTAAGCCACAAACTTCTAAACCACAACAGTGTTGAACTACACCTCCACTGTAAAACAAAAACAAAAAAAAAGCCTAGAATTTACAGGATTAAAGAGTATTATTTTACTATAAATTACAAAATTTACAGTGAAATTAATGTATGCTGGGTCATTTTCTTATGAATTACTGTTAATCAACAGCAGTTTACTGTGAATTCACATGATAAAGTTGTCTTTAAACATGTCACTGTGAGAAATTATATTGTTTATGACTGTAATTGGTTTGAAATCACCAGAATGGTGATCGGTGTTCATTTGCTCTGGATCTTGGACCTTGTATACTCATATTCAAATTTCTGTGCTAGCAAAGTCAGAAGTGTACGGAAGAGGATTAGGGCCAAGCAATAATAAAAAAATAAAACCATCTCGAGATTAAAGTCGTTAAATTACGAGAAAAAAGTCGAAATAAAATGTTGAGAATAAACTCGTTAAATTACGAGAATAAACTCATTAAATTACGAGAATAAACTCAATTACGAGAAAAAAATCGTTAAATTACGAGAAAAAAGTCATTAAATTACGAGAAAAAAGTCATTAAATTACGAGAATAAAGTCATTAAATTACGAGAATAAAGTCATTAAATTACGAGAATAAAGTCATTAAATTACGAGAATAAAGTCATTAAATTACAAGAAAAAAAGTCGTTAAATTACGAGAATAAATTCGTTAATTTAATGTTTATTCTCAACATTTTATCTCTCGATTTTTTTCTCGAACTTTAACAACTTTAATCTCGAGATGGTTTTATTTTTTTATTATTGCTTGGCCCTAATCCTCTTCCGTAGAAGTGTGACAAATGAAAACATTTGTTAAAACAATGACAAGCTAGAATATAAAATAACCTAATTGGCTGGTTTTAAGTTAGTCAAACTATACTATAATTAGCGTTATTTCAGCATTAAGATTTACCAATATCTTATTTCAAATTCATAATGGATATTTCACAATAGTAAAGCAGCAGCTGATTTCTTTTTGAAAGGTGTGACATCATCTTGAAACACAAGATTTTTTTTCTTCCATCACCTAATGATGCTCAGACATCAATACTCGACATACAAAACACAACAATGGTGACACTCAACTAATAATAATAATAAAAAAGATCAATTCTGAACATTACGAAATAAACAAAAAAGCTAAAAGTGAACCAAAAATAAGTTCAAAAGCACATATTAAACCAACAAGAATCAAGAAACTCCACAGCGTAATCTTTATTCATCTGGGTACCTTCATCATAGTATATATGCACTGTAGAAATACAGTATGATATTGTTTGTTTACTGTCATTTTTTTAAGAGTGGAATTAGATACAAGAGAAATCTTGCAATTATTAACCTGGAATATACTGTAATTTACTCTAAAATTAAAACTAGCCTCATGTTTCTTGATGACTGGATTGGATCCCCAGATTTAAAAACCACAGGTCTATAGTTTCTATATGTACGGAAGAGGATTAGGGCCAAGCAATAATAAAAAAAATAAAACCATCTCGAGATTAAAGTTGTTAGATTTCGAGAAAAAACTCTTTAAATTACGAGAAAAAACTTGTTAAATTTCGAGAAAAAAGTCGAGATAAAATGTTGAGAATAAAGTAATTAAATTACGAGAATAATGTCATTAAATTACGAGAAAAATGTCGTTAAATTACGAGAATAAAGTCATTAAATTACGAGAATAAAGTCATTAAATTACGAGAAAAATGTCAATACATTTCGAGAAAAAAGTCGAGATAAAATGTTGAGAATAAAGTCGTTAAATTACGAGAATAAAGTCATTAAATTACGAGAATAAACTCATTAAATTACGTGAATAAAGTCGTTAAATTACGAGAATAAAGTCATTAAATTACGAGAATAAAGTCATTAAATTACGAGAATAAACTCATTAAATTACGAGAATAAAGTCGTTAAATTACGAGAATAAAGTCATTAAATTACGAGAATAAACTCATTAAATTACGAGAAAAAAGTCGTTAAATTACGAGAATAAATTCGTTAATTTAATGAGTTTATTCTCAACATTTTATCTCGACTTTTTTCTCGCAATTTAACGAGTTTTTTCTCGAAATTTAACAGCTTTAATCTCGAGATGGTTTTATTTTTTTATTATTGCTTGGCCCTAATCCTCTTCCGTAGCATCATACATCAAACATCTAAACAATAAATCTAATTAAAATACAAGCTGTGAAAACCTGAGATCCTGAAATAGCAGCATATGGTGAGAATAGCTGCATTTTATATGTTTGACAGATGTGTGTATTATGAGTATCAGTAGTTGAATATTAAATGTATTGTCTTTTTTGCAGTTCTTTATCTGTGGTCTTCTGTATATTCTGTCTGAACGCAACCCCTCCAAAAAGATCGTAAGTGCCTGTTTAGCCTTTGTGTTTCACAGTCATTTTAAGAATGCACTTTCTCTATAGATTTAAAGTGTGATATTAATGTTCTTTAATGTGTGTTATTTCGTTTACACGTTGATGTTTGCTCACAGATCACCGCCAGCTTGGCTTTGAGCATCATCTCAACCATTGGCGTGATCTGTGCGTGTGTGGATTTCTCCAGAGCCATCGCTGGGCTCCATCACACATACTGGAATCATCTGACTGAGAATCAGACAGTGGAGGAGAGACGCTATGTCCTACAACATTATGTGAGGGTTTTTATTGGTTTATCCGATAACACTTTAGAATACTGTTCCGTCATAACTACACAGGAGCAAATGAGTAACACCATATTAAAGTGGATCTATAATGACCCTTTCACAAGATGTAATATAAGTCTCTGTGAATGTGTGTGTGAAGTTTCAGCTCAAAATACCCCACAGATCATTTATTATAGCTTGTCAAATTTGCGCCTATTTGGGTGTGAGCAAAAACACGATTTTGTGTGTGTCCCTTTAAATGCAAATGAGCTGCTGCTCCCGCCCCCTTTCCAGAAGAGGGCGGAGCTTTAACAGCTCAACAACAACAAAGCTGGAGAATCTCACGCAGCCAAAATGACGAAAGTGTTCAGCCTTACATTGTTCAAACCGGAGTCGACACTGATGGAGAGACTCAGGAAGAAGTTACAACTTTTAGAATGAAACTGGACGTTTCTGAATGGTTAGTGGATAAATGTATGTAGTTGCTGTGGAGTTGATTCAACTCATCCACTAGCATGTGCCGTCATGTTCATCTTTTGTGTTGAATTGACCCTCGATTGTGAAGCAGTCCGGCGTAAAATGACGGCATGACAACAACACTCTACTACAACAACTCTTCCTCTTCTCTAAAGCAGCCCAACATGGCCCCGCCCCCTTTGTTGTGAGTTCTCGGAGGCGGGGTTTATGTAAATTTTAGGGTTTGTGATGTCACAACTCGGGAAGAAGCTCGATGTAGTCCCTATGAGCTGTAAAAGAAAATATCTCCCTTTGCATTGAACTTTGAGTGTCGTAACCTTGCAGATGTTGTTTATGATCAGACAGCAACATTACACACTACTGTATAAGCAGAAACTCTCGTTTGTTTTTCACAGATGTCCATCGACCTGATGGAGCAGGTGTTCTTCTGCCACAGCTTGATAGGAGGGATTCTGCTCGTAACCATGACGTTCTTCGCCCGGGCGGCGCTGCGGTCCAGCCGGACTCAGGTAATCTCAGTTCCTTCTGTCGCGATAGAGCCTTCCCATCACTTCATGGATTTAGTTTTAATACATTCATTGAAATCATTTAGACTCAAATCAATATTTCATGCCACTTTATTTATTTTCTGGTAAGCAGTCATGTAGTATAAGATGATATATCCTGATTACCCTGTTAGGGTTTATTTTGCCACAATTAACCAGCTGGCTGTATGTTTTCCTGACACAATTCATCATGTGATTAGTAAGGCAGAATGTTTATGGATCGTTTGCAGGCTGTGGTTGTCATGAGGAACCTGCCGGAGTGAACAAACCAGATCATCTGAACATCCACCTAATGAAGAAGGAGCTGGAGAATCAACTCAGATCTTCAGATTTGCTCACAGTAAATGGGCATTATACTGCAGTGTTACTAACACCAGTGTTTTGTTCTGAGACCGACAGTATAAAACAGTCATAAGTGCAAAAAATGATGTTTTGTTTTCCAGCACAAATATCTAAACTTTCTTAAATTAAGATACATTCATTCAAGAAACAAAATGACACTTTATTTTAAGGTCTGAAGCGAGTTTGTGCTTAAAACAAGAACAATATCTGCCAACGGGGTCAGAAAAATAATCTTGTTTTCCCTTTGCATTCAATTATTTTTCTGACACCATTAACAGATATTTGTTCTTGTTTTAAGCTTAAACTCAATTTTACGGAAGAGGATTAGGGCCAAGCAATAATAAAAAAATAAAACCATCTCCAGATTAAAGTTGTTACATTTCGAGAAAAAAGTCGAAATAAAATGTTGAGAATAAACTAGTTAAATTACGAGAAAAAACGTTAAATTACGAGAAAAAAGTCGAGATAAAATGTTGAGAATAAACTCGTTAAATTACGAGAAAAAAGTTGAAATAAAATGTTGTGAATAAACTTGTTAAATTACGAGAAAAAAGTCGTTAAATTTCGAGAAAAAAGTCGTTAAATTTCGAGAAAAGTCTAAATAAAATGTTGAGAATAAACTCGTTAAATTACGAGAATAAAGTCATTAAATTACGAGAAAAAAGTCGTTAAATTTCGAAAAAAAAGTCGAGATAAAATGTTGAGAATAAAGTCATTAAATTACGAGAAAAAAAGTCGTTAAATTTCGAGAAAAAAGTCGTTACATTTCGAGAAAAAAGTCGAAATAAAATGTTGAGAATAAAGTCATTAAATTACGAGAAAAAAAGTCGTTAAATTTCGAGAAAAAAGTCGTTAAATTTCGAGAAAAAAGTCGAAATAAAATGTTGAGAATAAACTCGTTAAATTACGAGAATAAAGTCATTAAATTACGAGAAAAAAGTCGTTAAATTTCGAGAAAAAAGTCGAGATAAAATGTTGAGAATAAACTCGTTAAATTACAAGAAAAAACTCGTTAAATTACGAGAAAAAACTCGTTAAATTTCGAGAAAAAAGTCGAGATAAAATGTTGAGAATAAACTTGTTAAATTACGAGAAAAAAAAGTCGTTAGATTTCGAGAAAAAAGTCGAGATAAAATGTTGAGAATAAAGTCATTAAATTACGAGAAAAAAAGTCGTTACATTTCGAGAAAAAAGTTGTTAAATTTCGAGAAAAAAGTCGAAATAAAATGTTGAGAATAAACTCATTAAATTAACGACTTTTTTCTCGTAATTTAACGACTTTTTTCTCGTAATTTAACGAGTTTATTCTCAACATTTTATCTCGACTTTTTTCTCGAAATTTAACGAGTTTGTTCTCGTAATTTAATGACTTTATTCTCGAGATGGTTTTATTTTTTTTATTATTGCTTGGCCCTAATCCTCTTCCGTACAATTTTGATGCATTTCTCAGAAAACAAAACGTAATATCTTCAGTCATTTTGTTTCGCCAGTAAATGTATCTTGATTTAAGAATGTTTAGATATTTGTGCTGGAAAACAATTTTCTATTTTTTCAATTCTTTGGCACATTAACACAAAAACACATTAAATCTTGGCTATATACTGTGAGAACATTCATCATCTTTGTGCTATCATTTGATTTTATATTAAGCTGTGTATTAAAACTTTTGTCTAGGAGAAAGAGGTCAACTGCTCATGTACTGAAGATGGCGAAAGTCATAAATGTTCTTTACAATGCAGACATAATCTGTTGTGTTCAAACATCTCAAATCATAAACTTTCCTAAACGTCTGACACGTTTCAGACACACAAATACATCTTCCAGATGAAAACACTCAAATTAAACGGACGTCTGAGAGATGGAGTTTATTGACAAACTTGTATGTCCAAAACTTAATCCTTGCTAAATAATACTGTATATAACAGACCTAATAATTAAATCTAAAGATTTACTAATATTACTAATACTAAAATAAACATAAATGTGTACTAAAACATCTGTGTCTGTATAATTCAGAAGAACACAAGACATTCTGCTCATCTTTAACTGCTACAGTCTGACACTGTTAATGTATATTTAACTGTAACTGTTTCAATGTTACAATCAGGACAATATAGTAATTATAGCACATTATATATATATATATTATAGTACAGGTCATGTGGTTAGTTAATGTCATGTATTCAGTTAAACAGACACAGCGAACATGTTGCAAACAATTTCTATTTTTCCATTTGTTATTATTTTTGTACTTGATTAAATAACAGGCATGGCGATATATTCTCAGTTCCTGGATTCAAATGATTACAGAGGGAAAAGATCATGTTTTTACATAAAGATGCATTTAATATTGAACAGCCACATATATCTGTTGTGCTGTTCAGACAGAGTAACACTAGTTACAGAATACCTCTGTGAAACACAAGTGAGAGGTCAGTATCAGGATATATGTGTGTATTATATCCTTATATATAATCTAACCAGAATATAAAATCAAACTGTATTTGGAATAGAGTCTGATGTTTTAGCAATATAATGACGGATGTGTTTGGTGCTTCACAGGGTTTGATGACAGAGTTCTCTCTCACACACACACACACACACACACAAACACACAAACACACACACATTGGCTCTTGCTCTTGTCTATGTTCTTTATGACTAAAGTAGCTGCTCGCGACCAAGTAATCAGTTCAACTGCAGCGCCCCCTGTTGGTGGAAATAATCCCAAAAAAGGTGTGGTAGAATATATAACATGTAGCCATGTGTCTTTTTCAGAATCGTGTAATCAACCGCTGGAACTTACGGAAGAGGATTAGGGCCAAGCAATAATAAAAAAAATTAAACCATCTCGAAATTAAAGCTGTTAAATTTCGAGAAAAAAGTCATTAAATTACGAGAATAAAGTCATTAAATTACGAGAAAAATGTCTTTAAATTACGAGAATAAAATCATTAAATTACGAGAATAAAGTACGAGAATAAAGTCATTAAATTACGAGAAAAATGTCTTTAAATTACGAGAATAAAATCATTAAATTACGAGAATAAAGTCGAGATAAAATGTTGAGAATAAACTCATTAAATTAACGAATTTATTCTCGTAATTTATGGACTTTATTCTCGTAATTTAATAACTTTATTCTCGTAATTTAATAACTTTATTCTCGTAATTTAACGACTTTATTCTCGTAATTTAATAACTTTATTCTCGTAATTTAACGACTTTATTCTCGTAATTTAATGACTTTATTCTCGTAATTTAATGACTTTTTTCTCGAAATTTAACGAGTTTGTTCTCGTAATTTAACAACTTTAATCTCGAGATGGTTTTATTTTTTTTATTATTGCTTGGCCCTAATCCTCTTCCGTAGGAACTGGATTTGTGTTTTATGCATTTTTATAAGATTGTATATAAGATATATACATTTTTTATATATGAGATTTTATTTTTCTATTTATTTATTTTTTCTTTGGATTTTGATTGTCTTGCGTAAACGTAAAAAGCTAAAAAATAATGCATCCATCCATCATAAAAGTAATCCATATGACTCCAGGGGGTTAATAAAGGCCTTCAGAAGCGATGCGTTTATGATGGATGGATGCACTTTTTTGGGCTTCAAAATCTCACCCTCATTCACAACCATTATAATCCTAATGATATTTTTAAATACATCTCTGATTGTGTTAAGGAAGATAGTCACACACACCTAGGATGGCTTTAGGGAGAGTAAATCATGGAATAATTTTCATTTTTGGGTGAACTATCCCTTTAAGAAATGAATCTTGAATTTTGACGCGTCTGGCGTTCCGTACCGCGTGGCACTTTAAAGCCTCGCACTGAAAATCTAGACAAGAAATAAACAAGCGCAGATCTGCCGAGGGCGGGGCCTATCACTGAACCGCCTTCCGATAGGTCGAATACACCGCGGAAGTGTTTTCTGATTGGTCATCGCCTTTTTTCTAACAATTACCTCAGTCGTCTGCGGTTTTAATTTTAATAATTTTAATCAGCGGATAATCTATTTGACCTTCACATGCACTTTTAATAAGGTCCTGTAATTATTATGCTTCAGATGCCGCGCGCGCTAAACACAGCCCCGCCCACTCGAGTTCCGCTCGATGATGAACACTTCCTGTCTACGCAGTCGCTTCCGGATCTTTCCTTCCCTCCGTGTGTGTGATCAGCCCGGTCGCACATGTCCATCTGCGCTGTAACATCTGAGATGCCGTCGAAGATTCTGCCTGAGGTCGAGTCCAGCGCGCTGCTGGAGGAGCGGGAGAGCGCGCCGCCGCTGCTGAAGGTCAGAGTGCACTCTTATATTCACACACGAGCTGCTTTACCTGAGAGACAAGCGCGCGAACACACCGCCACCATTATCACCACCATTATCATCATCATCATCATCATCATCATCATCACTGACCAACTCCAGTCGGATCAGAGTCCTGCTCTGTGTCTTTCTGCCGTGTTTTAGTATGTTCTGAATTCAGACTGTACATGTGGTCACATGTGTTTAAGTGTGTGACGCACTCCTGTGGTCACGTGTGAGCGTTATGAACATGTGTAACACGTGTGTGTGTGTTGCTAGTGAGCCGGTATGCTAACGACACATCTTCAGACATTTAATCCAGAGGTTTTGGAAGATATTTATTATTTTGTCTTTTATTACGTTTTATTGCATTATTACTTCTTTTTTTTCACTCTATAATATTATTCTGTACTATAGATGTATTATTTATGTAGATGTACTTAAATATTTTTGTTTTATTCAATTTATTTTAGTTAATGTAAGGCCAGATCTACGTTTGTTTTGCGAACATTGGTCGGTGATGCACATAGAGCACATCAAATATAGTAAACAGAAGCTCGAGCCTGAGAACCAATGAGGTTCGTTCTCACGCATCATGTGACGTGTGTGTGAGGTGTCCGGAAGGTTTGAAATGTGTTTAGATGATTTATTTTGCTTTACCTTTATCGATATAAAGAGTCATTGACACATTCCGGCGAGAGGAACCTCGGATGCGCTTCTTATCGCTTTGCCTTTTATTTTTTCCAGAAAAAGAAAAAGAAATCAAAAGAGAAGGTGGCAGCAGAGCCAGATGAGTGCGAGTCTCCAGCTCCTAAAAAGAGGAAGTCTGAGAAGATTCACACGGAGTCTCCAGATGTCAACGGGAACACGGACACAAACCACATCAAGGTAATACTGATTACCCCACAATTGACTTTTTTTACTCAATTTACTGTTTTATCCCACAATTCCGACTTTGAACTCAATTTACCGGTTTTTATCCCACAATTCCGACTTTGAACTCAATTTACTGGTTTTATCCCACAATTCCGACTTTTTTTACTCAATTTACCGTTTTATCCCACAATTCCGACTTTTTTTACTCAATTTACCGTTTTATCCCACAATTGACTTTTTTTACTCAATTTACCAGTTTTTATCCCACAATTCCGACTTTGAACTCAATTTACCAGTTTTTATCCCACAATTCCGACTTTGAACTCAATTTACCGTTTTATCCCACAATTCCGACTTTGAACTCAATTTACCGGTTTATCCCACAATTCCGACTTTGAACTCAATTTACCGGTTTATCCCACAATTCCGACTTTTTACTCAATTTACCAGTTTTATCCCACAATTCCGACTTTTTGCTCAATTTACCAGTTTTATCCCACAATTCCGACTTTTTGCTCAATTTACCGGTTTTTATCCCACAATTCCGACTTTGAACTCAATTTACTGGTTTTATCCCACAATTCCGACTTTGAACTCAATTTACTGGTTTTATCCCACAATTCCGACTTTTTTTACTCAATTTACCGTTTTATCCCACAATTCCGACTTTTTTTACTCAATTTACCGTTTTATCCCACAATTCCGACTTTGAACTCAATTTACCAGTTTTTATCCCACAATTCCGACTTTGAACTCAATTTACCGTTTTATCCCACAATTCCGACTTTTTGCTCATTTACCGGTTTTATCCCACAATTCCGACTTTGAACTCAATTTACCGGTTTTATCCCACAATTCCGACTTTGAACTCAATTTACCAGTTTTATCCCACAATTCCGACTTTGAACTCAATTTACCGGTTTATCCCACAATTCCGACTTTGAACTCAATTTACCAGTTTTATCCCACAATTCCGACTTTTTGCTCAATTTACCGGTGTTTATCCTACAATTCTGAAACTCTGAAATCGCTGTACAGAAGAAAAAGAAAAAGGCGAAGGCAGAAGCAGAGGTCATGACGGCCAGCGCAGAGACGACTGAAATCTTCACATCCGCTCCAGCAGACACGCCGGGACCGTCCAGCGAGGACTCGGACAGCGACCGGGAGAAAGTGCGTTCACGTCTCACGTCTATCCCTCTGCTGCTGGTCAGTGTGTGTTTGGTGTTTGCTGACGGCTGTGATTATTTCCACAGGAAACTCCGGAGCAGAAAGAAGGAGCCTTTTCCAACTTCAGGATCTCACCGGACACCATCAAACTGCTGCAGGGTAACGCTGTCACCAGCATTTACCATGATAACACTAACTCAATATGGGATATTCATATTGAATGTTATATTAATAATATAGACATTTATTAAAGGAGTAATGGGATATAGTTCCAGTATATAGTAGTTTTGTATTTATGCTAAATGTCTCTGTTACTGTTTTTCATAAAAAATACTGCAGAAAGCATAGTTTCTTTTGCCATGGTATTGAGATGTCTGTGGTGATTTATATTTATTTGTTTCTTTCAGCACGTGGAGTTTCATTCCTCTTTGACATCCAAGTGAAGACCTTTAACCCGGTGTATGAAGGGAAAGATGTGATTGGTCAGGCGAGAACCGGCACAGGAAAGACGTTCTCGTTCGCCGTTCCTCTGGTGGAGAAACTGCAGTCCGGAGCGGAGGACAGGAGGAGAGGCCGAGCGCCGAAGGTAACGCTCACCTTCAGTCATCAGTGCTGTGCATTATGGGTCTCTGCTGTAAACCAGGGCTTTAAATGCCATGAAATATACAGTCGTCAACAGTCCACCTGTGTCAGTGCACCGATGAAGTGATTCAGTTGAGCGTGTCCAGAGTTGTGACTGGATTAATGTGATTTCCTCTCAGGTGCTGGTTCTCACACCGACTCGTGAGCTCGCTATTCAAGTGACCAAAGACTTCAAGGACATCACCAGGAAACTGTTTGTTACGTGTTTCTACGGAGGAAGCTCATACAACCCACAAAGTAGGATTTTAATGATCATAAAGTTGTTTTTTTAAACTCTAATGACTGTAACTGAATGATCAGTGACCAAAGAAACATTAGATGATGTATAAATGCCAGAATTGTCACATGTAATAACATGACGACGTGCATCAGTGGATGCGATCCGCAGTGGCATCGACGTACTGGTGGGAACGCCGGGCCGAATCAAAGACCATCTGCAGAACAACAAGCTGGATCTCTCTCAGCTCAAACACGTGGTTCTGGACGAGGTGGACCAGATGCTGGACATGGGCTTCGCTGAACAGGTGGAGGAGATCCTGTCTGCCTCCTATAATAAAGGTAATCGAGTCCTGCGGACAGATCAGGTCCTCGTGTTCACATTCCAGAGCCAAACCTCTGATTATGACTGACCTTTTCCTCTTAGATGCAGAGGAGAAACCGCAGACGCTGCTGTTCTCCGCCACGTGTCCGTCCTGGGTTTATGAAGTGGCCAAGAAATACATGCGCTCTCAGTTCATCCATGTGGATCTCATCGGGAAAAGGACCCAGAAAGCCGCCACCACAGTCGAGGTAACTGAACACTGATGTATCCGCGTGTTGCACTCGTGTTCAGGAAACTGTTTGGTCAGAATGTGGGAGAAGTAGGGTTTCTCAGGATGATTTTAAAGCAATATCTGGGACATTTTGTTCAAAACAGCTCTTGATAATGATGTGACCACTGATCAGTATTTGGTAAACAACATCAGATAAAAGATTATTCCTATAAACACAGAGAAAACATGGAAGTGGATTAACAAACACTATAAAATCTTATTAATGCCTAAAAACACTGAATCTGTCACCGTGTTTATACAAGGTTTGAAGAGTATAAATCTAAAGACTTGTCTCTGTTCAGTCAGTGCAGGGTTTCCTCCTCTAGGTGGCGTCACACACTCAATGTGTTTACACTCAAATAAATTAAGTGTCTTTACTCATTCAAACAGGACTGAAATAAGACGATCTGCACGCATCTTTACACTGGCTGCAGGTTCACAATGATAATTACCACTTGGAATCACAATAATGTCTGTCTTTTTTATTTATTTTTTATTTAACCTTTGTTTTAACCTGGCAGGTCATTAAGAACAGGTTCTTATTTTCAGTACCAGCCTGACAGGAGAGTAAAGATCTCCCGAAAGACACACAACCATACATTACTCTACACATACAGTAAAACAAGAGAAGAAAAATATCATAGTTCAAACATTTGCAGGTTGTAATAAGGTTGCTAGTATTTTTTAAGTGCACAGACTGGAATGTGTGGTTATAGAGACATATTTCAATAGCTTCTCTAACACATTCCAGTCATGTGGGGCAGTAAATTGAAAAGCGGAACAACCATAAATAGTTTACTTTAGGGATAGTCAAAGAGATAATTAGCTGATGTAGTTGTATATGTATTAGTGTGAGGTTGCAGCAACTTTTGAAGATATTTAAGTGATAAAGCTAACAGAGCTTTATAAATAATCAGGGCTTCAGACAAAATAATCCATTAAGGATCCATCGGCTCCTATAGGAGGGAAAAACAGGCGCCAAATAATTTAAGAGCCACACAACAATGAACTTACATTTTTTAATCACTTGCTTTTAGTCCTGTTGTTTATATATCTCCCCTTTACATTTTCAGCTTTTTCATCTTGTGATTTTTCTAGGAAATTAATTTCACTTGTCGTCATTTTTACTTCAATAATATTATAGTTTTTGTTAATATTTTGAATCAGATTCGATTTTTATATTTTCTGCTTTTAATTTTTTCATTACGCTTTAATTTTTTATTTATTTTTTTAAACGTCTGTTTAGTTTGTGTAGATTTTTATTTTAGTATTTCAAGCAATGAAAAATGACTTTAATGGTTTTAGTTGACTATAATAACCCTGATGCTAGTAAAATCTTTATATTGAATAATGAGTCAAATAATGTTCTTAGTCTTTCCTTCTTGAAGCTACAACAGTTTACTTTGAATCAAATGAAAATAAATTTATGAATATATTTAATTTGGTTCGTGTAACCAAATAACAAACAGGGGAAAGTGATATACATACTGCTTGACTTTGATTACTTTGGAATACAGCGGGACTCTTATTTTGAAATGTCTGTGCTTTACTTTTGCTGCTCATTCAAGTTCAGATGAGGAAGATAAATTACGTTGTTACAACCGTTTACAACACATTACAATATAAATAAAGTGAACGCTGTCATAATTGATCAGCATTAGTTCATTAGCAATCGGTTGACAAATGGGGCAAAGAGATGCTGATCAGCCAATGAAGATCATAGACTGGCATTATGCAAATTAGTCACAAACCTACGTAGGTTCATCAGGAAGTGAGGCTGAACTACTGACGACTCGTTTCAGTCCAGAATCGCTTCTTTGTTTCAGGAGACAAAAACATTTATCTGCACTTTGATCTGTGAAACTGAGCTTTTACATATATTACACACTAATGAAAGTGAATATCTGAAAACGCATAATAGAGGTACTTTAAGAAAGTGACGTTAAGCACTTGTCTGTTGCAGCACCTGGCGATCGCGTGTCACTGGTCTCAGAGGGCGTCGGTCATCGGTGATGTCATCCAGGTGTACAGCGGCAGCCACGGCCGAACCATCGTCTTCTGCGAGACCAAGAGAGAGGCCACCGAGCTCTCCATGAACACGTCCATCAAACAGGTGCGTCAGCAGCACGGTAACACACACCCGTCCGGCCGAGATCAGCTCCGGTGTAACTCTCGTCTGTCCTTCAGAGCGCGCAGACGCTGCACGGAGACATCGCCCAGAAACAGAGAGAGATCACGCTCAAGGGCTTCAGGAACGGCACGTTTGAGGTGCTGGTGGCCACCAATGTGGCGGCGCGCGGCCTGGACATTCCCGAGGTGGATCTGGTCATTCAGTGCTCTCCTCCAAACGTACGTCCACCACACCATCCCTGGCTTTAATTAAAAATGCAATTTTTTCCAAGTTCAGTTTATAGTGCATAATTAGGATTTATAGTTCACACCATGAATGATAATTATAAAACACCAGTTTTATAAAAATTCCCAGCTGATATAAACTCTGACAGCCAATCAGAATCCATCCTGCTTTAAGAGCTCAAGCATTTAAAGAGACAGACGACAAACCTGAGCGCTTTTAATAAACTGTGTGCTGGTGTGAACACTAATGTAGTTATCGTTGGTGTCTAGAACGGACCCATAAGCTGCGGTTTGAATCTTTTCGATGTTTGTTGTCATTTGTATTTTAGTACATGTTTCTTACTCTCTTCATTAACAAAAATAACCATGAGACCCTGCTGATGGATTAGTTTTTAATGATCTTATTTTGGCTGTACATGCAGGATGTGGAGTCGTATATCCACCGGTCCGGACGGACTGGCAGAGCCGGAAGAACAGGCGTTTGTATCTGTTTCTACCAGCGGAAAGAGGAAAACCAGCTCATGTTTGTGGAGCAGAAAGCGGTGAGACCACACACCTATTAGACGCACATTCCTTTACTGCTTTATGGGTTAACCCACAAACAATAACTGAATGTGATATGACGTGTGATCAGACTTTTTTTTTTCTTTTTTTTTTGTATATTACACAATATATTTAATGCTTTATTTTCCCACAGAACCTCATCCATAATTTCAGTTTTCAGTCTAACTATATTGTTTTTAATACGACTAGTTATGACAAGCCTTTCTGAAATTGTGAAATGTAAATAAAAGGTGTAAATAAATGGTCACACTTTACATTACTGTGTACTTACATTAAAATGAATTATATACAGCAGGGGTCTCCAAACTCGGTCCTGGAGGGCTGCAAAGTTTAGCTTGCCTCAACACACCTGCCTGGAAGTTTCTAGTATGCCTAGTAAGACCTTGATTAGCTGTTCAGGTGTGTTTGATTGGGGTTGGAGCTGAACTCTGCAGGACAGTGGCCCTCCAGGAGCGAGTTTGGACACTCCTGCTGTACGGTGCACTTGTGCTGATATTGAGGTGGATACAGCTGAAGTGAGGACAGGTTTGCTGATATGGGGAGGTTTAAGGTGTCAACAGTGTAATTATAGATGTCATTACAGAAATGAATGACAGCTAATTAGGGCTGGGCTATATGACAAAAAAATAAAATCTCGATTTTCTCAATGATTCACGATTTCGTTTTTTTTTTTTCTTTTACTGTTTAACTAGTCACCTTAACTTAACTACAATTTGATTTAAGTAACATTCTCTTTATTAACAATCTGGTTAAAAAAAAGTTCCATTCCAAGTGCAGCACACATGAAGTGATCAACATGGTGTAAATGTAAAACAATTTGTTAAATATCTTTGCTGAATGTTGTACAAACTTATCTTAAACACATCCTATATACTCCGAAATAATATAAAATAATAAAATGCTAAATATTTCTTAGCCAAAAAGTAATATCAATAAATAACACCAGTAATAGGCTATTATTAACAGCAAATGCTTTGTAGAAACAGAAAACAGCAGCAGCTTTCAGCTTGTCACCATCACGCAAACATGAAATATCAAACAGGTTTACGCATTCCATTGTGCTATTTGTTTTGCGGACATGTTTAGGTGTTGCACTTGTCTTGTGTCTTTTGCAGCGTCACCCATCGAAACGGCAATCTAAAAACACGGCGGTCAAATAAATAAAAAAAAGCTCAACTCACGTTTATTAACTCTGCCTTTTTTCTCATTCCACTGCCTGCGTCTGCGTTCACAGAGCGTCACATGAGAGCGGTTAATCAGGCGCGCCGGCGCCATCATGAGGTCGGATCATTTTCTTCTCCTAACGGTTATCATCGCTGTATTGTTAACATGTCTAATTGTAACATTAAATTCGAATTAATTGAAAAAATTGTAAAAATCGGCCAGCCCTACAGCTAATCGCTTTTTCTTTTTTGATTTTTTTTTTGGGTAACACTTTATTTTACAGTGTCATTACAAATGTTAAATGTAGTTACGATAGTAAAAACTAAAGCTTATGCATATTTACATGTAGCTAACCCTTTAGTACGGAAGAGGATTAGGGCCAAGCAATAATAAAAAAATAAAACCATCTCGAGATTAAAGTCATAAATTGCGAGAAAAAAGTCGAGATAAAATGTTGAGAATAAAGTCGTTAAATTACGAGAAAAAACTCGTTAAATTTCGAGAAAAAAGTCGAGATAAAATGTTGAGAATAAAGTCGTTAAATTACGAGAATAAAGTCGTTAAATTACGAGAATAAAGTCGTTAAATTACGAGAATAAANAAATTACGAGAAAAAAGTCATTAAATTACGAGAAAAAAGTCATTAAATTACGAGAATAAAGTCATTAAATTACGAGAAAAAAGTCATTAAATTTAGAGAAAAAACTCGTTAAATTTTGAGAAAAAAGTCGAGATAAAATGTTGAGGAGAAACTCGTTAAATTACGAGAATAAAGTCATTAAATTACGAGAAAAAAGTCATTAAATTACGAGAAAAAAGTCATTAAATTACGAGAAAGTCATTAAATTACGAGAAAAAAATCATTAAATTTAGAGAAAAAACTCGTTAAATTTCGAGAAAAAAGTCGAGATAAAATGTTGAGGAGAAACTCGTTAAATTACGAGAATAAAGTCATTAAATTACGAGAAAGTCATTAAATTTAGAGAAAAAACTCGTTAAATTTAGAGAAAAAAGTCGAGATAAAATGTTGAGAATAAACTCGTTAAATTACGAGAATAAAGTCATTAAATTACGAGAATAAAGTCATTAAATTACGAGAATAAAGTCATTAAATTACGAGTTTAAAGTCATTAAATTTTGAGAAAAAAGTCGAGATAAAATGTTGAGAATAAACTCATTAAATTAACGAATTTATTCTTAGTGAGTTTTTTCTCAACATTTTATCTCTTTTTTTTTCTAGCAATTTAACGAGTTTTTTCTCGTAATTTAATGACTTTATTCTCAACATTTTATCTCGACTTTTTTCTCAATTTAACGAGTTTTTTCTCGCAATTTAACGACTTTAATCTCGAGATGGTTTTATTTTTTTATTATTGCTTGGCCCTAATCCTCTTCCGTACTTTAGTAAGTGCATGTAGTTATGTATTATTACTCCATACTTAAATGTATAATTATACATGTTACAAGTGTGTAATATAAGTGTTACAAGTTTTACCGGTATTTTAAGTATAATTACAATGGAAACACATGAATGTACACAAATAAGTGCTCTTTATCAAATAATTAAATTAAATGTTACTACAGACTCTTAATATGAAGAAGATCCAAATTAACCAATGTTGTCAGTGGAATAAATGATAGTTGTTTAACCGGTAACTCTAACAGTACTTGTGTTCATCTTCTTCAGGGAATCACCTTCAAACGGGTCGGGGTTCCGACAGCCAACGAAATCATCCAGTCCTCCAGTAAAGACGCCGTCAAGTATGATGTGCATTAATCTTCTGACGCTTTGAACAGAGACAGTGTTGATGCTAATTCAAAATATAATCATGTTGAATGTTATGAAATCATGTGTTCATGTGAAGAGCCTCACAGAAGCACTCGTGTGTTTATGGGTCACAGGTTCCTGGACTCGGTTCCGGCGGCGGCGGTGGAGTATTTCCGCAAGGCTGCGAATGAGCTGATCGAGCAGCGCGGGGCGGTGGAGGCGCTGGCGGCCGCTCTCGCTCACATCTCAGGAGCCACCTGTCTCGAGCAGAGATCGCTCATCAGCTCCGACGCTGTACGTCTGAACCAGTGCTTTCATTCTCACTAGAGTGCAAACTTCATGCTTTACGAGAGACAGGATTCACACACACTGCCGGTCCAAAGCTTTTGAAAGAGTCTCTTCTGCTGCTTTTATTTGATCAAAAATACAGTAAAACAGTGAAATATTATTACAGTGTAAATCAGATGTTTTCTATGTGAATATACAGTAAAGTGTAATTTATTCCTGTGATCAAAGCAATTTTCAGCATCATTACTCCAGTCTTCAGTGTCACATGATCCTTCAGAAATCATTCTAATATGCTGATCTGCTGCTCAAGAAACATTTATGATTATTATCAATGTTGAAAACAGTTGTGCTGCTTCAGATTTTCTGGAAACTGTGATATTACAACATTATATTACTGATATTTCAAATAAATGCAGGCTTGATTTCTTTCAAAAACGTTAAATAATCTGAATTATTCCAAACTTTTGACCGGCAGTGTTTGTTCAACACAGTAAATACTAAATGCTTTAGAAATATTAGATTTAGTAAATAAATATCAGTAAGTATTGCAGTTAGTTCAGTCAGTTGCACAGATTTATATGAACCGTATCTGCAAACATGGATAGTAAGTCATCCAGGCCTTGAGTGGAAGAGTTCTTCCTTCAGTATGATGGGAATGTGTGAAAGTGGTTTTGTGAACTCTTGTCATGTTCTCTCAGGGATTCACCACCGTGATACTGAGCTGCTCTCAAGAAATGCACAACATCGGTTTCGCCTGGCGCGGACTGAAGGAGCAGCTCGGAGAGGAGATCGACGAACACATCAAACGAATGATCTTCCTCAAGGGCAAGAAGGTGCTTCACTCACTCTTTTCATGCTTTAAACCAAGCCTTCATTTGACTGCATTTCTGTACAGCACTCCTCAGATGTAGTTTGGCATTACGCCATTAAATTTGTTGATGTGGTATACGAAAACGGTTTCATCTGTTGACACAAATTCCATAACTTCTTGCCGGCGTGGGCTGAAGGTGATCCGACTCTAATTTGGTGAAGTTCAAACAGTCTAAGAGGATGGTTTAAAAATGGTAAAGTATGGTTGTTGGTCCATCGGTCGTATTTTTAAACTCCATTGTTGATTCGAATAACAAACAACTCTACTGCATGCAGCAGACTTTAAAAAAACGATTGTTGAAATAAAATGAGGCGTGGAGTCAACCAATCAGCATGTTCAGCACCCTTCCCACCCCCGAAAGTTCCTGAACTTTGCTACCTAGCGATCAGGTACTTTCTGATGGGGAATTTTTTACCTGGAACTTCATTTAGACACTGGTTCCTGCGGTGGAAACACGGCTTAAGTTCTCGGCATGACCCAAGCAATCTGTTCAGACCAGTTTCATTACAATAGAGATGCTGCACTGAATCTAAAGAGACCAGTCTTGTGAGTTTTGGTCAAACTGTTTAGAATTTATAAGCAAAAGTACCCTTTTTTCATGCCTCACTAGGTGGCACTGTGCCAAAAGTCATGGTTGTCATAAAACACACCAAGTTTGGTAATAGGCTAAAGCGTTGCGGAGTGGTGTCCATGGTGTGCCGTCAAATTTGTTCGCAAGTTAATTGAGACTAGTTTGACATTGAATTACGTGTCTTTTTGTTGGCATGGTCTGAGGATTATCTGATTCAGTTTGTGTGAAAATCAGAGCCATGGTCTTAGAAGTTTGAAAAAGTAGGTTTCTAAAGAAAATTTCGAAGTTTGATTGACTATGGCAAAATTGGTATCAATGTTCTCGGTATAATCCACGGAACCCAGTTTTATTACAAAAGGCAAAATTAATCGAAAGCTATTAGCTTTTTTCAAAGATTTAATATAATTTGACCATAAGGTGGCGCTGCCTGAAGCGTTGAGTACCTTTAGGGCATGGTGCCAAAGACACATACCGAGATTCGTAACGATATGCCAATGCATTCATAAAATATAGCATTTTATGACACAATTCAAAATAGCCGACATGGGAAAAATTGGATATTGTTCGACTTGCATGCATTTTTCATATGGCCTGACCACTAGGTGGCACTGTGCCGAAACTGTGCACGTACCCTCAGGTTATGGTCGTCATAACACACACCAAGTTTGGTCAGAATATGCTAAAGCGTTGCGGAGATATAGCCTCGCGTCCATTTTGTCGTGCTCTTCGCAAATTCGTTCACGCGTTATTCTAAAATGATTTGATGATTCGAGTTGAATTCCGTAACTTTTTGGACCTGGTCGGATAGCTATCTGATTTATAAAAACGATTGCATTTACACTTGGCCACATAAATGTGTCTCCGCAAAACAGATATAAATCCGATCTTCAATTCCCGCGCTATATGCCGATTTCATAGAGTTCACGTCACCGGAAGCAACACATATGAGCTGCATTTTATTGATCATCAGCTAATTTTATTTAGCCCATAACACGCTCTCTCACGTTTATTTTTTAGTATTTTTGGGAGGAGTTAAATTTACATATGTGGTTTCAACAACCAGATGCGTTTAGACCTGTTCAGTTTTGACTGGAATGCGTCCCAGACCTCCTCCTGAAGTGGTTTGAGCGATGGGATTTATGTCCGTCTCGAATGCGTTTCGGAGGGCATTTAGACCCTAGAGATAGAGATAGATGAAGTGACCAGGTGCAAACAGGCCCTTTGTTAGCATGTTCTAAAGATGATTGAGTTCAATTTTTGTGCAAAATTGGAGCAACAGTCATATCAGAGGAAAAAATTATTTTGTTTACGGTTCAAAAGTTAGCATAAGCGTAAGTGCAACTTTGGACAGCTGGTGGCGCTGGTGGAGTTGGAGACTCCAAAACTGCTGTGGTTAATGTTCAGACTGTCCTCTATCAGAGTGCCAAATTTAATAACTTTTTACCAAATGCTTCTATGAGCGAAAGAGCAGAAGAACATCACTGACGGATACAGTACAGGGCTCTACGGTAACATTTTTCTTTAGGAGCACTTGTGCTCCTAATGAGAAAAATTTAGGAGCACAGTCAAAAATTTAGGAGCACGTTCTGTTCAATAACAGACACTAACTTTCCCATTACAGGGCGATATTTGTCCCTTTAAATTAATTTCCTGGGGCATTTGTACCATTATAAGAGCAGTTTTTCTAATCTTATTAAATGTATGCATCATATTTAATCAATTTCTTAAATTAAAATAGAAAATATTTTTTTTAAATGTTAAACAATAAAATTCAGTTAGGACAATAAGACCCAATCAGACTGTTACCAATCAAAATAAATCCTCAAAGTCATCTTTGCACTGCAGAAGTGGCACAGAAGCTCCATCTGAAGTGGTGTTATTTAGACCTTTACATAGACTGCTTAATGCAGCTCACTGGTAAATAATGTTGTACGATTGTTTTTAAATATAATTTTTTGAATTTAGAAATATGTCCAAAAAGGAAATTCTTTAAAAGTTTAATATTTTAAGTAAAAACAATCTATGTAAAGTGTAAATATGAAAATAAAG
This sequence comes from Anabarilius grahami, assembly GCA_003731715.1. Lineage (NCBI taxonomy): Eukaryota > Metazoa > Chordata > Actinopteri > Cypriniformes > Xenocyprididae > Anabarilius > Anabarilius grahami. The sequence goes on from RJVU01060905.1 coordinate 23,317, forward strand.
CAGCCAGTAGGCATTCAAAATGCAGATTCATTCAGGAATCACTTGGAGACGCGCAACAGTTCTGGTGTAGCTTTGTTTGAAACTGTTCATGAAATTGTGCAAAAACAGACAGTATTAAATCACCTAATATCAGCTTGTTTATTGGACTTCAATCAGATCAGTAAGTATCACATTTTCAATCATGCCAATACTCGGAGAAACAGGAGTCTACTCGTGTGATGTTACTTTACTTAATCGACAGAGTTACAACACCGGTTACATCACTTCAACGCTTCACTTGCCCACCATGACCGCAGCACCGCCACCCGTCGTCGTTTTGATTTTTTTTTTTTTTTTTTTTATAGTAGCCTAATAATAATAATTTAGTTTAGTAAGAAAATAGATAGTTAAAACGGAGCGCATCTGCTCAATTCAGTGAACAGCAGGAGTCAGATTTCAATTCACTTCACCCATTTCGCCTAATTTTTTGAATGACAAGACAAGGGAGGAAAATTTGGTTGACAAGCGAAATGTAAAAGCGCATATTTAAGCGAGTTTGTCATTGTACTGTTTTGTTGTTGTGTTTTTCATTAAAAGTGAAAGTAATATTTGCGTACAGGCATTCATAACGGGCGTGTTGTTTTTAAATAAATTTTTGGAGGCATATTTGCCCCAAGCCCCCGTTAATTTCCGACATTGATTTGTGATAATCCAAAAGTAGTATTTACAATGAATTTGGCTGCAAAGAAACAGCAGCGTGCGACGGTCTGGAAAGTGCGCGTGACTGCGACACACTGGTTGGACCTAGTAAAGGGTCTTTGAAGTGTTGTCTGGAGCGCACGTCTTTTGCACTTGCTCTGCTTACTGAAGCAAAATCTTTGAATTAATGCATCAAAAGCAACCGATAGCAGTACGAAACATAACTCTTGTTCAGTTTAGATGCATTTGGGTAGTTTTTAATTCCGTTTGTAGATCTATTCATGGTAATTGATCGGATCATTCGCACCAGTGCGCCTAAATATTTTTTCACAGTCGCACGCAGTTATTTTAAGGAGCAAATGCGAGTGAAATGGGGGCACTGTAGAGCCCTGCAGTAGGTGCAACACCTCTCCTGGCCCATAAGTGAAGGAACATTTACTATCCAAGAACACTTTTAATCAAAATGAATATGTTGCTCATAAGAAAAAAAATGAATGCGTGAATCAGTTTAGTTTCCTCTTTAGTTTACGTAAAATTGAAATTACTCAACATTTGAATTTAAAACATTTACAGGCAATAAAAGCACCAAAAATGCTTCTCAAAGCACCTTTAAAACTCAATGCAAAGCTTTCTTGTGCTTTAGTCAACTTTGTACTTTTTTTTCTCGCACAGATCTAATTTATAATGAAATTCATTGGCAATCATTTTATTATCAGAGTTGTTGCAGCCCTATATTATTGTCAATATATAAAATGTTCATAAATTGTAAAATATATATATGATATTCTTACGAATGACTGTAAAACAACTGAATTCAAGAGCAACGCTCTGCTTCTCTTCAAGAGTTTGAGTGGAAATGAACTTTGTTTTCTTGATGGGAACAGTGCCGTTTCTAACGTGTCCTGTGTTTTTGTTTCTCTCAGGGTGTGTGTTTCGACGTCCCGGCCGATAAAGTGAAAGAGATCCAGGTATGAAGATGCGCTTGTGTGTTTGGAGTCGTTTGTAAAGCGACTCTCGAGGGACGTGTCTGTACAAACGTCCAGCTGATTCCCGTTTCCCAAGCCACTCGCTGCTCTCGGGTTTCGCTAATGGAGGCTTGTCAACAGACGCGCGTCCTCCTCGTGTTTGCTGACTCGGCTTGTTTTTGTCTCTGCAGGAGCAATGGAAGGACGGCCGGTGCTGGCAGCTCACCATCGCCACAGAGCTCCCGGAGATGGAGCAGAGCGCGCATCACGGCGGCGAACGGACGTCTGGCGGCCGCGGCGGACGGTCATCTGGCGGATTCGGCGGACGCGGCGGACGGTCGTCTGGTGGATTCGGCGGCCGCGGCGGACGGTCGTCTGGTGGATTCGGCGGCCGTGGTGGACGAGGGCGCTCGTTCGGCTTCAAAGGCAACAGCGGTTTCGGCGGTAATCGAGGAAGAGGAGGCGCTCAGAAACGAAACTTCCATCAGGCGTTTGATTACTGATCGTGGACTGTGATGGTCTGTCAGACTGTCGTGTTTTTACTACCCTTTGATAAGTTCATATTCGCTCTTTACTGGAGAGTTAAAACCAAGAAATACACTGATTGCTTTTACTTGCAGTTGTGCTATTTAAATGATGATTCCCGCTGGTATTAAAGTGATCTACAGCGTGACTGTGTGCTGGTGTTTTTTTTGCTCATAATGTGGGAATATTCACTGGCTCGTATTCTTATATGGGCTTAAATGGAAATAAAGGGTTTAATGGAAACAAGGTTTTGCTTCAATCCTAATTAAACACACCTTAACCAGCTAATCAAGGTCTTCAGGATTCGCTACTAGAAGCGCTGCAGGGCAGAATCCAACGTTCCTGCTGTTCTTAACCTTTGTCCTCATGTTCGTTTGGAAATGAGGACGACACGCAGATTAACACACAGCATTAACTTTATTTAAAGACTTGGAAAAACAAAAATAAAATGGCTGATATCTTCTCTGGGAACCTTGTGTCACTATTATCAGTGACTCAGTCGTTCAGGAAACATTTCACTGTCCTTTCATCAACGTGTCTGTTAATTAATGTGCGTTTCCTTCAGTTGAAAAAAGCAGATGAAGTATGAACCTGCTGGTTGGGTTGATCTAGTCGTATTGGGCTGATGAGGTATTGTGAATATTACAGTCCGTCTGGAAGGAGTAACCTGAAAACTCCATCGTCTCACCTGAAATCAGAGGCGTTCAGATTTCAGTGGCAAATCTCTTACGTTAGCTTGTGTCTAATAAGGTTGATCAAATGTTTACTTAAATTGTGTTCTCGAGTACTTGGGATAGTTCACATAAAAATGAAAATGTGATGTTTATCTGCTTACCCGCAGCGCATCTGAGATGTAGTTGACTTTGTTTCTTCAGTAGAACACAAATGATGATTTTTAATTGCAACCATTGCAGTCTGTCAGCCATATAATGCATGTCAATGGGAACTTCGTCTATAAGAGGCAAAAAAACATGCACAGACAAATCCAAATTAAACCCTGCGGCGCGTGACGACACATTGATGTCCTAAGACACGAAACGATCGGTTTGTGCGAGAAACCGAACAGTATAAACACCACTATGTCCAACTGCGTTCAGCACTCGGTTAGTGAGGTGTGAAAACACGTTCTGATGACGGCAGTGATCTCTCGCACATATACATCACTTCCGGCGTCAGAGCGCGATCAGACCTCACTAACCGAGTGCTGAACGCAGTTGGACATAGTGGTGTATTAGAGGTAAAAATGATATAAATACTGTTCGGTTTCTCACACAAACCGTTCGTTTCGTGTCTCAGGACATCAATGTGTCGTCACGAGCCGCAGGGTTTCATTTGGATTCGTCTGTGTGTGTTTTTTTGCCTCTTATAGACGAAGTTCCCATTGACTCGCATTATACGACTGACAGTGCAACGATTGGAGTTAAAAATCATTTGTGTTCTCCTGAAGAAACAAAGTCACCTACATCTTGGATGCCCTGCGGGTAAGCAGATAAACATCACATTTCATTTTTGGGTGAACTATCACATTAAGTCTAGGATGTGAAGATGTTTCTTACACAGGCATCCCATCCACATCGAGTTCTGTCTCCAGCCTCTGTCGCTCTCGTACGACGGACTCCAGTGATCCAAGTTCTTCAGGTGATCCACAATCTGCAGAACAAACGCACATGATCTTCAATCCAACATTCATCTTATTCCTCAGAATTCATGTCGTGTTCCAGTCTCTTTTTTTCCCTGAAAATACTATTTAATGTCACATTGGACATCCTCCAGATGTGAAATTCATAAATCACAATTGATCTTGAAATTGTACGCAGCTGAATGGTTTCAGAGCTCCACCCTTTAAATGTCATTAACATATAAAAGATCACCAGTCAATGCCCAAATCCTTGACTTGAGAACAGCGAGCAGCAAAAATTGCTTAGATTTCCAAATACCTGCAGTTCTCCCAGTCCCTGCCTCAAGGGAATGTTTTTATAGATATGAACACTGGCGTGGATTTTGGCATTAGCACACTCCAAGATCAATCTGTGCATGTTTTATAAGTGAGGCCCATCATTTTTGCTTTCCCATTTGCTCCAATAGCAAAATAAAAAACACAGCATGTGGTTTGTCACGTCCATCAGAGATCTTACCTTCAGCACTGCTTCTGTTTGCTCGTGCTCATCTGTTTTGTTCAGCTGCAGTCCTGCAGGGGTAATTAGTCATTTTAAACCTTTGTTAATCTTAACTCTTGTGCACAGAGTTGTGCAGGACAGGACCGTACCCTGTGAGCAGTAGATGGATGGTCTCTCCTCCTCAACACACTTGGGAAGATCATCTTTTCTCAGAGCTTCAGTTGCGGAACCGCCTCGATCGTCTGTGAACTTCCAGAAGGCCTCTGTAGCCACACGGGAAAGATAAGGCATGTTCAGATATTTGTGGATGGAAGTTCCTGTTTTAGGTTGCCAACTGTCTTTGGTAAGTACCTGTAAATCTCTCCAGCGGGATGTTCCTTTGTGTTGGTGGTGGAGGTGACGCTGCTTTACTGTCGGTCTCCAAACACCTTAATGCTGAAGAGAAACACGTCACATCACATGAGTCTTATTTCTGCATTAGAAATACTGACCTAAATCACATTACGAACACAAGTTATGCAAAAAAATATTGTTGGTAAATGTATTGTTGGCTATATTTGACAAAGTGCTTTAAGTCGCTTTGTGTGGAAGCTTGTTTCCACCAGTGAATAAAAAATATATAGGTAATTATGACTCGCAATTCTGACTCTTTTCTCGCAATTTCAAGTTTATATCTCGCAATTCTGACTTTCTTTTGAATACAAGTTTAAATCTCGCATTTCTAATTTTTTCCCCACAATTACAAGTTTAAATCTCGCATTTCTCATTTTTTTCCCACAATTACAAGTTCATATCTCGCATTTTTAATTTTTTCCCCACAATTACAAGTTCATATCTCGCATTTCTAATTTCCCCCCCACAATTACAAGTTCATATCTCGCATTTCTAAGTTTTTCCCCCACAATTACAAGTTCATATCTCGCATTTCTAATTTTTTCCCCACAATTACAAGTTCATATCTCGCATTTCTAATTTTTTCCCCACAATTACAAGTTCATATCTCGCATTTCTAATTTTTTCCCCACAATTACAAGTTCATATCTCGCATTTCTAATTTTTTCCCCACAATTACAAGTTCATATCTCGCATTTCTAATTTTTTCCCCACAATTACAAGTTCATATCTCGCATTTCTAATTTTTTCCCCACAATTACAAGTTCATATCTCGCATTTCTAATTTTTTCCCCACAATTACAAGTTCATATCTCGCATTTCTAATTTTTTCCCCACAATTACAAGTTCATATCTCGCATTTCTAATTTTTTCCCCACAATTACAAGTTCATATCTCGCATTTCTAATTTTTTCCCCACAATTACAAGTTCATATCTCGCATTTCTAATTTTTTCCCCACAATTACAAGTTCATATCTCGCATTTCTAATTTTTTCCCCACAATTACAAGTTCATATCTCGCATTTCTAATTTTTTCCCCACAATTACAAGTTCATATCTCGCATTTCTAATTTTTTCCCCACAATTACAAGTTCATATCTCGCATTTCTAATTTTTTCCCCACAATTACAAGTTCATATCTCGCATTTCTAATTTTTTCCCCACAATTACAAGTTCATATCTCGCATTTCTAATTTTTTCCCCACAATTACAAGTTCATATCTCGCATTTCTAATTTTTTCCCCACAATTACAAGTTCATATCTCGCATTTCTAATTTTTTCCCCACAATTACAAGTTCATATCTCGCATTTCTAATTTTTTCCCCACAATTACAAGTTCATATCTCGCATTTCTAATTTTTTCCCCACAATTACAAGTTCATATCTCGCATTTCTAATTTTTTTCCCACAATTACAAGTTCATATCTCGCATTTCTAATTTTTTCCCCACAATTACAAGTTCATATCTCACATTTCTCATTTTTTCCCCACAATTACAAGTTCATATCTCGCATTTCTAATTTTTTTCCCACAATTACAAGTTTATATCTTGCAATTCTGACTTTCTTTCAATTACAAGTTTATGGTGGATCCAAAATGGTCAATATTCATATTCATGCATTTTATTAATATTTCATGTTAATCATTTATGGATCATGATTTATCAATATTACTTTTGATTTCATATATTCATGTACTCCTACTCCATATATTAATCCTCATCATATTTTCAAGTATTTACTCTTTATTGTACTCCTTTATGGTTATTCTTCTTTTATCTTTAAGAATATGTATGTAGATCTTCCAAGTGTTCCAGTGTGACAGGTCATGTTGACACGTTTGTGGTTAGATATTGGACGAGAACTGCAGAAGCGATGATGTTTTCAGAATTAGTTGCTCATTTGAACTTGAAGTACCTTTTGTATGAAAATATGTCTGTTTCCATTTCTGCAGACATGAGATGATGCAAGATCTGCAATATTCTCTTAAAGGTGTCAAAACAACACCTTCTGTATCTATTTTCATCTCTCTTTGACATTTGTCCAGTCACTCTGACCTCGCCGTGACACCAACTATGACATAATGGATAAATCTGTTTGACCTTTTCTTATTAGACCAAAACATGAGTTTGAGTGGGATGTAAGTTTTCCTTGCTTATGGTATAAAACGGTCTGGGTCTTTGATAGTTTAACTTTTTCTTTGCTCTTTTTGCTTCTCGCATTTCTTCTGCGTCTTCTACTTCTGCTTCTTCTCTTCTACCTCTCAATTCATTCTGCAAATATCTTAATTTTGTTCCTTCTTTCTCTATATTCTGATCTTCATCTGTTAGATACAATTTACTTTATTAATTTGTTTGTCGCTATCATTTTTACTCATTGCCTCAATTTTTGCATCAGTTTATATCTCGCAATTCTGTGGCAGAAACAAGCTTCCATAGCATTTGGATAAAAGTGTCTGCAAAATGAATAAATGTAAATGCGTACACAGATGCACTTTATCTGTCACCTCACTGTGTTCCAAATTATTATGCAAGTGACATAACAGTAGTATTTCAGTACAATGAACATTCAGATTTTAGTTTTTCAAAGAAAGTGTTAGTTTTATTTCTCATATCTTCTCAGATAACTCAATCTCAGACAGGTTTGCTGAGTAGTTTGTCATCTCTTCTTGGGTAAATGGAAAACCTACTTAAAGAGGTTATTCCGCATTATTAAGCAAGTCACAGTTCTCATGAAATATGGGGGGAAGAAAGATCTTTCTGAAGATGGAAATCATGAAATTGTGCAATGTTGTATGCAAAAGGCAAAATCAGCAAATATTGATCAAAAACTAAATGGAGATTGTTGAACTGTCAAAATATCTGTAAGTGATTTAGAGCTCTGAAGAGATCCGGGTCAGATTAAGCTTATTAAGGGAAGTTTCTGTCAAACAAATGAATTGTATTAAAAGGGAATGCATAAAAAAGCCACGGTAGAGCAGCAAACAGGAATCTGAATCTGCCGGTGTCTCTAGAGTCTCTCCATACAGGTACATTTCTATTGACCTAAGAAGAGCTGGCAAAACATCTAACAAACCTGTCTGAGATTGATACCAGTTATCTAAAAAAATAAAACAAACAAACACTTTCTTTGAAAAACTAAAATCCTACTGATATGTCACTTACATAATAATTTGGAACACAGTGTAGATGTTTGTGAAAACTATAAATATTAAATAATTTGTGCAAATACCTTTGCGTCTCTTTATTGTTTTGCTGTGTGGAAGGAGAATATAAACTCTGAAAGCATTGTGGCCTTTCTTGATGCTTTTGTCTTGAAGCTCTTTGACGTCCGTCAGGGAATTGAGTGCGCATCGGAAGTTTGCTTTCCATGTCTTGGGATCCGGTTTGTCTATGCCAGGTTTGTATCTCCCTAAAATCCATGAAAGCAGAGTTTGTTTGCATGATTGCCATCAGGCGGTCAGGATCTACAGTGCTAGTTTTCCATACAATTCAGTTGTATTCCTGGCCAGGTGGATAAGTGTTTGGTAAAAATGCATACAGTTGTTGCAGATGGTGTGCACAAAAACTACTCAGACATATATCGCAATTAAAAATGTAAAAATATTGTTGCGTTATATATGAAAACAAGTCACGTTCATTTTAAATACAGCACATTTTTCAGTCATATTTCACAACATAAAGTGTTTTAGCTTTTCAAAAATATCAAGCAATAGATTTATTTGTCAATAAAAGAAGACAAAAAGGTTGTCAAATTTTGTGGAACATGTTGAACATGTAATGATTCTCTTCACATCGAGTTAATTCTGGGAAAAGCTCTGGTGTCATTGATATTTTATATTTAATGAAAAGACATCCAGACACTTTTAAGTGCCACTTTTGTGTCCAAAAACGTTTTGGGGCCGCCGTGTATGGACTCAGATTTTGTGGATGAGTTTCCAGCAGACTCGAAGCATCAAATGAAGACTGACCCTACGGCAAATCTGCATTCGCTCAGTGAAAACAATTTTAACGCAGCTGGTGTCATTTGGTAATTAATGTAGAATGCATATGCTTCTCTGCATGTAGAGCAAATAGTAAACCTTAAGCATTATTATCCTTCAAAATGTTTCATTATTATTCTGATCAATTCTTGGCAATTTGCAATTACACTCTTAATCATGTTTACTAAGTGTGAAGAACATTTTAATAATCTAAAGAACCTTTGGTTACACTTTATTTCGATAGTCCACTTTAGACATTATACTAACTATAAGTAACTTTGCAACTACATGTCATCTAACTCTCATTAGAGTATCAGTACAAGGGTTCGGGTTAGTAGAATAAGTTCACATTGTACTTGTAAAGTTACTTGTAGAAAATAGAAAGTTGAAAGGACCATAAAAATAACGTGTTTGCAGATATTAAGCAGACTAATACTCTAATGCTAGTTGACATGTAGTTGCAGAGTTACTTAGCAGAATGTCTAAAGTCAAAACTAAGTACTAAAAATAAGGTACTTTTTTCACATCAACGGTTCCATGAAGAACCTTGAACATCCACGTTACCTTTTCATTAGATAAAAAGGTTCTTTATAGTGGAAAAAGGTTCCTAAGATTGTTAAAACTTTAATTTTTGTTAAAGTATTTTTAAGGAATTGATCGCTGAAATGTTCTTTGAGGAACCAAAAACGGTTCTATGGCATCCCTGTGAAAACCATCTTCTGGAACCTTTATTTTTAAGAGTGTATAGAAAGAGTCTATGGATGTTAAAGGTTCTTCATGAAACCATCAATGCCAATAAAATATATTTAAGAGTGTATATGATTGTCGCAAGTGAACTAGAATAAGAATATTGGCATCAAGATTTGGATGAATCTTTTGAGATTTTCACAGATATCAGGTTGGAAACATGACATGAAACATATATGTCTTAATCACGCTATAGAGTCGCAGACATTCGTTTTTATGTGTTTCAATCAGAGACGTCGGTCACTTTACCTGTGTGGATTGCCCAGTTTCGGAACAGAGTCGCGTCCTTCTCGATATTCCAGCCGTGCCGGGCCGCATGTTTCCAGGGAATCTGGAAAACTCTGGCCGACTACAGTTTGATGCAGTGTAAAGAGAGCACAGAAACTGAGACTTCTACACTCTTAGAAATAAGGTTATAGAATCTTAGGGTTCTTGACTCAATTTTATAGAACTTTGAGCCTTTACTTCAACATCTGTATAGTAGTAAATCCAGCATTTGAGTTAATTCAGCAGGATGTGATTGACCTCAAATATCAGGGTAGGAAAGTGATCAATGTATATCAAACAATATGAGTTTAAAGCAGCAGATCTCACCTCGTCCAGCCACGTGACTCCAGGATATCTTCCCGAATCGATCTGTTCCTCCAGCCAGGGCCGTAAGCGCAGGCGTCCCTGATGCATCTCCGGAGTCTGACGGACAGGTTTCAGCTGGTGCTCAGGGTGATTTACTCCAGATGTGTCCTCAATGCACCATCATGAGCTTCCTTCAGACACAAACACACAGCAGCACTGAAACACATCACAGAAACAGCGACGCGCAGTCACATTAGCAGGAGGAAACATCATACCTCATTCAGTCAAGAGTGAAATCCCAGCCTCCTCGTACCTGCACCGACAGGTTTGGAGGGTTTCCTTCAAACCGCAGGATGATTTCTGTGGTAACGAGGGGCCGAACACAGTCACGCCTCGTCGATCTGACGCTTCTGATGTGAGTTACTCCACTGAAACCTGCAAATACATTTTATTAGTGACGAACGGGCAGGGACGAACAAAAACACTGCAGAAGAAACTGAAGCATCTTTCAGCTGATAAAACATCCAACTAATCAAGCATCTCTGTGCAGCTCAATACTCTGAGATGTGTTATTGTTATTGTGGCATATTTGTGCCATAAGAGTTACACGTTAGATTGTTATCAGTCTCAGCTATGTTGATGAGTCATTCTCTGCTTCGCCTTATTTCCTCTGAACTTCATGCATCTCAGGTATTTTCCGATGAAACAAGTATTGGTCTCGCTCTATTCATTTGCAAATATTTTGCTAGAATTCAAACTTCCGGGAAACAAACAAACAGCCAATTTCTCAACTAGTCAGTAAAAAGTAAAGTGAATCAGGACCAGCTCTGATTGATAGAGGTCAATGATCACAGCTGATGACATATAGATATATACACTTTATCAGGTACAACCTGCTCTTCAGCAGCAACTCAGTGCATTGACCTACAGGAGCGTACAGGATACCTACAGGATAGCTTTCCTGTGGCTCAGTGGTTAGAGCGTGCCACTAGCAATGCCAAGGTCATGGGTTCGATCCCAGGGATTGCACATACTCAGATACAAATGTATAGTATAATGCAATGTAAGTCGCTTTGGATAAAAGCGTCTGCCAAATGCGTAAATGTAAATGTAAAATGAGGCAAGTTGGCATGGTGAAGATGATCTGCTGAAGTTCAAAGGAATCAAGCTGATTTAAGTGACTTTGAACGTGTCATGGCTGGTTTGAGTATATCAGAAACTGTTAATCTACTGGGATATTCATGCACAACCAGAGCCTGAAAATAAAAAGGGAACCTATAATGCCCCTTTTACAAGTTTCAGCTCAAAATACCCCACAGATCATTTATTATTGCTTGTCAAATTTGCGCCTATTTGGGTGTGAGCAAAAACACGCCGTTTTTGTGTGTGTCCCTTTAAATGCAAATGAGCTGCTGCTCCCGCCCCCTTTCCAGAAGAGGGCGGAGCTTTAACAGCTCAACAACAACAAAGCTGGAGAATCTCACGCAGCCAAAATGAGGATTGTCAGTAACGGTGTTCAGCCTTACATTGTTCAAACCGGAGTCGACACTGATGGAGAGACTCAGGAAGAAGTTACAACTTTTAGACGTTTCTGAATGGTTAGTGGATAAATTTATGTAGTTGCTGTGGAGTTGATTCAACTCATCCACTAGCATGTGCCGTCATGTTCATCTTTTGTGTTGAATTGACCCTCGTTTGTGAAGCAGTCCGGCGTAAAATGACGGCATGACAACAACACTCTACTACAACAACTCTTCCTCTTCTCTAAAGCAGCCCAACATGGCCCCGCCCCCTTTGTTGTGTGTTCTCAGGGGCGGGGTTTATGTAAATTTTAGGGTTTGTGATGTCACAACCCGGGAAGAAGCTCGTTGTAGTCCCTACCAGCCGTTTGTTGTAGTCCTTAAACAGAGAATTCTTTAAAAGAAAATATCTCCCTTTGAATTGAACTTTGAGCGTCGTAACTTTGCAGATGTTGTTTATGATCAAATTTGTATTTTTATGAATTCTAGCAAGGTGTAATAAAGTGTAATTACAGAAACAGATATTGAAGTCTCATTCAAAGGTTTAGATGTGAACACATGGACATACACACACATTGAATATTATAATATCACACTGGTATGTTTCTGTCTCTGAGCTTTTGGAACATTTTCAGTGTTCAAAAATACTAATGTTTGAGTCTTTTCTGCAGCTCAGGTGGAATATTTAACCTTCAGCCTTCGCCTCAGTTCTTCAATGTAAATCTGGTTTGTACTTTTGTCACAGCCATCTTATGTTTGCATAAGACCTGCATCATTAAATGCAAGCTATCTTCCCTAGTGAGTGATAAACAAGAAATCCAATAGGGAAACACCAAACCACCAGCAGCAGGACATGCCCAGACAACGACCGATGGAACTAAAGAAATCACAGATTATATACACACAAGATAGTTACAGGTAACCAAGGAAACAAACACAGGAAGTGAAAACAACAATGGGAACAAAATACAAATTAAAAGTCCCAGTAAATGTGACCGTAATTCGGATATTGGTTCATTTAACAGTGTGTTTATTAATTATTTTATATCTATTTATCCACCTGTTTTTAAATGATTGCTCAATGATTGATTGATTATTTCATGACACATATGGGCACTGACTGATTTTACTTCACACTGACCAAAATGACGAAAACAATATTTATTTATATTAAATAAATTTAATATTATTTATTTCATTCGCATTGATCACTGCTGTCTGTGACAGATATCAGACTGAAGCCTGTGTTTGAGAGCAGCACTGTCACGTGATCATCTCAGTGTCCAATGAGGCTGAGCCTCAGAATCTTTACAGAAATGATGTCATGATGGATGTTTTTTCTTCCTGTGGCTCAACATCACACTTCCCAGCGAGTAAAAATATGTTCTAAGAATGTTTTGCTCATGTTCCCATTAAGTTATGAAAGTAGTTATTTCTGAATGTTCAAAACGTCCATTTTTTAAAACATAAAAAAAAGAGATTCAAATGTACGGAAGAGGATTAGGGCCAAGCAATAATAAAAAATAAAACCATCTCGAGATTAAAGTTGTTAAATTATGAGAAAAAACTCGTTAAATTTCGAGAAAAAAGTCGTTAAATTTCGAGAAAAAAGTCATTAAATTACGAGAATAAAGTCATTAAATTACGAGAATAAAGTCGTTAAATTAAGAGAATAAAGTTATTAAATTACGAGAATAAAGTCATTAAATTACGAGAATAAAGTCATTAAATTACGAGAATAAAGTCGTTAAATTATGAGAATAAAGTCATTAACTTTCGAGAATAAAGTCATTAAATTAAGAGAATAAAGTCGTTAAATTACGAGAATAAAGTCGTTAAATTACGAGAATAAAGTCATTAAATTATTTTAAAGTAATTTAATGACTTTATTCTCAACATTTTATCTCGACTTTTTTCTCGAAATTTAACGACATTTTTCTCATTATTTAACGAGTTTATTCTCATAATTTAACGACATTTTTCTCATTATTTAACGAGTTTATTCTCGTAATTTAACGACTTTTTTCTCGTAATTTAATGACTTTATTCTCGTAAAGACAACTTTAATCTCGAGATGGTTTTATTTTTTTTATTATTGCTTGGCCCTAATCCTCTTCTGTACATTTGACTTCTTTTCTAAAACGTTCAAACTTTTTCTTGGTTATATAAATGTTGAGGAAACATTAACATTGTATCATTCTTCAGTCATCATGGGAACGTTACTTTTGAATGTCTGAATGTTCTGAAACAGGTAACATTTAAAAAACATTTAACAAATGTTTCAACCTAAATGTTTCAGAAAAAAACATTCCATGAACGATGTATAAATAATGTTTTTGTGCAAACGTTTTGAGAACATTATTAAAGACCAGATAACACTGAACGAACATTAACGTTACTGGAAGAACGTTTCTTCATAACCTTGAGAGAACCTTGACCGAAGGTGCTGCTGTTCACCTGTCGGCCACCAGAGGCCCTCAGTGGACTGGTTGTGTCTCTCTGTTTATTTATGGTGTGCTCTGTGTTTCTCTGTGTTTCTCTGTGTTTCTCTGTGTTTCTTGTGTTTCTCTGTGTTTCTCTGTGTTTCTTGTGTTTCTCTGTGTTTCTTGTGTTTCTCTGTGTTTCTCTGTGTTTCTCTGTGTTTCTCTGTGTTTCTCTGTGTTTCTTGTGTTTCTCTGTGTTTCTCTGTGTTTCTTGTGTTTCTCTGTGTTTCTTGTGTTTCTCTGTGTTTCTCTGTGTTTCTCTGTGTTTCTCTGTGTTTCTCTGTGTTTCTTGTGTTTCTCTGTGTTTCTCTGTGTTTCTTGTGTTTCTCTGTGTTTCTCTGTGTTTCTTGTGTTTCTCTGTGTTTCTTGTGTTTCTCTGTGTTTCTCTGTGTTTCTTGTGTTTCTCTGTGTTTCTCTGTGTTTCTTGTGTTTCTCTGTGTTTCTCTGTGTTTCTTGTGTTTCTCTGTGTTTCTCTGTGTTTCTTGTGTTTCTCTGTGTTTCTCTGTGTTTCTTGTGTTTCTCTGTGTTTCTCTGTGTTTCTTGTGTTTCTCTGTGTTTCTCTGTGTTTCTTGTGTTTCTCTGTGTTTCTCTGTGTTTCTTGTGTTTCTCTGTGTTTCTCTGTGTTTCTTGTGTTTCTCTGTGTTTCTCTGTGTTTCTTGTGTTTCTCTGTGTTTCTCTGTGTTTCTTGTGTTTCTCTGTGTTTCTCTGTGTTTCTTGTGTTTCTCTGTGTTTCTCTGTGTTTCTTGTGTTTCTCTGTGTTTCTTGTGTTTCTCTGTGTTTCTCTGTGTTTCTCTGTGTTTCTTGTGTTTCTCTGTGTTTCTTGTGTTTCTCTGTGTTTCTTGTGTTTCTTGTGTTTCTCTGTGTTTCTCTGTGTTTATTGTGTTTCTTGTGTTTCTCTGTGTTTCTTGTGTTTCTCTGTGTTTCTTGTGTTTCTCTGTGTTTCTCTGTGTTTCTTTGTGTTTCTCTGTGTTTCTCTGTGTTTCTTGTGTTTCTCTGTGTTTCTTGTGTTTCTTGTGTTTCTCTGTGTTTCTTGTGTTTCTTGTGTTTCTTGTGTTTCTCTGTGTTTCTCTGTGTTTCTTGTGTTTCTCTGTGTTTCTCTGTGTTTCTCTGTGTTTCTTGTGTTTCTCTGTGTTTCTTGTGTTTCTCTGTGTTTCT